>JXTC01000464.1:161877-173964 GCA_002914845.1 Trema orientale
AGAAAGATGAGTTTCATGTTTGCTAAATTATAAGACGCGATAATCCTCCTCATAAGACTACATCCAAAGCCTTATATATCAATGTGTGATATATATATATATAAAAGCACGAATTCAGCAGTTTTTTTTTTTTTTTTTGGTGGGAAAACATCTAAATTTATTTGGAAAAGTAATAGTTTTAAAAGTTTATTTAGAAACACACCACTTTCTACCAATTGATGAATATTTGAGGTAACTAGTAAGGTTATTCATTTAAAATCTAAATTTATCAAAAATACCTGAGATAACCAATCCAGTATTTTTAAATGCATTAGGCCATTTGATATTTTTCAATTTTTTAGAATTTGGACGGATTTTTGTAAGAACCCATTGGAAGCAGGGGCGGAATCAGAAATTTAATCCAGATGAGGTAAAAGTCAAATATGTTTCAATTGTAGGAATGCATATAACTTCTAGATTCGAGGGGCATACTCAAAATTTTACAAATTTAAGAGGACAGAGATTAAATTTAAATGAGACAAAGATTAATTTTTGAAAAAATTCATATACTATTTACAAGAAAAATAAAATTTAAAGGGGTAATTGCCCGCTCTGAGCCAATGTAGCTCCGCTCTTGATTCGAAGTAAGTTTAGCTATCAACCAAGTTAAGTCTAATCCAACTTTGTTAATAGTATAGTTATTTTTTTTTTTTTTTTTTTGGGTCCTAAAAGGTTACATATTACCGAAAATAATTACACTCACGTCACATAAGCTAAAAAATAAAAATCAATGAAAAATTTCCTAATTTAGCTAAGCCATTTTTATAATTTTAACGATTAATTGTTTATTTTAGAATAAACAATCAATCACTACTCAAAATTTAGTCGAAAAAAAAAAAATCATTTTTGTCAATTTATCTAATTGCAGGGGTACTTGTGTCATGTTTTTATTTTTTAAGAGTGTTGGTGTAAATACCTTTATTCATGGGGGATGGCTAAGGTAGAGGTGTCCCTACGTAGGGTCATGCTTTAATTATCGTTAGCTGGGAATCTATGGGGAATAACGAGAATCTGTGGAGAATCTATTTATATACAGATTCCCATCTAACGGTGAATAGACAGGGCCCTACGTAGGGGCGTCCCTACTGTAGACGCGCCCTTATTCATGACCTGTTAAGTAATATACATTTTTTTCTTCCAAAAAAAATTCCAAAAAGAGAAAAAAAGGAGTGAAAAGATGATAGACCAAAGTTAGGGTGTCCTATAGCCAAATATAAAAGGAGGCTTTTAAAAGCCAAAACCCTAGCATCGAGATCTTCTTAGACGCCGCGCAGCTCCCCCTCCAGACCTTCTGTTTCGGCCCCGTACTCTGCTCCCACTGGTAAACACCTCTCACCCACCCCCCCCCCCCCCCCCACCCCCCCCCCCCCCCCCCCCCCACCCCCTTTTTCCGCCCCCCCCCTCTCCCCCCCCAGTTAAAACCCCCCCCCCCCCCCCCCCCCCCCCCCCCCCTCTCTCTATCTATTTATTCTTCTATGTTTAGGTTTTGATACCTGCTTATGCTTTAGTTCGTTTCTTTGAAAATGGGGAAGTGAAAAATAATATCTGGGTTTTCTTTTTCCTAATAAAAATGGGGTTGTGATTTTATGTGGGTTTTCTGTAGTCTTTATTTTCTTCTGAAAAACTAAGTAAACAACGAGAGAAAAGGTATCCAATATATTGTTTCTATTGACTTATTATCGTATTAATGCAATTTTTTTTTTATTAATGTCAATATTGAAATAACCTGAAGCATTCATTTCTATTACGAACGATTTGATTTCTTGGCCAAGGTCATGGTGAACCACTCCAGGGTTAAATTTTAAAGATGCCCAGATAGTAAAAATTGAAACCCACTTCAGATTTTTATTTTCCTGTATTTTCGTAGTAGCCAAACTCTCAGAAAAGAATTTATCTTATTATTCAAATGCTTTTTCTGATAGTTGGTTGTGTTAATTGAACGTGTCTTTTTAGATGTAGGTTTGGACGTATGTTGTGTATGGATGCATTCTTATACGTAAATACAACAGAGGGACACATACCTCTATAATTTTATAAGATTACAGATTGGGTTTAGTTGGTTCGCTCTTTGGTGCTCTTAAATGAACGATTTTAGCTTCTTTGAGTGCAGAACAACGAAAGATGAGTCGAGGAAGTGCAGCAGCTCCCAAGGGGAAGAAGAAGGGAGCAACTTTTACTATCGATTGTGGCAAGCCAGTGGAGGACAAGATCATGGATATTGCATCCCTCGAGAAGTTCCTCCAGGAGAGGATTAAGGTCGGTGGCAAGGCCGGTGCTCTTGGTGACTCTGTCACTGTTACCCGTGAGAAGAGCAAGATCACTGTCACTTCTGACAGTAACTTTTCCAAGAGGTAATGTATGATGGGTTATTTTATATTCTTTTTTATTGGAATGATTTAATCTCGTGGTGCTAACCTTGTATGGTTGTTCGTTGGAATTCATTGATTGATTGGCATCAATGTTGCCTAGAACAGCTAGTGACATTTTTCCACTCTTGAAATTTCTGTGATATGTTGTTGACATGATTTTAAATATGCTTTTGGGATGGTGACTTGAGCCATTACCTTATAGTAGTATACGAAGAGCTTTATTTTCATTTTTCTTTTTAAATTTTTAACAGTGAAATGAAATCTTGTTGCTTGGCCCAATGTTACTGATCACAGCAGCAAGGGCAGTCTTCTTATATATTTTTGTAACCAAATTGTCTTATGTTTGTATGGATTTGGTTTGGCCTTGACCAGTTTGGATAGCAATTTATTAAATAGTGCTGGTCATCTGTGAATTTGAAGTCTTGTCTTGTGACATTCTTCGGCTACAGTTTGTGTATATTGGTATTGAACTATTATCTTGTTGAAATTCCTTATTTTCAGTTGTGTGGTTTGATACCATTTTTCTTTGCTCGATCTGTTTAGGTACTTAAAGTACTTGACAAAGAAGTATTTGAAGAAGCACAATGTCCGGGATTGGCTCCGGGTGATTGCATCCAACAAGGATCGTAATGTTTATGAACTGAGGTACTTCAACATTGCAGAGAACGAGGGCGAGGAGGAAGATTAAACACCTCTGTAATATTTTATTTGTCAGAACTTAATTTTCTTGTTTCCAGAAATTCCCTCCTTTTAGTTTTGCCAATGTGATGGTGCGTTTATTGAAACTAATTATGCTTCACAATTTTGTTTATTAAGCTAGAGATTTTAAAATATTTCTGTTGTTGGATGAGAATATATTAGCATATGTTTGATCACGAATTGGATTCAACTTTGTTTTTCATTCTGCGAAGTTCTGGTTGCTTGCGTTATAACAAATAAGGCTGTTAGTTTGATATGCCAAATCGAATCATCTTACTGCGTTCAATGTTAAACAGCGACTTGTAACATTAATGGTATTATAACACACCCTCGATTGTACTATAAATTACAGGTTAGGGGTATTTGTGTTAATGGTTTGCAGAGATAACAACAGAAATTAACTACTGTATTGTAGTGTTTTTCACTGGTGTATGGCGACATCGAGTGATTTATTGAGCCAATGTTTTCAATTTTGCATGTAGAGCTGAAATTTGGTCTCTTGGTAATCAATGAAAGATGCGTCCCATCTCTCAGCCTCCGTTTGTCAAATTGTCATTTCACGAGGGATTCGAACACAAGGAAGCTTGAATTAAGCCCATCCCAGCGGGGTTAAACGATTATAGTTACTTCGGAAAATAATCACTTATTGTTTGAAACTAAGAATAATTCTAAATTTAAGAGGTAGACTGTAGCATGCTAATCGTTAATTATACTTTCCCTGTTCGAAACTAAGAATAATTCTAAACTTAAAAGGTAGACTGTAGCTTGCTAATCGTTAATTATACTTTCCCTGTGCGAGTTGATTAGATGATCAATCGTGGTTTATAATTTTCCTGCGAAAATATAATGCAACATTAATCGTGGTGGTTTTTTTTTTTTTTTTTAATTATATAAATTTATGTGAGATAAAATGATCTAGTCAGTTACAAGCACAAGAATTTTATTGTGAAAATTACTCAATTACGCGCCTAGTTATCCAACTCACTGTCTTGGCATGAGCCTTCTAACTATCCGTTGGTTATGCCTAATTAAAGACACTCTTCTTCACCTGACAATGCCAATTACCAAATTCACTGTGCATATTTCTATATATAGTTACCAACCATAGTGAATTTCAACACGACGAGCCACCAAAGATAGCGAGATCTCAATCCAACTTGACATGGAGCTTTTTCTTGCCAATATCCTACTAGTCCTTGGCCATTTGAAGATTCTTGCAGCCACCCTCACCATAGCCACAGCAATATATCTCTTCTACAGATCAAAACACATATATCTCATTGACTTCATCTGTTATCGTCCCCCTGATACTCACCGAGTTCCTACATCTAGTTTCATAGAACATATAGAAAGATTAGGCAGATTCAACAGTGAGACCGTGGAGTTCCAGACTAGGGTCTTGGAAAGATCAGGTATTGGAAGCGAAAGCTACTTCCCAACTGGTATCCGTAAGATCCCAAATGATCAGACCCTTAGTTCAGCAGTAGAAGAAGTTGAAATGGTGCTCTTTTCAGTAGCACAAAGCCTCTTCTCCAAGCACCAAGTTGACCCAAAAAGCATTGACATTCTCATTACGAATTGTAGCCTCGTTTGCCCGACTCCCTCGTTAGCTTCCATGATCATCAACAAGTTTGGTTTGAGAAGCAATGTAAAGAGCTTCAACCTCTCTGGCATGGGATGCAGTGCCGGACTATTATCAGTTTCTTTGGCTAAAGACCTCCTCAAAGTCAATGACGACTCTCTGGCTTTGATTCTTAGTATGGAATCTGTTTGTTCAAATATCTACAATGGAAAAGTCAAGTCCATGTTGCTTGCCAATTGTTTGTTTAGGATGGGTGGTGCCGCGGTCTTGCTTTCAAATCGAAAAAGCGACAAAAGGGTAGCCAAATATGAACTCAAACACTTGGTTAGAAGCCATATTGGTGCCACGGATAGTTATTACAAGTGTGTAATCCAGGAGCCAGACAAGGATGGATTTACTGGGATTAACTTGTCAAGATCACTCACGCAAGTAGCTGGGGAAGCCTTGAGAGTTAATGTGTCTACGCTTGCTGTATTGGTACTACCTTATTCAGAGCAAATCAAGTACATTTTAGCAATCGTTTCGAGGAAAATTTGGCCCCCAGCAAGAAAAAAAGGTACCTACGTACCAGATTTTACGAAGGCATTTGAGCATTTTTGCATTCATTCTGGTGGGAAATCAGTAATCGAAACAGTGAAGGAGAAGCTGGAGCTGAGAGAACAGGACGTTGAAGCCTCAAAGATGACACTCTACAAGTTTGGGAATACATCTTCAGCTTCAGTTTGGTATTCACTTAGTTATCTTGAGGCCAAAGGAAGAGTAAAGAGAGGGGACAGGGTTTGGCAGTTGGCTTTTGGGAGTGGACTCAAATGTAACAGTGCAGTTTGGAAGAGCATCAATAAGCTTGACCTGAAGAGTCCCAATGTCTGGTCTGATTGGATCCACCAGTATCCGGTTAAGGTTCCCGATGTGATGGACCACTGAAGTGAATTAATTCATCAGAATAGTATGTTCTTTCTGGGATAAGAATTGGCTGTGAAATTTGAGCAACTGATAGTAGACTTTGCTAATGTTTCCTCAGTCACATTCTAGAAATTTGTCTTTGCAATGTCATATAGTTTCTACTTCTTGGTGCATTTTAATAAAACATTCACAACTTAACAAGAAACTGAGGTTCGTTTGGTATTCATTTAGAAAGCAATCGTATGATTTTTGTTTTTAAAGAACAAAGAAAAAGAAAAACAGGGGAGAGCCTAAAGAACTGCAGTTTGACAGTTTATAGTTTTGAGTTCTGATTTAAAATGAGTTTTGAAACCAATATTCAAAACCAGACTGTCAAAATCCAATTCCTGAAGCTCTCTGTTTATTGTTCTTTTAGCCCACCCAATAAATAAATAAATAATAATAACAATAATAATGACAACGGTCATAACACTAGTTTCAAAACAAATAACAAAGCAGCCTTAAACATCTATTCACACTAATCTTTATTTCTTTGCACCTTTTTTTTCCTGCAGCTTTAGCATTTATCTTTCTCTGCTCCATGGCAAAAACTCGGTTGTACTTTCGTCAAAAACATCTAATATATATACATGTACTTAAGAGGTCTTGAAAGCAAAACTTGCTTCTGTATTTTTTCCATTTCAATGAAGCTGCCATTAATAAGCACAACAGAGATACATTGCTTTCCAAATCTTAACAAGTCATTTAAAGCGGAAGCAAATGATTCTCTTAACACTACAACTCTGCCACCCCATTAATTTGGTAGAAGGAGATGGTCACATCTACGTATGAAGACATCAAAAGAGATTTCTTTGCATCCCCAACTTAATTAATTCATAATCCGAGTGTTATTTATTAGTAAGTAACAACAAAAATTAGTAAGTAAAGATGTGAGTAGCAATTTTATTTCGATACGAATATGCGTATCGAATAATTCTACCAGGCACTTGTGGTGCTAATGTATCATATATTAATAAAGTTGTTGAAGATGCATGAACTACGCATAAATATACAAATGTGTGGTACTAAATACTACCCGTGGTATATAGGCATTTTAACATTTTTCCTCTGCAGACAGGGTTAACGAGCCTCTAACCTAGAGCAATAACTTGCTACCTTGCCCTGCCATGTGGACCAACCAGGATAGCTGGTAGAACATATCTGGCACGTGACATAATGGTTGTAATATATATTTTTTCCGAACCTCGAGAGATGTGCATTGCGTGTGGAAACTCCTCTTTATATATTCGTTTTCCCTTCTCCCTCGCTAGATTTTTAAGGCATTGCTTGCAATTTAAGGTTCATCTTCAATGTGGCAGTAAGTAGCAGCAGCATCAGCATCAGCAGCCACAGTTCTGCCTTTCTTTTTTTCTTGTCTCCCTTCCTCACTTCAATTTCCAACACCCCTGTAACCTCTAATTTCCTCCTATATCAGAAGTTAAAAAACCTTTACAATAATTAAGAAGAAAGAAAAAACTTTCATAATAATTAAAAGGGTAAACTGCAAAAATAATACAATAAATTTTGAGTGTTCTGTAATTTACACTTTAAAATTTGGACTCTGCAAGATAATACTATAAGTTTAAGAATTTATGAAAATTAATACCATATACTGACTCTTTAATCTGTTTTAGTAACCAAAAAAGACTCTTTAATCAATTTTAGTAACCAAAAAATAAAAATATTCTTCATTAAATCGAGATTAGTTTTTATTATTTTTTCTAATTTTGAGAATATTATTATTTTTTATAAGTTAAAGTTATTCCTAAAGTCAACTTAAAATATTTAATTTTAGAAATTTTTATTCTCAGAAAATTTTTTTTACTAAGTTCAAAATTTCAGAATTTAAATTATAGAATACCAAAATTTAGTGCTGTTTTTTTTAGTATAAAAAAGAAAAGAAAGAAAAGAAGAAAAGGGTCACACCTAGCTAGGCAGCTAGGCAGAGAGTCCCCCACCTTCTAAGGTATAGGCTCAATTTTCAAGTACCACTAGCTTGGATCAACCTTACGCCATCTGGGTCAGGACTCGGGTTTTAAACCCTCTGTATTTTGCCTCACCAGCTCGCTCTCGCTCAGTCAGCCTATAATGCATGCTCCGTACTATACCGGAGAGAAAATTGCAAACTCAGCTCTCAAGTACACTTTTGCATCATTTTTATTGGTCAAACCAAGTGGACTGTACACTTTTATTTTTTTATTTTATTTTTTATTTGCATTGCAGTAAAAATATGTCTCCTAATTTCTCAAGCAAAATATTGTTTGTTGGACTAAGTTCTTTTATTTTATTTTATCTTTTCGGTGTTCCAATTGTGGAAGGATTTCTAGATTTTGAACTCCTTCAAGAGCTTCCCTTGCAAATCAGAAATTTTTACGAACTTTGAACACCATGAATTTATTTTATGGTGGCTTTATCTTATTCTAAATGGTTTTGCTCTGCACATCTGGTCTTGATATATATGCTCAGTTTAATTACCCCAGTTATTAACAAAGGTGTCAATGAGACTACAAGTCAAAGCTAAGTCTTGTAGAAAAATTGGAGGAGCTACAAGGATCATTTAGGTGAAAATGTAAAGACCAAGAAGTCGAATAAGTTCAAAATTAACAAGTTCATGTTGGCCTCAAGAATGTGGTTATAACAAATCAACACTGTTTCCAACTAATGGGGTATATAAGAGCTACAGTAAAGTTGGGTGAGAAGTAGGTTCTCATCATCAAGCTATCACCTATAGTCCGTATATCCTTTGTTTTTCTTTGGTTCCTTACAAGAAGTACATCTACATGTCACTTACACAAATACACACACACACACATAATATATGGATATATGTAATGAGCAGCGAGACCATTTTCTCATGCCCGTTTGAGCAGAGAGAGAGAGAGACCAAAGAGTATATATAATGTGAAATAAGATAGCAACAAGAATAGCGTTGCCTAAAATTTATGATTGAACTTACAAAACTCGAACTGTGTTACCTTGTGATACTCCAAAAAAGAAGGTGAGAAACTCGTGTTGGAGAAGGGGAGCACGTGCAAACACTACTACTTGGAATGAAGTACTTGAGTTTGTAGCTAGCTCAGTTGCACGTGCCCTGCTTCTCCAGCAAGAGCCACTCGCCCATGCCCTTCTATCTTCACACCAGTACTCCATAACTAAGCTGAGAATGCATGAAGAAAAAATGAAGAAGCCCATGCATTTATATACAAGTTTTCGTATTGAGAGAGAGAAAGAGAGAGAGAGAGAGAGAGAGAGGAAAAGATAGACAGAGAAAGACAGACAGAGAAAGAGTTAAAGAGTAGATTGAGTCTTGAAGTGGGCATTCTTTAAATACACCCACTAGAAGATGAAACACGAAGCAAGCAATCAAAGCAATCAAAGCGATTGCAAAAATTGTTTCTGTTTCCTGTCAAGAAAAAGCCATGACCATCTTAATCAATTTTCAACTTAGGAAAAGGTAAATAAATTAAGACCAACTGAGAATTTTGAAAAATAAGTCAATACAATTGCCACTCTCTGAATGAGTGGTATACACTCACTCATGATATAGCTCAATTTTGAAGCGAGTGTATACACACACATATGTGGAAAGTGAGTGTGGCATATGGAGGAGGTCATAGCATGGCAAACTAGATTTGACCCTGAATTTGACACAGGATACAGTGAATCTTATTCTTACCGTTCTGATCAATTCTTGATAAATAGCACAATATATACATATATTACGTATGTATAGGTCAGTTTTGTGAGATACTTCCCTGCCGCCATATATATATATATACTTTCCTTTTGCTTTCTCTCTTCTCTACTTGTTTTCCACTTCTTAGTTCACCTCACAGATTCGAATCTGCTGATAAGCTTGTCTTGAAGCTTGTTTCCTTTACTGTCAAATGCATAAGAGAAACTTTTAATTATCTTATCCATTAAGATGTTATTAGGTTCTCATAATAGTAATAATAAAATAAACCCTGAAAAGTTCACACATACTCTCATCGACTTTCTACCACTAGCTACTAAAGGGTACCCCTAATTATTTAATGAAAACAAATTATGTTATCTCTGAATTAGAAATCAGGAAAAAGTACATGTATGATCTTATATATATATATATATATGAGCTATTATAGTCAAAGGGGAACAAAGTGAGCATGAATTATCATGATTCAAAGCTATTAGTTTTCGTTGCTGAAAAAGAGAACACGTGTCTTAACTTTAAGTGACCAAAATCTAAGCTCCCTTAATTTCACAACTTCCCATATAAAAGTTCCAACGCCCATTAATCACATGAGCTAAAAATTTAAAGTGAAGACTACAATTAAGCACCAAAGTGAGTAAAACACATTATAAATTTATAAGGGAGTGATCAACATGTTTTGACTTTGAGTCTTTGACCAAATAACTGATGTCATGAGAGGGGAATAGGTCCCCGTGGTGAAGGAGACACTTGATAGGTCTATGTATAGATGAACAAATGGGTGCAAACGCAACTGCATGACGATGGTGATGCAGTAGACAGAATCAGAAAGTTTGAAAGAAATTGCAGGTTGCGTGTGTTGCATAATGTAGGCAAAGTGTTTGATAAAAAGAGTGAGTGAAAGAGTATGTGTAGGGAGTTCCAAGGTGGATATGATTCCCTATCACTGCTACACCGTCTTTTACCTCTTTCACCATTCACCCCCCATGGTTTATGGTGACCCTCTCAGTCTCAGTCCTCTGATTTATTTTTTATTTTTATTTTTGCGCCCAGCACATTTCTCACGTCACTTTTTGAGTGGTTTTGGTGTTGTGATAGTCTATCCATTTTTCCTAGATTTTCTTTACGCAGCACTTCTCTCAGTGTTCAGTTGAACTTGTACTCGTAATTCACCAAATATGAATTTTAGTGTTGCACTGTACTGTTCTATGCTCAATTGACAATATATGCTATCT
This sequence comes from Trema orientale, assembly GCA_002914845.1. Lineage (NCBI taxonomy): Eukaryota > Viridiplantae > Streptophyta > Magnoliopsida > Rosales > Cannabaceae > Trema > Trema orientale. The sequence goes on from JXTC01000464.1 coordinate 172,435, forward strand.
TTTGGTATTTTCAAAATATTTTAATCGGTAATGCTACACAAAATTGTGTGGTATGTGGTCCGTTTATCACCAAAAAAAAAAGAGAAAAAAAAAGGTGGTATGTGGTCCCACTTTGAGCTTATATAGAAGTCGATGGGATTGCATGGATGAATTAAATTTATGCTACATCATTTTCTGTGGCATTGTGGTTTGGAATCTCCTGAAAAATCTCCTTAAAAATTACTACAATTTCTATCATAAAATTGGCGTTTTTAGTATTATTCATATATGTTAGCAATAATACTAAATATACGTAACGTGAGGATAAATGTTGTTATTGGTATATTATACTTTCTGAGAGCGATAATAAACACTAATAAGTTAGTTTAGGTGTTAAGTTGATCGTCCATCTCGACAAGATATTGGGTTGGAATGAGTCCAATTGTGGTGGTCGGGGTGTATACTTAAAAATAAAACATTTTCTTTTTAAAAAAAAACAAAAAACAAAAAGCTAATTTGAAAAATAAAAGTGAAAATTCTGTTAAATAGTTTGAGAATTATCGTGAGACAAAGATGAGCGTCTCAAGATAAGCTTCTTCATCTTTATTACTATTTTATTCTTATTTAGGGTAACATCGGCTTATCCAATAAATATCATATGATTATATATTACTAGGATACAAACATTAAAATTATAAATCACAAGATACTGTGCTTACGGAAATAGATTATATGAGTTGATCATCTTTTATACTTGGGTTAATGGCACTATTGGTCCCTAACCTATTATCATTTTGTCATATTGGTCCTCAATTTTATTTTTTTTAAGTACTAAACGTTTCTCTTTTTGATACTATTGGTCTTTTGGAATATTCCATCTAAGATTCCGTTAAAATTCATTTGAATGAGAAAAATTTTGCACCATTGATCTAAATTTTTCAATTGTTTAACAATTTGATCCATATTTTTTTTTTTGTATTCATATTTCTGATTAACAATATTACATCTGCTAATCTTTTGGAAAATTAAAATTCTAAAAATTAACTTTTCAAAAGATTGACAGATGCAATTACATAAAGAAATGAACATTTAATGGAAAACTATAAAACTTTTCAGGCTTATTTGCTGCAAATAGTAACTATTCATAATTACATGAACATTTAATAGATATAGTAAATTTTCAGTCAAATATGACTTGTATAAAAGCATGTATGTGAAATTTTAAATACAAAAAAAATTAGGGATCAAATTCTTAAACAATTGAAAAATCGAAATTAATGGTGCAAAATTTATCTCATTCAAATAAATTTTAACAGAATCTTGGATAGAATATGTCAAAATAACCAATGGTGCCAAAAAGAGAAACGTTTAGTACTTAGATGCCACAAAAAATAAGTTGAGGACCAATATGCCAAAATAATAATAGATTGGGGACCGATGGCGCCATTAACCCTTTATCCTTTAAGCACTAAGTATGTAGCAAAAGAGTACTAGATATTTGAAAAATGAGAGTTAAAATTTTGTTAAATATAGGAATTGACTTGAAAGAGT
>JXTC01000464.1:173979-195803 GCA_002914845.1 Trema orientale
TTTTAGCAAACCTTAATAGTAGGAGAGAAACATTTTTCAAAAGAATAAGAATCAACAAAACTTAAAACTAAGCTTCACAATCCAGTCATCATGAACTAAAGAATAAATAAAAGTAAGTGCAGACTACTACCAAAGTAGGACAAACGATAGATGTATCTGTAGATGCTAACAAATCAGCAACCCGATTATCTTCTCGAAAGATATATGATACCATAAAGTCTTTATCAGCAATGTAATCCAAAACTCTTGACCAAGCTGGCCTCCATCGAACTGGAACCAACCGTATCTTTAAGCAAACTCTATAGCATGTATCAAAGCAGACAATTCCACCTCAAAGGTGTAACCCACCCCTAAAAGGATGGAAAAGCACCCTTGAACAAAACCCAGGTAAGTCTGAAACACACATGGGAAACCAGAAAGACTTGTGGTACCGAAAGCGGAACCATCAGTGTTAACCTTAACCAAAAAAGAAGGATGAGGTCTCCAAACAACCTCAATAATGATGAGAGCCTTCTGAGGTCTGCTCTTAATCTGAAACTCTCTCATAATTAATAATTCGGTCGCCGAACTGAATATAGAGCCAGAAATCAAAGGCTTAATCTCTTGTATTAAATGCCATAGAAGAGTCAAAGTCGAGAATAAAATAGGTTTTTTATCTTCAGAAATAACTAAATTCTGAAACTGCCATATAATCCAAAAAACATAGATGACACCAACCTTCTAAAAAGCCCGAAGCTGAGGACTCAATAAAGAATATTGAACTCTATCCCAAAGCTCCACAATAGAACCATCTAAAAAAATTGGAGTACAGAAAATGGAAGACAATAATGTTAACCAAAGTTGTCAAACAAAAAGGTAGGAAAGAAACAAATGAGTCGAGTTCTCTATCGAAGCTCTACAAAAGTAGCAATAACAAGACGAAAGATGAAAACCCTATAACATCAAAGACTCCGCAGTAGAATGACGATCATGAAGCACCCTCCAAAGTAACATCGACCTAGAATAGGGAATAAAAGATGACCAAATCTACTTTCCCCAAGATGGAACAGAAGATGAGCCAAAGAGCAAAGCATAAGCTTCTGAACAAAGTAACCACACCATCCAAAGAACCAATCTGGTACAGAATATCAGGACTATCCAAACACATCAATGCCTCAATAATGTCAGGCATTGCAAGAAATCTATGTAGAAAATCAAGAGGGAGAGACCAACCTATATCAGTCAAAAAGTCACTAACTCGACTTTCCAATAGAGATTCTAAGTTCAAAGGAGAAGAAACCATGACAATCAACGGAGAATCCAACCAATTATTTGTCCAGAACTTGACCTTAGAGTGTCCACAAACAAGCCAACGCGACTCTTCCCTTATGTCGATACATAAAGGACGAAGCCTAGGCCAAATAGAAGATTTAATCTTATGCACATGGAAGTCACTATTCCTCATAATGAAATGAGCTTAGAGATAAGAAAATAACTCCGTATCTAGAGTCAGAATCCTCCAAGCAATTTTTTTCAAAAGAGCCTTATTAAGAGTAGGTAAATTTCTAAGACCTAGTTCTCCCTCCTCCTTAGGGTAGCGTTCCAAGAAACTTGAACCATCTTCTTGTGTAAAATTATTATTATTTATATTAACAACTTTACGATCATAAGGGAAAATAATAAATTTTCTCCAATAAATAACATTTTGATTGACAAATTAACCGAGCTAACCTTAAGTATATAAGTAGATATTAATTTCACTAATGTTATATAATATAACATCAAAGATGAATTTGGTAGCATCAATAAGCATCCGTATATAATGCGGTGCCACATGGGGCTAAAGGGAACAATTGACTTTGTGTATTTTATTTTTCTTGTCAATAGCATGTAAATATTTGGTCTTTATCTCATGTAAATTTAGCCTATGTCTCCCTAAATTCGTAAAATTTTAAGTACGCCCTTAAATTTTGAATTAGGCATTCTTATAATTGAAGTACATTTAATCTTCGCTCCCTCTAGATTAGAAGTCTAGCTCCGCCCGTAGGTAATAGTTATACTATACTTGCCGAGAATGTAAGAATAATCAATTGAGTAACTTGCTAAATGGAAATAAAGAGGAATTAGTATTATCATATGAGGAATAGAGAGATTTAATTTTTTATTTGTAATTTGCAAGTGAAATCATAGTATCACTTTTAATTATTTTTCTATTGAAAGTAGCAAATTAAGGAATTTATTTGTTATTTAGTAGTTCTTTTAGAAAATTGGGATTTTTATCTAGAAAAAAATATTAATCAAAACTCAGCTATTAGTATTATGAATGAGGGTAACAGAAAGTCAGTTTCACTAACTTCAGAAAAAGAAAGTAGTTTTCACAAAATAAAATTGTTAACAAACTTACAATTAAAGAATAACGACCAAAATTAAGAGACTAAGAACCAAAATTGACTCCTAGCTTAATTTTGTCATAGAAAGAAAAAAGAAGAAATGAAAAAAAAAAGAGGAAAAAAAATTAGGAGTCGTTTTCGTATAGCTTTTTGAGAAGCTAAAATCACTTATTGAAATATTTTTTAACCCAAAAAGATGTTCGATAATAATGAAAAACGAATTGTTGAAAAATTTTGGGTTTTGGACACTTATACATATTTTTCAAAAAATAATACCAAATTTACGACCTTTCAAAAATAATAAAAATCCGTACGACCTTTTTATGGTATTTTTCTAAATACTTTGAAAGTTAGAAAACGCGGTGGTATTTTAGTAAATAAGTCATCTTTTTTTTTTTATAGGAAACTACAAAGGTTTCCTGGAAACTAATTTGGTTTAATTTGGTTTCATATTAGCGGAATAGTTATGTAAGTAAGTAAATTAAAGGAAAGCGCAAAAGTTTCCTGTAAACTAGTTTAGTTTCCTTTAGCCAAAAGCCCTGTACGTAAGTAAATCACAGGAAAGTACAAAGGTTTCCTAGAAACTATTTTGATTTCCTTTAGCCAAATATCCTGTACGTAAGTAAATTACATGAAACCATGAACATTTCTGGGAAATCATTGTAGTTTCCTTTTTGCAGAATGTCTTGCAGCTAAATAAATCACAGGAAACCATCGTGGTTTCCGAATATCTTATACGTGAGTAAATCACATGAAACTATGAACATTTTTGGGAAACCATTGTGGTTTTCTTTTTGCAGAATGTCCTGTAGCTAAATAAATTACAGGAAACCATCATGATTTCTTTTTAGCAGATTGCCCTGTAGCTAAGTAAATCACAGAAAACCATAAAAATTTCCTAAAAACTATTGTGGTTTCTTTTTGAATAACAGTCAACTACATATTAGTTTCCTGGAAACTACGAAGGTTTCCTAGAAATCATTGTGGTTTCTTTTAGCAGAATGCCCTGTAATTAAATAAATCACAGGAAACCAAGAAAGTTTCCTGGAAACTATCACAGTTTCTATTTTGCAGAATACCTTGTAGCTAAGTAAATCATATGAAACAAAGAAATTAGCAATCTTCTCAATCATAAGAAATGACTCATACAAATTTAAACCAAAAAATGAAAATGAAACCAAAGCTTAAAGTTGCTGAAATCAATACATCCATAACCGAAGGAGCACCGTGAGATATCGTGAGTGAAGAAAGTAGACGAGAACCCATCTAAATTGCCTTCCCTCTTTGACTTTTCTTTCCCTTTTAAACTAGGACTAGGACCACTGAGAACAATCATGGAGCTTCTTCACGAACTGGACCACCACATCGAATTAGAATGGCTCCACCTGAGCAAAGATTGTTGAGATGACAGTAGAAATAATAGAAGAGGTTTGCATAGTGGGTTGAGAAATTAGAAATTTCTGGCCTATAGAGCAGAATTTTTTTGGAGAAAGACATTGAAATCTCCTTTCGACGTGGTGTGAGGGAAGAAGCTACTGTGTAGTTTTTAGTTTAGCTGGTTGTGGTATTTAAAAAAAAAAGAAAAGAAAAAGAAAAGAAAAAAGATCGTATAAAAGTATGTTGAATGTCAGGGTCCGTATTTTTGGAATTTTTTCTTGAAAGGTAGTGGTGGGTGTCATTTTCCCAAAAATTTTGAGAAAATAGGACTAACTTGGGCCAAAATGATTTTTTTTTGGGTGAATTTTTATTTTTAAATGACATTTTTAAAACTTTCAAGAAGTTTTTGAAATATAGTCAATTGCTTGTTGACCATAATTTTTCATGTTAACAAATTCTTGACACTTCCAAAAATATTATTTATGAAAAAACTCAGAAGGCACAAATTAATCCAATTCATGTCATTTTCTAAAAAATTTAGCCCAAAGATAGGCAAGTTGGCCCATTTATGTGGACAAAAATAGCCTCATTGGGCCACGCTTGGTACCCTGTATTAAGTGTCTGTTTGGGTGAATATTGGTACTGTATAATTTTGTATAATTTAATACAAGATTTAATTTTAATACAATACAAGGCGTAGTAGTGAATAAAAAGAGAAAAAGAAAAACAATACAGTAATTTAATACAAGATTTAATTTTAATACAATACAAGGCGTAGTAGTGAATACAAAAAAAATAAAATAAAAATAAAAACAATACAGTACTGTATTGTTTTTTTTCCCTCTTGCTGAAGACACCGTATTGTTTTGATAGTAGAGCTATTTGGCCTGATTGAATTTCTATCACGGGTCCATGGGGGTTGTTGGCAGCTGCCACGTGATTGACTTTTCCACATGTTTTCTTTTAATTTTTTTTAACTCTCTCCGTGACTATTTTATTAGTATTTTGAGAAATTATCCCTAAAATATCTTTTATTTTTTAAAAATGTGAAAAAAAAAATTGTGTTTTTGAAAATTTAAAATAAGTACATTCTGTTTAAAAAATTGTTTTAAAAAAGTGTGAAAATAATCCTTGTATTATTAAAAGTTCAAAATAAATACATTCTATTTAAATTATTATATTTTTTATTATTTTTGACTAGTCAAAAATTTCAAAAAATTAATAAAATTAACATTTTACCATTTATTATATTATTTCAAGGCACAAACTATACTTGAAAATGAAGGAAGAGAAGAAAAAAAAATCTTCTCAACATAGTTGCATCACAAATCCAGAAAAAAAAGCTTAAATTTTTAGAAAATTTTGTCACTTTTTAAGATTTTGTGTTATAATTAAAGAGGAAGAGTTTTTTTTTTTTTTTGGTCATTTTCGAAATTTCGGAGAATTTTAAATTTTTTTTATTTACTAAATTTGTGTTGCAATTACGGAGGGAAGAAGTTTTTATTTTAAATTTTTTTAAAGAGGTTTTAGCCCATTTCAAATGTAATATTTGCCTTAAAATAATATAATAAATAGTAAACATATTAATTTGACTAATTGTTTTGAGAAAAATGCTAAGGACACTCTATTTGACACTCTCCAGTCTTACTGTCTGACACGTGGATTCTACTGTACAGTTTAATATTTTAATAATACAACAAATCAGAGTGGATTCCACGTGTTAAGCAGTGAGTTTAGGAGAGTGCAAAAGAGAATGTTGCTAGCATTCCTCTTGTTTTAAAAGGTCAACGATAATAAATGATATGATAATTCTAATAGAAGTATTTATTTTAAAATTTTAAGAATAAAAGAGTTTTTTTCACACTCTTTTATAATTTAAGGTATTTTAATAATAACTTTCTTTAAATAAAAATTATTTAGAATTTCAAAAAACATAAAAGGTTTTTTTTTTCACATTTTTTCAAAATGTAGGTATTTTAATGATAATTTCTCTCGTATTTCTTACTTTGACAACAGTGCTCGAACTCGGCTTCTTCTCCATCATATAACTATTCCGGTGAAGCAGAGTGGCCGGAAGAGAGTTCCAGGAGCAGTTCTCGATGGTCGGAGGCATTAGATCGATACCTCTATTTTCTTTTTCTTTTTTCTTTTTTTTTTTTTTTATAGGAAGAGATTATCAATCTGTTTTATCATTGTTCTGTTCCTTTGGCGAACTTTCCTTACCCCAGTCTAAGAATAATCTAATTAACAAGTGGGGCCCATCATAAAAGGATCCAAATAAGCTCGGTTTAAAATTTCAATGGGGCCCATTAGCATTTTGCAGTATTCTAGCCCTAACTCTGTTTTACACAGAGCCGACTACCTAGCACTCTGGACACTCTGAGATCGTCTTCTCCGATCAAGCTTCTCCTCTAGCACATGCTGGCGAGCGATTTTTATTGATAGCATGATTTTCCGATGATTCTCTCATTTTCCGGTAAGATTGTCTCGTATTTTGAATTTTGATATTCGAAAATCTGCTAGATAATGCGTTTTCTCCCCTTTTCAATTTCAAAATCGTCATTCACCATCCAGCCACCTCGCTATGACTAGAAAGTTATCTGGATGGGCATACATATAATTGAATTTGGTGATATTTGGATTGAATTGCTATATTTTGTGACAGCCACCATATGTTTGATGAAAGTCCTCACAGACAACTTACATGAACTTAATATTCTCTTTTAGAAGATTTTTTTTTTTTTTTTTTTTTTTTTTTTTAACACTGATATTTGTTGGCGTGCAAGACCAGTCCTTTTGGGGCAGATTTAGCATTTGGGTTTTGTGTTTTACTCCATGAAATGAATTCAGTAGTGTATTGGTCTTAGGGTATTCTGCTCTTGATTAGAACAAGCTTATATTTTGATCTTTAGAGTTCTGATATTTTGTTATGAGAAAGTCTGTGCTATGTCAAACTGTGTGCTTTGTAACAACTCATTTCTGTTAAATAATTTAACGGTTGGCGACAAAAAGGGTCATTCTAGCAACAATTACATAATTTAGGGTAGTCTTCTTTGTGAGTTGAAACTTGATATATATTGCTTTCTCTAGATCACAATCAAAACTGTTTTTGTTTAACAATTTCTTTAGCATAACTGATAGATGGATAATACAATTAGATTGTTTATTATAATTTATTTCTCGTGAAATTGATATAGTTTGTTGTAACTTTTTTTATTTTATTTTTTAATTATTTTTATAACTATATGTATGTTTACCCTACACATATAAAGGAGAGAGGATTATGAGAGAATGGGGAGAGAGAAATTTGAGGGTGAGAGAGAATAAGGAGAGAGAAAGTCTCTCATAAAAAAAAGAGGAGAGAGAAAGTAGAGCGAAAGTCATGAGAGAGAATGAAGTGAGAAAGTCACCTGATTTTTAGTTTTCTTTAAAAAAAAATTGATAATTAATACAATACAATACAATTGCTCAATAAACATAGTGTAATTTAATACAACTTCGTAAGACAATATAAATCCAAACATGATATTGTACAAAACTAATACAATACAATACAACTTAATACAATACAAGACAATACAATACACCAAAGCATTTTCAATTGTTTGTGTCTGTTTTTTCTTTTCAATCTTTTTCATTAAATGATATTAAAATTATACAGGAGAAGCAAGTGGTAGCATGTGATCTAGTATAATATGATCCGTTGTCCTGATTTATTTATTTATTTTTTTCAATTTGATTCACATTTAGTTATCATGTAATTGATTAGTCTTCAAACCTGAACTAAAAGAGATATAGGCATAGAGCTTTTGTCATTTGTGGTAGAGAAATACTGGCCTTCTTGCTTTTATTTGGCGGGTGTACAACGAAGAAAGTGGCCACATTTTAATCTGAGGGAGGATTAAAGGACACTACTGGCAGGATGGGATCATTCCCATCTTTCAGGTCTTTTGTCCTCGTGAGAGAGTGCGCAAATGTGTTGAAATACTATCTTGAGCTGGTCAAGAAAGTAAAGTTTGCCACTCTCGGGTATTTTTGATTTGAGACCAATATTTTCAGAAGCTTTGAGAACCATCTATCTATCTATCTATCTATCTATATATATATTAAGCCTGAAGCTAAAACCTCTGATAGCTTCTTTGATCACCATTCTATTTTTAAAATTTTTAGAAAATTCCTAATTTTTTCATGATATGATTGGTCCTATAATTATTTTTCTTTGTTATCATTGGTTGTAATATATACATATATTATATAATATTATATTTAATTTAATATTAATGATGCCTTATAATAAACTTAGTTCATCGAATCGAATCGAACAAATGATTATGCTACATTTGTCTCATCAAAATAAATAGAGAGAGATAAATACATAATTTAATTTTTTATATAATATTAATGATTCTTTATATTAAATTTAGTTCATTGAACGTCAAAAAATTGTGTTACATTCGTCTCATTAAAATAAATAAAAAGATAAATATATTTTTTGATGTTGAAATATATTGAACCTAACTATATTTTTTATCACTATTCTATTTTTAAAATTTTTAGAAAAATCCTAATTTTTTCATGATATGATTGGTCCTATCATTATTTTTCTTTGCTATGATTGGTTGTAAAATATACATGTATTATATAATATTGTATTTAATTTAATATTAATGATATCTTATAATAAATTTAGTTCATCGAACAAATGGTTGTGCTACATTCGTCTCATCAAAATAAATATAGAGATAAATATATTTTTTAATATTGAAATACATTGAACCTAACTATAAATTAGGGTTAAGGTATGCAATATTAATACAACTCGCGCGCGGTATAACGACTAGTGGTTATATAGATTGGAGCTTTTATTGGTTCCATCTCAAGCCCAAGCCAAGTAGGCAGTCATTTGGTTCCTTTTGAGTTCTGGGCATTTGGTGTTGTCAACGGGCAAGTGGTTGTAGTTTGCTTTTACTTTTTATTGTTGTTGGGTGTCGTTTACCTATTATAGAGACTGCACCTCTCTTGTTGTTTGGATACTTTGATATTGTGTTCTCACGTAATATTAGAGTAATGTTATTCTTACCTTGCTACATAACAAATGGAATGATTGTCTAGATCTGCTACCACTTCTGAGGAAAATTGAAGGATGTCCATGACTACTACTCCCCAACCCCCCAAAAAAAACAAAAAAACAAAATAGAACTCTTTATTGCCTGTAATTTAATTTGAAGAAACAATTATCCTCTGTGAACCTTTAAGTTAGTTTCATAAATTTTAATTCTAGAAAGTGGTATTTGCTTCTTCTTTTTTATTTATTTATTTATTATTATTATTATATAAAGTAAAGTAGCTATTACTTTTAGTTAGAGACTTCCTCAAAGTGGTATGACCCCCAAAAAACTCTAGAAAATTTGGCCCAGAGTTTTAGTGGGCTAGGCCCATTTCTCTTTAAACTATTGATGCTTAGGCTCCAAGTAGGAATGGCAATGGGGCGGATCGGGGACGGTTTTTTAATTACCATCCCCATCCCCGAAAGCCAATCACAATACCATACCCGCCCCATTAACCATTCTTTTGGATGCGGGGACGGTGCGGGTATTAACCAATGGATAACGGGGAAAACCGCGGTTACCCATTACCCATTGATAATATTAAAATATTAAAAAATTAAGATGAAAATACTAAATCCTTTTCATAATCAACAAAATATTAAACACAACAATATACTAATAATTTTTAAACTCTAAAATTTAAATATATAAGTACATATAACTCTCCAAAATCATTATTTTACCAAAGATATAATAATATAGATAGTGTAAAATTAAATAGATATTTATATGTATAATAATTTTTTTATGTAAATATATATATCGGGGCGGGTACGGTGCGGATTATACTAATACCGTCCCCGTACCATACCCGCATATTAACGGTACGGTTATTCCCCGCCCCGGTCATTTTCCCCGCTTGAGCGGTTTTTCCCCTACCCATTCGGATCGGATAACCACGGATACCCGTAACCATGGGTTATATTGCCATCCCTAGCTCCAAGCAATAGCATCTCTGTAATCACTCTCAAGCTACTTCTCAGTTTTACGTGGTCAAAAGAACTGCTTGACAATCTCAAGTTGAAGGCGACATTTCTGAGTTCTGAATCCAACACAAAGCTTTTCTTAAGCAAGACCTACAAGTACGCCTCTATTGGATTTTCGCTCATCAATTTTACCTTTTTCTTTCGTTTATTTTCTTGTTGCTGATATTTTTGAGATCTTAAGTTTCCTATACTTGGATTTTGGACGTGAATTTTGCAGATAAATTTGTCTTATATATCTATGTTTTAATTTTTTTTCTTAAATACCCTTAAATAGTTATTTGTTGTTTTTGGCCAAGTAAATACTGCCTAATTGTTATTACGCATTCTTTGAGTTAATTAGTTGGGTGCTCGTTACATGTTTGATTGAAGTCCGCTTAGAACATATGAGTTTTTAAGTTCAAAAACTTTCCCCGTATTTTTTTTAATGTTGTCTTTTCATTATCTAAAAGTTACAGGAAGGGAATAGGAATAGCTTTGACTTTATTCATTCATGCCTTTGTTGTGTTCTTATGGATGCTCGAGTTACGCAGCTAGGCAGCCTAGCTTGACAATAGAACAGTATTCAAGCCCATATATTTTCTCATTGAATTAAGAAGTCAATGCTCCAAAATCTATAAAGCTAGAAGTCTTTTTGTGTGTGCAAGTAATACATGTCAATTGGATATATGGCTTTTATCTGCATGTTATTGATCAGCTGTATGTTCAAGTTTTTTACCATAGAAAATTAGGAAGTAAGACTTTTTCCTCCAAGATTTTCTCAAGACTATAGATAATTAGATAATTGGGAAATAAGACTGTATTTTTTCTCCTTCTTCTATCTTAGTATTGTATTATGGTTTTGTTATGAAAAGGAGATGGTTATTCCACCACCGGCTAGGCCACCTAGTGTGACAAAGTTTCTCAAGCCTTATGTCCTGAAGATGCACTTCACAAACAAGTTTGTGAGTGCCCAGGTTATCCATACACCAACTGCCACAGTAGCCTCTTCAGCAAGTTCTCAGGAAAAGGCCTTGAGAGGAAGCATGGAATCTACTCGTGATGTGGCTGCTGCGGCAAAGATTGGCAAGTTATTGGCTGAGCGGCTGCTGCAGAAGAATATCCCTGCTGTCGCTGTCCACTTGAAGAGAGAACAAAAGTATCATGGCAAGGTTAAAGCTGTGGTTGATTCTGTGAAGGATGCCGGGGTGAAGCTGCTCTAAAATTGAAAAGGGAAAAAAAATTGAAAAAGAATCGTAGAAAAATAATTGTTGAATTGCTAAAACAAACTGTAGTTTCTTAGTAATGTCGCCATTTCTTCCTGTGGAAACCTATTTGGGAAATGATTATGAGGAATGTGGTGGGAGTGTCTTCTTTATGCTGTGCTACTGTGATTGTGTTTGGTGAACAATTTTGGAGATAGACAGTCAATGCAGGTAACATTTCTCTTGGACATACCGGTACAATGTCGATTATCTGTCTATGAATCATTTTATAATTTGCTTAAATAAAATGAAATGGGCTAACTGAAAAAATAAATTCCATTTATGAAATGAGTTAGTCTTTTTCTTAACTGGTAACTGATAATCTATATTTTTCCTTCAAATGCGGATCCAAGCAGATTATGGAGTAAGGATTTTAGATCCATATTCTTTACCAGTGTCATTTTAAGTTTACGATTATTTAGATTTCCCAAAACACAACAAGCTAGTGGATTAACACATATACAAGGGTATAAATGCATATCCTCCGATAGTCATATGATAGACAATGTACATTTATGGAATATACAGTTAGAAGGGAATATGAGCCGAGGAAACCGGATATGTCCTCATGAATGGGTATTGTCATTTTTATTTTGGGACAACAAAATGGTATTGTCATTATTGCTATTATTATCGTCTTAAAATGTACGATTTCTTCATGAGTAACAGAATTTCAATTTTTCAGACTCAAATTCTCTGCCAAATACAGAAGGAAAACGCTGAACGTCGGACTCTAACAGAAAGTCATCTGTGCTTCATAGCATTGCCTAATAATATAAAAGAAGGATATTATTGGAAATAGACTTAAAAAAAAAAAAAGAAATAAAGACTTTAGTGCTTTTAAATTATCGTATGTTCCCTTAGATTTTGTTACATAATGTTTAATTTTGATATGCTACGACTTTCATATACCACAGATAAATTTGTGAAATGGACGGGAGACCTTACTCCCTACCATAGATGAATTGGAAAAAGAAAGGAGATTTTGCTGTGAATGATGGAGGCGGCGGCCATGGCAATGGCTCGAATTGCTACAAGTAGGGATTATGGTAGGTCATTGTGTTTGCCACATTGTTTATATCGACGTTAGATGTTAATTATTGTAGTAGTGGGGTCTTGCACTGGTGTGGCATTGTTTATGTAGTTAAGCGAACTGGGAGCAACCTAAGGCCCTGAATCAAGTCATTATGGTTTAGGTTGCTGCTCATGTTGCTATCATATAATAAATATAAAATTTGAATTGTTTACATCAAACATATATTATAAAATTGATCTTCTGTACTTTCTTTGTGCTGTTGTATAAAATATAACTGTATAAGTGTGGAGTTTCTCCTGTTATTCACTTCTTTTTTTTTTCTTTTTTTTTTAAGTTTATATTTTCAGAAAACTTTAAGACCTTAGTGTTTATAGATAAGTGCAAGAACAAACATATACTGTTCTACGTGCAATAAAGGCAGAAAAGTGAAAGGAAAAACAAAAAAAAATTTGCACTAGCATGTTGCTAATGTTTGACAATTTTGCTTTTGATTTTTTTTTTTTTTTAGTGAAGAAAAAAAAATACACATTCTCAGATTACATTAATTATACCCCTATCCTTAAAGTGGGATTTCTGTTATAAATAGTGTAAAAAAGTAAAATGTCAAATTTTTGTTGTCTCGTCTAATACTTTACTGGAGGCCCGGGTCCCAAGTGATGGCCAGCCGATTCAGTTTGCTTCCGTCTTCTTGTTTTCATTTTATTGGTCAATGAGATCACTTTGTTTTCTGTGGGACATGACTTAGAAACTTTAGCTATAAACTAATCATTGTTACTTTGATAACTATTTTCCCGGACAGGGAATTGAAAGGGCAACTATATACAGGGGAAAAAAAAGTTTCTTGCCTCTTTTAGTTTTTGTCTCTATGGTGTTGCCCTTAATATTATTTTTTAATCTGACTATAAGGAGGAAATAATAGAGACAATAACGTAGAATTGAGGAAGAGCTTAAGGGACAGATAAGCTTATCTGCTTAAACAATTTCAAAAGAAGAAAAAACAATTTATAGAAAAATGCTAAAAAACACTGAATCAGTGTAAGATAACTCCATAACACCATCACATAATTCAAGATCCACATCACTATTTTGTTAGGTGGGACAAGCTAATTGGCCAGGATTTCACGAGTGTGACACTTATGGCATGATTAGCTACTCATTATGTATTCATTACAATATGATCATGCACAGATAATATTTTGATGTGTTTTCGCGTATCCTAAAATTTGTATCAAATTTTTAATATCCACATATAGAAAGTGGGTTATCACTATTCATTTAATATATTAGAATTTATCACAAATAAATTAATCACATTCACCAATTGAATGATTTTAATTCATATACTACGTATATTGATATTAAAAATTACAAATTTAAAATATCTAATATTATTCATTTTCAAAACACGTGATAAAGTGCTAATGATATCATCATATGATAAAATCCAACTTTTGAGTCAGAAATTTTTGTTTATAAAAATATCACATTTACACTAATGTATGGTACCCAAATATTTTTCATTCATATGAAGTTGGACTATAGAGACTACTAGAGTGCCTAGTCCAACCGAAAATTAAGCGCACAACTCACATGAAGTGAGGGTTATAGGGCAGTATTCCTTACGCGCCAGAGAGACCTCGGGGCAACGTGGTGTGTATGATTCAATTTGAGCAAAAAATATCTTCGGCATGAGATCACATCTCATCTGCTTCAACATATATAATACTAGGTTGGGTGGATTTTATNTTTTAAAACAAAGATGTTTCTTTCAATTACTATATACATTTTTGTATTTTTATATTAATTATAACGTAACAAATATATTTATGTTAAGAGAAATAATGTCCTTAGGACACTGTCAATCGAACTTACATATAATTCTTTTTTTTTTTTACACGATACTACTCGAATTAAATTGAAATATTACATTTTTTTTTAAGGCTGTTATTATTGGAAATGGATTCTTTGTGGATTGCTTACGGAATATTTCAGGAAAGCAAATCCAAAAACATGCTTACTTCGTTGTATTTATACTAGCAACTTATTGACGAACATGAGTTATTTTAAGTGAAAAATTTACACTATTATCAACAGGAAGTTAAATTTAAAAAAAAAAAACATAATTGGTTAATTACAAGTGATATTTCTAAATTTAAAATAAACTTGTATTTCCAAATTATAAAAAGAAAAAAACACAGTCGTTTAAAATCAAAACCAGAAAATTACACATATTTATAACGATAATTCAACTATACATTGAAAGGGGAATATCTGTAACATATATCCTAACTTGAGAAACGCCCTCTGCGGTCGGGACGGATGGCAACATTTGTACGGATGAGAAAGGATAAAAACTGCGTCTTCAGATAAAACGGCTTCCGAATATTTGGACAGAAGGAAACGGGTGCTTTTTTGAGTGGCGCATTTCGTAAATAGTTCAAAACAACAAGTCCATTGGTTTACTATGCGGATAAAGTCAAGGGTATTCTAGTATCTTCATCCACCTCTCACGTGACTTGCCCTCTCACTTCTCACTCTCACATCTCTCGGGAGCCACGTGTCACCCTGAAACCCGCCAAAATCTGCCCAGCCGTCGGGGACCACCTGTCATATCGGTCTTATCCTAATTACGTGCTCCTCGATCCACTTGCCACGTCCATACGGCACCATTAGATCCGATCAACGGCTCACGATCGCTCTAGATCCCGAAACATGCTCGACCTTTAACGCCTCGAAATCGCCATTAAATATCTCTATGAGACTCAAGCTCACTCCCTCTCTATTCTGGGTATATCACTCTTAAGGGCTCAAGATCTATTTCGAGATATACGCCCGTTTCGGTCCTATTCCACTTTTTTTGGCTAGCTAACTTGCGCCTCTTCGGTTAAAGTGCGCCACCATGGGCTTACTCGACCAGCTCTGGGACGACACCGTCGCCGGACCTCGGCCGGAAAATGGTCTCGGAAAGCTCAGAAAGTATTCCACCTTCAGTTTCCGGTCAAACTCCGGCAAGGGTACGGCTCCGATCGGGGGCTTATTCTCCCTCTGCCACGATTATTGCAACAAGATTTAATTGATTATTTTTCAAATTAATAAATTATTATGATCGGACGGTTTAGATCGATCTGCTGACTTCTGAGTATATATCTATAATTTTCTTTTTCTCACAATTTAATTAACTGGTTTTTGAAGAGAAAAAAATAAAGGTTGGCGAAAAATGGAGAAAGTGAAAGTGGAATTTTGTATTGATGGATGGGCTTTTAATTTGATCAGGATCTGATGGCGGGAAAGTGAGATCGTACGGTGAGGATTCGTCGGAGGAGACGACGAGAGTTACGCGGAGTATTATGATAGTAAGGCCCCCAGGAGGGTATCAGAATGGTTCGCCTCCGGTTTCGCCAGCCGGGTCAACTCCTCCTGTGTCCCCGTTTTCTGGTAAGCGGGTGAAATGTCAGAAATGCCCCTCTTCTATTTGCCTGGATTCTTGGACTAGTTGGTTCTTTAGTCGTAGTGTTGAGTGTAGATCTAGAACCCCCGCGAGGGTTTCTTTGTCAATATGTGTAGGTGTCTACTTTCTAATGGATAATGGTGTAGTGTTAGGAGGTTGTAGTAATCATACACTTATTTGTTTGCTATTGTTGAATGACATTTTCGCCCTTTTTGACGTACCACTATGCATGCTTGTTTAATTTAAGCATGAAGCATTTGCTTGCTGTAAATTTAATTGGGCACTAATTCGACTCTGGGGCCCGTAGAGGCATTGACTTGGTCCCATTTTTACTCTTCTGGGACATCCATTAGTTTCCCAAGTTGGGTTATGAGTGGTTTGAAATTAAAATTTCTCTTAATTGGGTAGGTAGAACATTATATTATAAACCACAAAATACATTAATATATTAATTCCGATTTGGAAATCAACTTTAGTTGGTAATAGTCCACATGAAGTGACATTACTCAAATGGGTTGTGAAAGTTGAGTTTAGCTTTATAAATATAGCTTGCATTTTCTTTGATTAGATAATTTGTCACTAAATAAATCTTGCTCATATATATAGTACGTGTGTTCACGGCTGCTAAGAAGTATTACTCATTGAATGTTTTATTAGGAGGCAGAGAGTCCTTCCGATTTCGGAGAAGGTCAGCATCGGACGCTTACGAGAAGGCAAGCGAAGTTGGACCCAGAAGCAGCCCTCCTCCTCCTTACGATGTGTGAGATATGATAATCACGACATCATGTTTTGTAGTCCAATCCAACGGCTGAGAATCTTACCACTAAATACGTAGCTCTGCTCTGTGTGTGTTTGTATGAGGGGGGGCTTTGTACGCGGCTGTGTGGTTGCTCATGTAAGAAAGCTGTGTAGATATATGTGCATGCTATATGTGTTAGCAAATCGTATGTGCATATATATAAACGCAGTTTGATATGAGAGATGGGCTGTAAAATATTGCTATCTAGTGTAGTAGGGTTGTTAATGTCTACTTTTGTTTAATGATCTGTATATAGTGCCTTTCTTCCCGTGTTTCTGGCTGTAGTTTTATTCTCAGTTATGAGTTTTTTTTTTTTGGAATAAAATTCTCAGTTATGAGTTTTGGTTTGAAGAAATAAGAATGAAGAACAGCTATGTTCGATATGTAATTATGACTGATATCGCAGAGTGCGTGGACCATAATATTATTGGTTTTAGATGGTGTTTGCCAAAGAAACGACGGAATACTGGTAGTGGTGGTTGTCATGGGGAACTTGTTAGTGGGGTGCTGAATCATATTAAATAATATGAGAATCTTAAGGTGTGGCCCATGGTTGTGTGGTTTTATGGAGATTAAAGACTAGGGTTTTTTTTTTTTTTTTTCCGTTGTAGGCATAAGACTATTGTTGATGCTTAATTGGAATTTTGAAGATGCTCCTATGTATATGTATCGTTTGAGAAGTACACGTTTAACGTGTAGTCGGGACTCACGAAGAAGATTGTTTAAAGGCGAAAGGAATCGTGGATTGTGGATTATTGATCACCTTGTTTACAAGCTCTGATTGTTTTGAGTATCCCATTGTAAGTAATTATTTAATGTCCAAGCAAAAAAAGTATTATATAATGAAAAAGAAAGAGCAACTAAAAGTTAACGTAAGAATGGAGATAATATTATGAAAAATGGCGCGTCTACAGTAGGGCGTCCCTACGTAAGGCTCTGTATATACACCGTTTGATGGAAATCTGTGTATAAACAGATTTTCTACAGATTCTCATCAAACGGTGTATAAACAAGAACTTTACGTAAGAACGTCCCTATTATAGTCGCCTCCTATGAAAAATAATGCCGAATCTTTTATATTTTTTTTTTGTTTAACAAGAGACAAGTCTTATCACTCGTCATTCTGAAATAAAGAAACATAACAGTATGGGCCATGGATGATGAAGAGGGGTCATAATAAAAAGTCTTCGTATATTTGGTTGTTATTTATTGTTCAATAAGCCAAATCCTCGTCAGAGTGCGAATGTGTGTATAAATATTGAAGTGTGTATACATGTATCTACGTATATATACTTGTATGAATGAGTTTTCAATGGTTACGGTTCCATAGTAACCATCATTAAAATATACTTGTATGAATGAGTTTTCAATGGTTACGGTTCCATGGTAACCATCATTAAAATTTGTGTTAGTATTAAATAATTATAAATATCAGTGTAAATATTAAATAAAAATAATGACTTAGACTTAAAAAATTACCTACTATAGAAGGTTTAACAAATTAAAATTTAGCATTAATTACAAAGATTCTTTTTTTTTCTTTTGACTTTGGCAATAACTATTAGGGATGAAAATTTAGATTCATAATGGACTAAATCCTGTTTCCTTTAATTACTCATTTTTTGAAGTGTTGTATTTAATTAATTTGAGTTTTGAAAATTGTGTTCTATTTGAATTTTTTTTTTGGTCTTTTAGAAAAGTTAGTCTTCACGTTTTCCTATCTAAGCTTCCCTTTTATTTTATTTTGGTAATATTTTCTTTTAACTTTTTAACAATTTTTACTCACTAATATAACCATCTGGTGGTCTACGTAATCTTTTTCTTTCCTTTTTTTTCGCCTTTTTTTTTTCCTCCTCTTAAGTCTCATACATTCCTTGTTATATAATTAGAATTTTCTCTTTCTACATTGTAAAAAACAAATTAGGTATGTTCTTTTCTTTAGGCGTACGTGTTACAAAGTTTATTTATAGAAGATAAGCATCATAATTCTCTTTAATTCAAACAATGTCAAACTCAAAATTTATAGAATTATAATTCAAAGACAAGTTTTTGTGTATAAATTTGAATTTTGATACAGTATTTGTTTTCAAATAAGATTCTATTATCTGATTTTTATTTTTTTTTTCATGAATCACATACCGCAAGCATGCCCTTTATTATAAATTCCTCCAAAATATAACCTAATTTTTAAAACAAAAAGTTTTAAAAGTATCTCAAAAATATATCCGAATATTTAAAACAAAAAAGTTAAGAAAAAAATACAGCCAAACTTTAAGAATAAACAAATTCTAAAATTGTGCATAGATATAATACTGTGCATGTAACTTAGAGTATGAATGTGGCTCATTCAATTATCACGTACAATATGTGCTCTAAATTAAGAGACTTGCACTCTGTTTTCTATTGAAATAGTCACAAAGACACAATACTATACATATGACCTAATATATGAATGACTTGACTAAAAAAAAAAAACTGAAATATGAATGTGGTTCAATTGTTACATATAATAATATGTACCTTAACGGACTTACTTTCTGATTTCGGTTGAATTAGTCACATAAACACAATACTGTGAATATGACCTAAAGTATGAATGTGGGTCACTTGTCATATTTAATATGTACTCTATTGACTTGCTATCCGATTTCGATTGAATTAGTTGTAGAGACACAATATTGTGTATTTGACCTAAAATACTATGAATTTGGTTCATTCAATTATCACGTATAATTTTTGCCCTAAGAGACTTGCTCTCCAATTTTGATCAAACTAGTCATAGGGGCATATTACTTTGCATGTGACCTAAAATAGGAATATGACTCATTATTCAGTTGTCGTATATAATACGTTCTTAATTATGAAGTGTTAGTCAAATTACTTCTAATCAATAATCATAGAAACTAATAGCGTAAATAATAATAAATCCACAAAAAAAAAAGAATAATACAACACATTTAGTTTACTAAGTCATAACTATTACAAACATGACCACGATCTATACCATATTTTATTACATGGGTTATTAATGGTAGATTTATTAGGTGGGTTATTAATGGTAAATTTATTGGGAGATTTTATTATTTTTGAATTATTCAAACAACTATTTCCTTGGCTGTGTCACCTATGATGCGTTTTATTAGATTTTTATGCTATTTTAATTTTGGTCCCTTTTGATTTGATTTTTTTGGGACCTCGGTTAACTAAAACTGAGTGTATTTAAGTATTAACACGTGTAAAATTACTTCTTGGTAATAGCTACAATATAATAGATAGTTGCAGTTTTTAGGCACTAAGGAAAGGATTTTTTTTTTTTTCCTGGTTATTATAGGGAAATGTATTGGAATAAAGGATACGCACTAATCTTCCATTTTTATATTAATAAGTTGAAAATTTAGATTTATTTACTAGATGAAAAATGCCATAAAACTTGATATTGATAAGTTGTAATTTAGGTTTATTCACTAGATAAAAATCCTTTCAACAGGAAAAAAATTGAAATTTCGGTTTTCATTGGTTTCCAAGTTTAGCTGGTTGGGTTACAGTTTCAGATTTTTATTTATTAGATTTTTATTCATTTTCTCTATAATGTCTATATTCAAAACCAGCCAAGTTACTCCCCTATTTGTAGTTTAAAATAATTATTTGTTCAACGTATTAACATTGTATATGGCTGGTATCTCAATTATTGCAATATAATTATGTTTGTATATATTGATATAACGATATGAACTAAAAGTAATTTAAAATTTATTCAGAATAATAACAAATAAAACAACTAATTAAATTAAAAATGTGGTATATTTGAGTGGAATGTAATTGATCATTTAAAAAAGAATAAAGATTTATTAATATTTCGAATTCAAAATGTTGGTCCATTTATTCTAATAACTAAAAAAGTTATCAAACTATCTTGAGTTTTGAAGTAAGTTTTTTAATCAAGAAAGCAAAAAGTTAATTATAAAGAAAAATGAATGAGAGATTTTCATGACTAGCTAGTTGGTAAGAATCAATTTAGAAAAAGAGTGCAAAGCAAAAAAGAAGGGTGACAATTGATTAGCTAATTTTTTTTTTAATTAGTTCCTACTTTTATACGATTATAATTTCCTTTATTTAAGATGTGAAATAATGAATAGAAAATAGTGTTTTATTATTATATTTTAGTGCTATACGTGTAAAACTTTTTTTTTTAACCAATACGTGTGAGACTTCAACTTAAAAAAAAAAAAATTAAGGACATCATCCTAAATAAAAAATTCCTTCTCTTCTCTTATGGCAAGTCCTCGGCAAGAAGATTGATAAAATTAACCGTGTCCCTTGTATAATTCCAGATTACCTTGCAACATCAAGAGCTGAAGACATGATATAAACTGTGTTAATAATTAACAACATCATCCCAAATAAAAATATTTAAGCAACAGTGCCATCTAAATAAATATTTAGAGTAACTTTGTATTTAATATTGGGAGCAAATTTCTTTCCACTATCCTTTAGCTTTTAAAGAATTTCTCAAATATAATTGTCATGAAAACAAACTTTAAAGAACGAATTTAACATAAGCCAAAGATTATTCCAGGCTTATAGCCATAAAGAAAAGAATAAAAGCCAAATAGATATATACACACATGAATTAGTTGAAAATAAACCAAAAACAAACCAAATAATATTTGAATTTATCTTTTCAACTGAATAAAATCATCATATATAATAAACCAAATCATCTTTTTTTTTTCATTTCTGGTTGATAGAATAAATATAATGATATATTTTCATAGTTAATTCATTTAATACATTTTTTTAGTGAAGTTTAAAAATGTTATTTGCAAATAATAGACTAGAAAAATAAAGATAATTTACTCCGCAATTTAAGAGACAAAATTGTTTCCCTAAAAAGAAAAAGTAGAGGCAAAATTATGATTTTCCTATCTCCTTTTAATTTATGATGGTGGAATATTATTAATAGTATTCTCTTGATAATTGATGTATTTAATACGGTTAAGTTAGGAATACAAAACGTTTTTTTTTTAATTAATACCAATTAATAATGAGGGAATGGGAATGAATAAAGGAATGAATCTTAAATTAAGATTCTATTTAAATAAATAAAAAAAATTAAGAAATTCTATGCCAACAGGTCACCAATAAGTTGTCTATCCAAAAATGTATTTAATGAGATTTATAAGTTCAAAGCTAATTAATTATCATAAATTTTGTTGGTCAACTATCCAATTAATTAGAACCACTTGATCTTCATCCAACGGCTAGAATAACAATAACCATCGGTGGGTAAATATTGGAGCAACCATTGAAACCTCACCCATATTTATATATATGGGTAATGTTTCAATGGAGATTTTTGTTTTTACTCCATGGATGGGTAAAATTATCAAGTTGAATATGACCTACAATAGCAAGTAATAATTTCATCTATTTTTGATCAATTAATGTTTTATTCAATTA
>JXTC01000464.1:196308-238455 GCA_002914845.1 Trema orientale
ATATATACACGTGAGTACTTATGTCTATATATGAATATATATGATTTTTCTTTGGAAGGAAATAGGGGAATCGTGGAATATATATGATGGCAAATTCTCTAGTGTCTCACCCTTCTTTACCCTTTTTAAGTACCTCACAAAAAGATAAAAATGTGAATAGATTGTTACTTAAAATAGAAAGTCATGACAAAAAAAATTAGTTATTGATCAAAAAACTTTAGGGGATGGCTACGGTAGGGGCGTCCCTATGTAGGGTCATGTCTTAATTATCGTTGGATGGGAATTTGTGGGGAATAACGGGAATCTGTGGAGAATCTATTTATATACAGATTCCCATCCAACGGTGAATAGACAGGGCCCTACGTAGGGGCGCCCCTACCATAGACGCGCCCAAAACTTTATGAAAAAATGTGAAAGTTACTTTTGAGGGGCAATATTGTAAAATCAATGATATAAAAAAATATTAAACTGAAAAAATTAAGGGCTAAAATATAAAATTTCAACGAAATTACTTTTCACTTTATGTAAATTGACTATTTTGGACTTGTAAAAACAATAATATGACAAGTATTATTCATTAAAGAACATTATGCATGAAAGAGCAAGTATTGTACGTCAAAGAGCAAGTATTTCAGTTTTATTTAAAAATTTTGCTGTCGTTTCCACTAGTTTAATGTCATCTTTGTTCATTTCCTTATTTTTTTCAACTTTCCATTGAAATTAATAAATTAATTAAACTTAATAGTCATAAGTCCAATTAAAAGCATAAATATTGAAGTATAAATGGATTAATATTAATCATATTTAAATAGTTACTAGGAAAAAATTTGAATAAAATGGCTCAAAATGAGTGATATTAGTAAGAAGTTTAGTTAATATAGTGTCATTAAGTATAATGTAATAAATTAGATGACTCTAGTTATCTTAACAATATTACATATTATCCTACATTAATATTAGAAACAAAATAGATGAATCTTAGAAAAGCAAGAGAAAAATTGAATCAATCTATTATCATTGATCCTAATCTCACTAAGTAGGTGAATATAGTACTTATATTAACATCATTGCATATTGTCGTATGCTAAAATTAGATACAAAATCTATGAATCTAACAAAATAAAATAAAATTTCATATTAATCTCATTACGATTAATGATCATATTACAAAGTGTGTAGTTATAATATTTAACTTAACACTATAATGACATATCGGTCAAATTAGATTCAAATTGAATGACTTTAAACTAATTACTGAGAAATATAATTAGTTTGATGTATTAGAGTATAATATAACAAATTAAGTGATTATTGTACTTTGTATATCACTACTTACATATTCTCTTGTAGTGAAATTAGTTTTAAATTGAATGAATTTACTCTAATTAATAATATATTTGATTAGTTTAATATATATATATATTATAAAAAGTGGTAGATTAAATATTAATTATATTAAAAAGTAGATGATTATAATAGGTAACTTAATTCTAATATATATTGCCTTATGGTCAAATTAGAATTAAATTAAATGATGTTGAATTAATTAGTGATAATTGTGATCAATTTAATCTCTATGAATACAATGTGATAAAGTAATTGTTTAATGTATTTTATTTAACATTAATTGTATATTATTCAACGATCAAATTATAAGTCATCAGCAATTATATTACTTTGTAAACACTAATTATATATTGTACTAATTTGTAAGAAACTAAAGTAACTTAATATCTTTAAGTATAATATAGCAAAGTAAGTAAACTATTAGTACATAACCTTATTACAAACTGCTTGATACTTTAATGTAGTAGAAAAATAGATGAATTTTTTTAATTAAGAAGAAATTCATACTAATCAATTATCACTCCAATAAGAATCTCGCGAAATAGGTGACTATAGTACTTACCATAACAACTCATATCTAATTAGATACTAAATGAATGACTTTATACTAATTTGTGAGAAATTTCATTAATTTAATATCATTGCGTATAATATAATAAATTAAATCATTAGAGTAATTAGTTTAATACTATTGCACATTTTCCCATTTTGAAATTATTTGAAAAATGGAGGATGATTTGTAAAATTAAGTAGGAGTTCGAAATTCAAGTTAATCTAAATATCATTTGCATAATATTACAAAATACAGAAGTATAGTACTTATAATAACGCTAATACATATTACATCATGATTAAATTACATACAAAATGAATGATTGTGCGCTAATTAATTATAAACTTCATTGTTTTAATATATTTAAGTTTATTATGACAAATTAACTATAATATTTAGTATAGCATAACTACATATTGTATAATGTCTAATTTAAATACAAAGTGGATGAATTATGCAAAGGTAAGTGAAATGAACATTAATCTATCATCATTAATCTTAATCTCGTATGTAATTAATAATTATTTATTAGAAAATGATTGATTTATAGGCTAGGCTGATTAAAGACAATGGGTCATTTATGATGATCAATTTATCTAGCCCATTCGTAGGCTTTGACATATTTTATGTCTTCTTGAGTTTGTTTGGCCCAACCCAAGTAAAATGATGAATTGGGTTGGTAAGCACTCTTGCTCACAATGGCCCTGTTTAGCAAAAAATGACTCGGTCTGCCATATTTTTTATATATGTTTGAGATATCAGTTTTAATAATGGCATTGTGAATGACATTATTTAATAATACAATAAGATTATATTAATGCTCATAAGTCATATAAACAACTTTAAATATTGCATTTAAAAGAAAAAAAAAAGGGACTGAATGATAATTTAGAATGTAATATGTATCTTTTTTTTTTTAAGCCTAGATGATAATTTAGGATGTAATATGTATCTTATATATACGTACTAAAATAATCATACAATATAGATAAATTATATTTTTTCATATCGTTAAAATAAAATATTTTAGAAAATGATAATTTAATCTTGGCTTTAAGGCCAAAATTAGTTAATAATTATACATATACAGAAAATCATAAAACAAAATTATTGAAACTAATGATTGTAAACTTATATGCAAAAGTATAACACTGTTACATACTGTACAAAGCTAAATTTTTCTCTGAAATGTATGAAATATATAAAGTTAAGTAGAAATACATATCATCTTATTATCACTAATCATAATCACTTGTGTAGTTAAGAATCTTTTATTAAAGAACTACTAATTCATAGATTGGGCTAATAAAGGATAATGGCCATGCATGATCATTAATTCATTTAGCCCGTTTGTTGGCCCTTAGCATATGTTATGGAGAAATTATGGTTGATGTTTTTTTACACTTTGTATTAACAAATATCCATTTTTTTTTTCTTTTTATACTTAAATGACCGGGTATATGTATGCTTATAAAATCTTTTAAAGAAATTTGTTTAAACATAACTATAGGTACGTTTAAATACTATATATTATTTTGATTTTTCATATTACTGAAAACATAACCTATAGTTACATTTAATTATTATATATTATTTCCTATAGTTACATTTAATTATTATATATTATTTGCCATAAAAAAATTACTATATGTTATTTTGATTTTTTTATTACTAAATGTGATTATAGGCTGCATTTAAAAAAAATCATATTTAATTAAAAAAAACCCTAATACCATATACATACTGTGAGTTTGTGATTGCATTTAAAATCATATTTTCTATATACAAGTGTGTATCTGGATGGCAAAAAAAATCTCATATATACTCAAATAGGTCTCAAAAACCACTGCATGATTAAATTTTCAACGCCACTCATGGCTTAATCAAAGAAACTCACAACACAAATAATAAAAATAACAAAAATAGTCCCATCCGAAGAACATAAATAAAATGAACTGCAGAGATAATTTTGTCCAATAATCTTCAAGTCTCAAAGAACTGAAGGACAGAAAAGAAATGGGAAAGGGAAAAAAAAAAAAAAAAATTGAGCTATCAAAAAAGGACAAAAACGTAAAATCACAAAAATCTCAAGCTTGTGATTTAAAAAAGGTGTACATATTGCTATAAAATTTAAAAATGGGTCATCTACTTAACAAAATTTAAAAAAGTGAATATCTAGCNTCACATTATAAAAATTTTAAAAATAATTAAATTAGTCTAAAAAATCATAAATTCCTTAAAAAAAATAAAAAACATATATGACTAATTCCTTAAAAAAAAAGAAATATATGACTAATTAATTTAAAGTACACCAGATTTTCTTTTTTTTTTTTTTTAAAAAAAGAGAATTTTAGAGGGGTAAAAAAATGAAGAAAATTGGAAAAATAAAATACTAAAAAAAAAGAAACGGAAATTGTAGTGCATTAATGCCTTAATGGCTTTATGGGACTTTCATCCTCATCATCATTTTCCCTTCCCAGTCACGAGCCCAACGAGTCAATGATTTTGAATGAATATAAATCTTCAATACTCATTATAGACCCAATCGATTCAGTAAAAAATTAAAGACCCAAGACATCGAAACAATGATGATGATCAAGTTACAAGAGTAACCATAAATAGATCTGGGTGGTGGCGTACAAAACTTAGGCAAATGGAGTAGAAGCAGTCGACAACAGTGTGGCCATGGCCCAACCGACAAGAACAATGGTGGTTGACAAAAATAACCAGAAAAAAAATCTGGACAACGAGGTTGGAGCTCAGGCAAGTGTAGTTAAAGTAGTACCTACAGCATGGTCGGGCCAACAGTGAAAATTTGTCGAAGGAGAAACAGTGAATTCTTACCATTCTCTCACTAAAAAAACTCATTTCCATAAAGTTAAGAGGCTTGATACCACCAGATTGCTCTTTCTCTAAGACCAGAAAAAAGCTTCATGACGAAAAACCCCACAAACTCCAAACAATCCAAGCCGAAAAATTGATAACTTAAAAACTTAGAAAATAAATCATGAATCAAATTTATAGATTTCATGCTCAGAAAATAAAATCGTCTTTCCATTCTTTTCTTTTACAGATCTAGTTTTCTAGCCCAGTAAATAAAATCCTCTCTCCATTCTACAGAGATGCAAATCACAAGAATATTTAGATTGTGACCACAAGAATATGTGAGGAGGAGCATAAATCCAATTTTCTGCTCGCACAAGGAGGAGCAACAATGAACTATCTAGCAGGATTTGGAAATTCCTATTCGTACAAGTGAGTGAATTGTTATTACTTTTGGAATGGGCTTTCAAGAGTTAAAAGTCAAACAAAACAATAGAATGCGTTATCTTTAGGAATAAGAATTCCATTCTACAGCCCATTACTCCCAATGAAATGCCACCTTAGGGTTATATAGAACGAGCGAGAGGAAAGAGGAGTAAGGAGGAAAGAGGGGTGAAGAAGACTACTAAAGAAGTCATAACTTAGTACTTAAAGCGACAATTTAACTTTCGATCACACAGCCACTTAACATTTTGTTTTATTTTATGTTTATAGAATATGATTATAGGCTAATAGCGACCTTTTTGTTGGGGAGATTATGACAACTTGGTTATAGTTTTGGTCAATAGAAAAATAATGCTTCTAACTTTCAAGTTTTAGGGCAAAATTGGAATCTGAGTTTTTCTTTTCGAAGGTTAAAACTAGGCTTAGCCTTAAAAGAAAGGAAAAATGACACTGACACTCCCAATTATGTCATTAGATCATGGTGCCAACATTAGGTCTATGGATTTAATAAAAAGATTAGAAAATGGATGAAATTTTCACCGTTTAGTCAGATTTAACCGAACAAAATAGAGTCAAAAATTGTTTTCTTCCTTAATTTGAGGTTGTGGTCCTATAACTTTGACATAAAAATTGAGGAATGCTGCTGTGATGGTGCCAAAAAAAAAAAAAAAAAAGAGGGTAAGAAGACTAAAAAGTGTAGGGGCAAAAGCAAAACCTCTTGGGCTTTGACGGGTCCGTCCAAGGCCTCGTAGCCCACAAAATAATTGATCGGGTCGAACCCGTAACCTCATAGAGAACGAATCGGTTTATCGGGTTTCCACTGGGAATTTTGGGCCGAAGAGTTGTCTCTGTTTCTCGATCAAGACAATTATGGCGTAAAGTTCACCACTTGAACTTCCGACTGCTTCCGAGTTCCGAGTCTGCTCGCAGCTGAGTCCAACGGTCGAAGAATCGGATTCAAGGGAATGGGTTACGCTTCTCTGATTTTGTTGCTTCTCCTCGATCTCTTCCTCCCCTTTTCATCTGGTAAATCAATCTCTCTCTATCTCTCTCTCTCTCTCTCTCTCTCTATTTGTGTGTGTATATATAGATATATGAATACGTATACATCTGTCTGTTTGATGGGGTTTTCTGTCTTTCATGGACCATGGAGTTTACGGTTTTGGCTGCTCTTAATTGTTCAGGCTGCCTTTCGTTTTATTCCATGTTCATGTACACAATTATATATCTTTTAGTGTGTAATTATAAATTTTGGATTTTGGAGGTTAATCTGCAATTCTTATGTAAATTTTTGTTGATTTTCGAGTTTAAGTGCAAAAATTTGGAGTTGGGTAGTTTAGGAATTAATATGGTTATTGATAGTCCTAATGTTTTTCTTATTATCCTTGTTTGATGTATTTTTATTGAAATTGTGTTATGCAATTAGTGGTACATAGTACATACAACTTCACCGTTAAGGTAGTAGAAACTACTGAAAGTGGAATTATATATCTTTACTCTCTCTCTCTCTCTCTCTCTCTCTCTCTCTTTTTTGGCAAAAAGGAGAAACTTACTTTTAAAATAGGCTTGGTTGATTAGGTTGCTTCTAACTTCCAAGGGATGATAAGCTTGAAAGGGTTCATGTATATGTATTTGGTTGTGAATTCTCCATTTGGATGAGATGGAAGTTTTGATGGTATTTTTCCAACTGAGGTTCATGCTCGTGAAGTAGGTTATAAATGTGCAACTGCAAACATTGACTTTACCATACCTCTTTATTTCAGCAAATCTTGAACCCTAGTAATACTCGTATTGCATTATAAAAAAGAGAGTTTTGAAATTTTTGTTACCCTAAAAGTCAGTTCTCTGATTATCAAGGGTTCCAATATGAATAGAAGCATTTAACATTTTTTTTGTCTTTTAACGTAGGTAAATCCGATGGACTCTGCATTTCCCAAGGCGGTCGCTTTCCACCCTTCTCATCTGAAGGAAAGCCTCCGAAAAAGGTTAGCAAGGGACCCAAAGATTTGACCCTTTGCAGGGTGTTCCGCCAAAAAACTTGCTGTGATGTAGCTCAGACACATCCCGCATTGCTAAATATAAGGAAGCTGGCTTCAACTGGGGAAGCCAGTCAAGAGTGCTTGCAATTGTGGGAACTGTTGGAATGTTCAATCTGTGACCCGCTAGTTGGTGTTCAGCCCCGACCTCCTATAGTATGTACGTCTTTCTGTGACAGAGTTTTTAAGGCTTGCTCTGATGCTTACTTCTCCATGGAGACAATGACACAGGTTTGTTGTTATTGCACAAATTTTAGACTCCAAGAATCGTGGAATGAATATATAATGAATCCAAAAAAATGTGTGAGCCATGTAGAAGTTGGATGGTGCATGGGAGTTGACTTGATCTGCTGATCGGTTTATGGGAAGTTCCACAGCTCTAATATGGAACAGCAGATAACAGCTACTTATGAATTTATCCTTTGTTGATGTCTCGCAGTTGTGGCAATGAGTCAATGATGTTGTGGACACTTTCAGTGATGAAAGATACAAGCTGCTAGTCTATTCTCTTTGTGAAGCCTTGACAAAACCATTTTCTAATTAGAATTTGTTTTCCAGGTTCTATCACCATGTGGAGTAAATGATTTTGTTTGCGGTAGGGCTTCACAGTGGGTTCATAATGGCACAGATTTGTGTCATGCTGCAGGATTTGCTGTTAAAGATGATCTGCTTGTTGAAGAAACATCTTGCTATGGTGGTAAAGCCAGTCTAGACCTAATTGCTGATTCGTGGAAAGCTTCGAGGTCTGTGGTGTCCCAGAAAGGCAGGGCCATGGGTGTATTGGATGATTTCCACCAGTGGGTGACAGAAATGCCGTTTAGTGAAAGAGTTTCATGGGCAGTTGGAGGGATGGTTCTTACAGCTGGATTATTGTTTTTGAGGTCAGATACTTACCTCCTGCCTTCTTCAAAATAGCCAATTTTTACTTTCCATTCTTTTAGTAGCTGGAGACATGCCATGCCACCTGTCCATATCTGGTTTCTTCATATAGCTTAATCTCCTTTTTCTTTTGCCTTTTTTTTTCCCATCATTATCAACTATTACTCTGAATATTTCTCCATCATTATCTACACGTACAAATTCTACTCTTATTTGATAATATGCAATATGAGAGGGCATTCTGTTGGAGTACAGTTGACTATGGAATTTCTAATAGATATTTTTTTTTTTAAAAAATAAATTTATTTGTTTTGAATATTTGACACAGATTTTTTTGACTATGCAGCAAACGGAAAAGTCACAGCCAGCGTCAGAAGCTAGCCGCTATACAACGCACTGCTAGGAAACTGGAAGCACAAATGAACCAAAACTATCCTGGTAACCAAGGAAATAAGAAGGCAAGTAAAAGATGATTTTTCCTTTAGGTCAACATAATTATTTTGTTTCACTTTTTTTCCTCCTGATTTCTAGTGCTAATTTACTGGTAAAGCAAGTTAGTTGAGTTGTATGTAACATTAAAACAATTTTTGTTCTTTTACCATTTTATCATTAGAAGTAGACATGTATCGGTTCAGTTATGCTTATAAGGTGGCATCCCCAGTTCCACTTTTCAAATTACAAACTCGAGTTTCCCAGTCAGATTTCCTTGTGTATCGATTGAAAAGCCTACCATGGAAAGTTTCACTTGGTTCATGCTTCGAGACCCCGGACTGTTTTGGTGACGAAGAGTATTTAACTCTGTAACCCCAGATTAGCAATGAAGAGGATCCGAGGGAGTATCTGAGTTGGTTTGCCTGACCGTTTTATTGTATTCATATTTTACGACCCGGAAAAGTTAAGAATTTAGCCATTAGAGTGATTGTGTATTGAAAAATAACAACTAGGATAATGTTTTAAGTCATTTGTTATTAGAGTGAGTTTATAATTTAGCTGCCAACAGAATCAGTGAAGTCACTAGTTGAAAAACGACAGAACACCATAGGTGAAACTTGATTTTACACGAGACAAATAGATGAATGCAAGCCTTTCTCAACTTCTACTCACAAATTGCACCCTTAAGGTACAAATATCTAAACCAGAAACCTCTTTCCTGCACACGCAACAGTACATGCATATAAGATTTACATTTTGTAACGAATTTTGGTGCAAATCGATCTGTCAATGGCAAAGCTTTAATCTCGTGGCGAGTACATTAGGAAGGGACCCTTTTTCTTCCAAGCTCACTTGCAAATAGAATTTGAACTCTAGCATAGAATGGAGCGTGCTGAATCTTCTACCCGAACTGAAGGAAATCACCATTAGAACTTTCTCACGGAAGAAACTTCTTTTATGATTAGATCTTTCCAGCTTTAGGGGGCTGTCCACGCAAAGATGGAAAAAGTAGGTCATCAGGTTCATTTGAAACTCCACATAAATCTCCTAATAAATATGTTTTGGTACTTAAAAAGTACAAAAGGAAGAGGAAAAGTTGTACCTTTTTGAGAGTTATTCGAGATGCATTAGAACTACTGGCTTTTAAGTCAGCTGGTTTCAATATTTCAAAAGAACACACTAGACCTTCATCAACACTTAGTAGGGCACCCGCATTGTCAAACTCCCCACCATAGTTTGGAGCTGAAAATATTGTGACTAATCTTCTTCTAGCGAAAAACTCGTATCCATCCTCTACTACCTGCATAAAATATTAAAAATTCTCTTAATCTGAATCTTTTGGATTAGAGTAATCATCCTACTACTCAATGATTGCTGTTACTCTTGCTTCACTTAGCATTTTCTATTTGGATTACCTGGTGACCTCGGCAAATGAGATCAAGGTCATTCTTCTCCAAAAACTCAGCAACTCTATCGGGTCCAAACGTACACGAAACACCTCGATCACTGTCTGCCCAGCCCTCAATTGTAGCATCAGGGTCAGACCAAAGAAGATCACAGAGAAGACCAGAATCTGGAATTTCAGTAGGCCTTTGAACTACTCTTATTTGGTCCAAATTTTGCAGCTCTGGAGAGAGCCCTCCATGCATACAGAGTATCTTCTCATCAATGAGCGCTGCCACAGGCAAACAGTTGAAGCAGTCGGTAAAAATTTTCCAAAGCCTGACATTAAACCTCCTCTTGCACTCATCGTAGAACCCATAAATTCGATTGATCTTTGCATCTTCATGATTTCCTCTCAAGAGAAAAATTTTGTCAGGATATTTTATTTTGTAGGCCAAGAGCAAACATATTGTCTCTAGACTTTGTTTGCCTCGATCCACATAGTCCCCAAGAAAGAGGTAGTTTGCAGCAGGAGGGTAGCCACCAAATTCAAATAGCCTCAGTAAATCTTGGTATTGTCCATGTATATCACCTGCAAGAAGAAGCCTGGAACATCAGAACGACCAAGAGCATAGACTGAAACTAGGTAGTAATTGTTTCTGTTGTTTCGTTTTAAAATATCTTATGTTCTCCGATTTATAAGATGTAGCATTACCATAGCAATAGAGACAAACTAGAATCACTAATTAAGTTAAGATATAAAGCTAGTGGAATAGGGTATATCTAAGCTTTAGCTTTGTCATTCTTAAATTCATATCCATGGTGAGAATACGTTATGGTTCTTATCAAGTAGTAGAACTGAAAACGACAGCTAAATGAACCAGTCCAAAACAGACAACAAGTTGCACTCTGCATATGAAGTCAGAAACAATCCAACTTTGGACCAAGTCTGAGAGCTTCTTCCCAAAATGACCAACGCGGAAACCTTCTCGTAATTAAGAAACTAGCACAATTTTCCCAAAAATCGATCCTTTGGCTGGCCACCCCACATGCCAAGAACCCTTGATTAAAAATTCCATTCTAAAAACTAATCCTTTTATTGATCAGGATGGCATCCAATTGGCACAGATTTATATTGTTCAAATCATCATGCCAATACATTTCATCTAAAAATGAAACTACCCTTTATTTTAGCAAGAACCCAGATCGAGTTCCTCCAAAGATCGATTAATTCAATCCAATCCATAACAATTCCAATTACCCAATTATCAATTTTGCTAATGCTTGTATCCAAGACCATAATCATCATCTTCAAAGTAATAACCCCAAGAAAATAAAAAGATGATCTTGTCATAATGGGAATCAGAGAGAAAACTTAGAAAGCTAACCGCAGATTCGGACGGGAGCATGAAGCTCGAGGAGACTAGGCTGAGAGAGGAACACTTGGCGAGCGTTGACGCAGAGTTGACGGATCTCTCCCTCGGAGAGCTGAACCTGTTTTCCTCCTCTTCCTTCTAATAGCCTCCTCAGTATATCGTCCAATACCCCTTTATCCATCATACCCTCCATTGTCATCATCATCATCTTCTACTTCTTCTTCTTCTTCTTCTTCTTCTTTTCCTATTCCTTCTTTAAAACTCGCTCAAAACAGACGAAACCCAACAAGGGTTCGAATTTTCTTCAATGAAAAAAAGATCAAAAGGGAGAAAATAGTAAGGATAAATAAGAATTGCCCAGATACAAAGATCTGAAGAACAAGATAAGATATAGCTCTGAATTTGAGAGGTGAAATGGAAAAAGCTATGATTATGGAAAGAAAAAGTTCGTCAACGAAGACAACCGGATAATTTATACGTGGGATTTTAATGATGGATTTTTTTTTTAAAAAAAGGAAAAGGAAAAAAGAATAAAAAGGAAAGTAATTAAAAAAAAATCTTAGTGAAAGAGAGAGATCAGAAAGAAAAGAAATATCAGAGAATTATATTGAATATGAGGATGGAGGGTATGGGGTAATTGAATATCTCTCTCTGTTTCTCTATTATTTTGCCAAGTAGATTTGATTTAGAAACAAATAATAATATTAAAAATAATGCTTTTGAAGGCTTCAAAGTTTTGAGGACAAAAACAGAGACCGGCGCACGATAGCATTTGGTACACGTGGCACGGTGTTTTAGCCTTTTAGGGAGGTGGGATGATGGGGGGTGTGGTCTAATTCCAAGGTTGGTCTGTCTTAAACTTTGGTTGGTCGGTTGGTTTTGTTAGTTGGTCGTCATCATCATCAAGCTTTGCCTTTCAGGCTTTCACATAGAAAAAAATAAAAATAAAATAAAAATCAGAGAATTTGGTCTTCCATGACTGTTAATGGGCATCACTAACAAGTTTGCTCTATGCGTTAAACTGATAAATTAATCAAACTTGGACGGCTTTCTGATTCTGAATATCCTATTATGTTTTCAGAATCATGGGTTGCATGATGATGATTTTGAATCTAAAAATGATTCATTGAATTTTTATTTTGTTTCATAAAAGTTCAAATTACCCAAGTGGGTTTTTATTTGTGATAAAGACTACTCTATACAATTAATGGATGGAACAAAATTTTAGTATGTCAGGAGCTTAAAAAGTATGTTTTCTGAAAAATTACTCTTGATGAAGATAATTTCATAATTATCACAAATAATTCTGCTGACACTTTCGTATGAGAATGAGATAATAATAATATAAAAATGCTAGAGACCAAAGTTGACACGTAAGATTTTTACACGAGTGCCGAAATATATGTATAGTACTTTTTATGGTAGGCGCATTTTAGCAGATAAAGCACACACCGATATTTCATTATTGTAAAATGTGAAAGGGCCTTAGCTGCAAAAAAGATTTTCAGATCTTGTTTCCAAAAATAAAATAAAATAAAAAAGGGCCAGATTGGAATGAAGTAGGGTGGTGACGATGTTTCTTTCTTTTTGGTACTTTGGGAAAGCAAAACCGCGTCTTTTGAATAGTTCCTTCACGTACGTGTACACGTGGACCTCATTCTTTAAGATTTTGAAGGTACATTTGCCTCCCACCAAAGACAAAAAGGGGAAATTCTTCTATATTTCATTTCATTAGCCTCTTCGGGCTTACCAATCATTGTATGCCACGTGGACATTAACGATAAGATTGGTAGGCTGGTAGAATAACTATGTTGGGGAGGATTAATTAAATTAAACAGAAAATTCCCTAAGCTTAGTGACTAGACCACTAAACCATTCAATTCGTGTTTAGATTTTTTATTGGACTGAAATCACTCTTACTTCTGACCTTTTTTTTTTTGATAATTTACTTTTGACCTTTTTTGTAATTAATTGCGATTGAATACGTTCAGTGATTATTTTGAAGGTGTAAATGGAATTTGATACTCGTTGTTAAGAAACAACATGCTATTGCAATATGTACAAAAAAATTAAAAATTAAAATAAAATATCAGTGCCTGCAACAAAGGCCGAAATAGATCTGCATTTATTTTCTTGTTAATAAGGGTGGGAGATCTAACCTTTAGATTAAAAATGGAGTATGATTATCAATCAAATTAAACTTGCATTTAGATGAACATGTAAATACACGCGCTTACCTACCGAGTGCTGAAACTTTTCTCCACTCCTCTCCTCTCCCCCAACCCACACTCAAGAATTAGATAGTTATAACCACTCAAGCACCTTTGAAACACGGGCAGCACTTTCATGCATAGTACTCCAGAATGGCAAAACCAATAATCAGAAATTGCCATCTCTATAATCTTCCAAGTTGATTGCTTATCCAAATTGGGTTTTAAGTGAATAAGGTTTTCTTTAGGCATTTTAAAAAGTAACAATTATGCGTGACCAACCGGTTCTTAATTGATATTAGCTACCTCCACCTAGAAAGTTCACAGTTCTGAACTCTCCATTAGGACTTGTAACCTCAACCTGTGATTCTCTGAATCTTCACAATTCACACCCAACTAAGCAAAATACCAAAATTTTTTAAAAAGTCTATAAACCATCCCAGTTCAGGGAACACAACCAGAAAGCTTAAAGACTCTTGAGATGGATTAATCTTATATCAGTGACGACAAGGTCAGAACTCAATCTCCTTGCCTTTATTAAAGATTAAACCTTTAATTTTACACTCGAGAATGCCGTGACAAGTGGGGAGTCAAAAGTTGAAAGTCATTATAGTCAACTTCAGTAACAGTAGTACGATGAGTGTAAATGAAGGGATGATGAAAGGAATTGAATACAAGAATCTGGAACAGCTCAATTGCGCACACCTACTACTGTTCATTGAATTAGAATCTTAACACAATTTCTAACATCAAGATATTTTAAAAGGGAAAAAGCTTTCTTGTCCTAGCCAGCTTACATATATACTGTACACACGGCACACATTTGGAACCTGCACTGTTTACATTTCTCATGTCGACTTTCCAAATCCAAGGTCCTAGAAAACAGAGACCTTGTGAACCGCCAGACTTTTCTTCAAGTATGTATTGCTATACCCTACAAGCATCATGCTCTGCATGTTTTAAGTAAATTTTAAATGCACATCAGTGGGAAATTCTAATTTCTTTCACATCCTTTCAACACAAATTAAAAGGTTTGATCAAGCAATTAAACCTTACTGTTAAAGTCACCTGTAGCATAGAAAATTTTAACGGCATTTAATTTGAGGTCTTACACAGCAGGTGTTGATGCTCCATAATATGATACCATTAAAAGGCTAGATCAACTTAGAAAGCTTTTCGGCAGCTTACACTTGCAATTGTTTCCCCTCAAATGATCGATGAAACTCGGAACTTCGAGGAAAATATGCTAGTTTTATATGAATTTTTGCTATCATAAGAAGTGAATACTTCTAAACCTTGCATGTAGCTGTGTGGCAATGTAGCGTATGGACGCCACAAACATGTTGGCATCCGGCACAAGAAATGGCAAAGTTTAGAACCCTCAAAACCATCCAGGCTCGAAGTTGCTTCATTTTAGAATTACTTTAAAGAGTACTGGCTGGTTTTCCATTTGTACGTAGTGGCAATGTTAAAGCCTAAAAATACACAGCACAAATACCATGGCATAGTAGAAAGGTAAGTCCTTCTATTTTCTAAAGTATTATGTTGGGTTATCGGCCATCTTCATTCTGATTATCTTTACAGATGATGCAACCAAATACAGACAGGGGAAGGATTTCATGAGTACAAGTACAACAATCTGATTCAGCTGTGCTGGTGCTACTGAAATCATCAAATGCTAGAGCCTAGACGTAAGCATAGCTTGTGTTCGGAAAGAAATATAAGGTCCAGCTAGGAGAGAAACATTAACACATAACTAAAGCTTCAGTTGCAAGTTACCAAAAACTTCTTTGATCCTATGCAATGTATTTGCAATCAGAAAAAAGCTGCTTCTAGTGGGTATATCTGTATAAGAAAACTGAACGCAAAGAATAGATTTAAACTACACAAATGCCAATAACAGGTCCACCAAAACCGTAGTATTATATGCAATCATATATGGGATATATAATATTATGATAGTCATGTTAGTCTGTTTCTGCTTGTAAGTTGAAACATTTTGATGGCACAACAAAGCACTATGCCACCACAGACACACGTATTTTATATATAGTTCCACATATATACGGATAATATCTTTATATAAGAATAATGATGGTCATGTTAAGTCTGTTTCTGCTGCTTGTAAGTAAAATCATTTTGAAGGCACAACTAAGCATTAACCATCCACCATGAAAAATCACAACATAGGGGGAAAATGCTAAATTAATCAAAGTAAACAGAACCCATTATCGATTTTTTGCCAGTGAAACCAGAAACAATGAATTCACAAATTCCAATAATATTCTAAAATATTCCAATATTTCTCTCAAAATGAAGAAGCAAAAGGCTTTCTTACTTGAAAATCATTGCAATTTAACCCACAACCACACTGAGGGCTCTCTTCAAAGTTATCAACTGGGAAACCCGCACCGGCAATACCCACCGAGAATTCGAGGTCGTCGCCGACTCGTCTGACCTCCACGATATCAATCCAGAACCAGAACAACTTCACGCTAACACCCTCTAATCTCGAGAGCTCGCCCTCTGAAATATACCCTCTAATGGCGGACTTGTAGTTCAACTGGTACGACCCTTCAAGGGTAAAGCTACAGCTGCCGTTGAAATAGGCCTCGAATCTCCCATTAGAGCGGTCGAGATCGTAACCCACCACGCCTTTGGGAAGAATCCCAGTGGGGAAGCCGAAGCTCTTGATGACTTCGTAGACCGAGGGCTTGTCGAAAACGACGACGTCTTGTAATGCTGAAAATGGCGAAGGGATTATGATTAGGCATAAAACTAAGAGTGAAATCGAGTTTTGGTTGATGAAGAAACCCATTTTGAGATCTTCGTTCCTGGGTCTTCTTCTCTGCGTTGATCTTCGTCCTGTATGTGTTTTCTATTCTGATCCAGCAATGGAATGGAATAGGCGTTGGATTGTGAAAGCTCTGGTTTCGTGTTACAGTTGTTTGCTTTCTGGTAAGTGGTGAGAGTGTAATTGGGCCTGGTTGCACAGTTGGAGTGCTTAAATGGGCTTGCTGATTGAGCCCAAAACTCAAAATGGGTAGTCCAAGAATTTGCTCTGTAAATTTGGGCCAACTATGGGGCCTAAAGTGTGTACTAGTAATTTGGACTAAAATGACTAATTTGGACTAAAACGGTTTTTTTAGGGCCATATAGAAATATGACCAAATTTTGGACCTAATTTAAGTAAATGTCCCTTTGTCAAATGTTATAACAAAATATCCGGTATATATGCTTATATACCAAATATAAAACTTTATATATCAAGTATAAAAAAGTATATACCTAGTACATTTAAGCACAGTAACTAAAATTGGTAGATATGTTTATCTACCAAATGTAAAAATATATATACCTAGACATTTAACTATAAAATTTAAAAAGTGGACATCTACTTAATCAAATTTAAAATATTGGTCATCCACCTAAATTTCTCTTTTTTTTTTTAGGAGTGTTTTGAAAAATGATTTTTCTAATAGTATTACAGTATTGTGCAGCCCTATGTGAAGGAAGCCAACAATGTCAATCTGTTACTGTTGATTAGTCTTAAAAAAGTCATAATATTATCATCACATATTATGTGACTCTCATCAAACAACATTGTGACACTACTAAAAATGTTATTTTTCAAATCACTCCTAAAAATGTCATCGACTCCAAATTACTACCAGTCAGATCCATTTCCCTGCCTATATAAAATGGTTGTTTTCTACATTACGTGTTAATAGTCATATATAACCGTTTTTAAGCTAGAATATCAGCTTTGTTCTGTATATTAAGTTGGTTTTTTGTACCAAGTATAGTTAATTTATAGCATCTGATGTTTCGTTCATTTTGTTATAGATTTTAAAAGGGGAAGAAGATACCCAGTACTATCTTTTGATAAATAATACTAGAAATACGGTGCGGACAAAAACGCTTAATGTTGTACGATCTGTAATTGAAAAATATATACGATCTATTTCTGAAAAATGCCACTTCTCATTTCATTTTCCCCTCTCTTCCTCTCATTTGTCGCTCAGATCTGAGGAGCTCGACATTCTGGGCACCAATCGAGTGAGAGAGAGATAATTGTGATTTCATCTAATCTTTTTTCTATTTTTTACTCTTTTTGAGAGTGATGATGGCTGCTATGGTTGTTGCTTCAAGCTCTGGTTCGGAAACCAAGTTCTTTTCTGGTTGGAACAAGGAGAGCAAAGACACCTAGAATGTGGATTAGCCCCACCAAGCCAAGCGAAGCAAGTTTCTAGGAGTTTGCGTCATTGGAGTCCGGATCTACGATTTTGAGAATGGCAAGACTTTCACCGGGTTATGATTTGTATTAGTCTATCTATTCGCTTTTTCTTTTTCTTTTTTTTCTGCCTATATACCCATTATTGAATATGTTCCCTTTAGCTAAAAAAATATCGTAGAAATTAGTGGGAAGTGAAATCGCTAATGTGTTAAATTCCTTTTGTTGTCATTATTTTGATTAATCCATTCAGTGCCATGGGCAAAAAAAGAAAAAGAGAGAAAACAATGGTTTTTGTAGATTCGTGCAAGAATTAGAAGGGTTGCTTTTGTACTCTTCATGTTTGTCATAAATACCTCTTGAACAGGTTATATTTTTAGGGAGAATTCTACTATACAACCGATATTATGGTACCTAGGCTTCCAATTATGACGTATTACATCGAGTTGAAGAATCAAGTAATGATTGAGCAAAAATTGAGACAGGTCTTTGACTGGAAGTTTGCGGACATTAACTTTGTGGTTCATGGATAGAATCAAGTGGTTTAGATTTGGTGTTACTATCTACATTTTGTTCTTGTCATGTCAAGGTTCCTTAACAGAGGATATATATTCTGAGCTTCTCAACGATTGCTAATTGGTTTTGTAGATAATTGACTACAATATATTTAACATAGGTGGCAAGGGTTTGATCATATAAAAGTAATTTGCTGTGTTTTTGCAGTTTCCTATGATTTACTTATATATAGGGTATTCTGCTAAAAGGCAACCATATAGATTCCAAGAAACCTTTGTAGTTTATTGTGATTTACTTACGTATAAGGCATTCTGCTAGTTTAGTTTCCTTAAAACTTTTGTAGTTTCTTCTGATTTACTTACATACAGGGTATTCTGCTAAAAAGAAAACAAACTGGTTTCTAAAAAACTTTTGTGGTTTCATGTGATTTACTTACGTATATGGTACTTTACTAAAAGAAAACCAAACTGGTTTCCAAGAAATCTTTGTAGTTTCCTATGGTGGCATTCCGCTAAAAGGAAACCAAACTGATTTCCAAGAAACCTTTGTAGTTTCCTGTGATTTACTTACGTACAGGATATTCCGCTAATTTGAAACTAAATTAGTTTCTAAGAAATTTTTGTGGTTTTCTATG
Organism: Trema orientale; assembly: GCA_002914845.1. NCBI lineage: Eukaryota > Viridiplantae > Streptophyta > Magnoliopsida > Rosales > Cannabaceae > Trema > Trema orientale. The sequence goes on from JXTC01000464.1 coordinate 215,176, forward strand.
ATTTATTTACGTACATGACATTCCGCTAATAGGAAACCAAATTGGTTTCTTGTAAAAAAAAAAAAAAAAGTAACTTATTTACTAAAATGCCATCACGTTTTTTAGCTTCCAAAGTATTTAGAAAAATACTTTGACAGGTCGTACTTTTATTATGTTTGAAAAGTCGTAAATTTGGTAACATTTTTTTAAAAATAGGTATCAGTATCTAAAACCCTTTTAAAAAAATGACATTTACTTTATGGGCCCAAAATTTGGCTATTTNATGGCGAAGGGATTATGATTAGGCATAAAACTAAGAGTGAAATCGAGTTTTGGTTGATGAAGAAACCCATTTTGAGATCTTCGTTCCTGGGTCTTATTCTCTGCGTTGATCTTCGTCCTGTGTGTGTTTTCTTTTCTGATCCAGCAACGGAATGGAATAGGCGTTGGATTGTGAAAGCTCTGGTTTCTTGTTACAGTTGTTTGCTTTCTGGTAAGTGGTGAGAGTGTGAATTGGGCCTGGTTACACAGTTGGGAGTGCTTAAATGGGCTTTCTGATTGAGCCCAAAACTCAAAATGGGTAGTCCAAGAATTTGCTCTGTAAATTTGGGCCAACTATAGGGCCTAAAGTGTAAACTAGTAATTTGGACTAAAATGACTAATTTGGACTAAAACGGCTTTTTTAGGGGTATTTTAAAAAGTGATTTTTCTAATAGTGTTACAGTGTTGTGCAGCCCTCTGTAAAGGAAGCCAATAATGCCAATCTATTACTGTTGATAAGTCCTAAAAAAGTCATAATATTATCATCACATATTATGTGACTCCCATCAAACAACATTGTGACACTACTAAAAATGTTAATTTTCAAATCACTCCTAAAAATATCATTGAGTCCAAATTACTACTAGTCAGATCCATTTCCCTGCCCATATAAAATGACTGTTTTCTACACTACGTGTTTATAGTCATATATAACAGTTTTTAAGCTAGAATATCAGCTTTGTTCTGTATATTGAGTCGGTTTTTTGTACCAAGTATAGTTAATTTATAGCATCTGATATTTCGTTCATTTTGTTATAGATTTTAAAAAGGGAAAAAGAACCCCGTATTATTTTTTGATAAATAATATCAGAAATACGGTGCGGAGAAAAATGCTTAATGTTGTACGATCTGTAACTGAAAAATATATACGATCTATATCTGAAAAATGCCACTTCTCATTTCATTTTCCCCTCTCTTCCTCTCTTTATCGCTCAGATCTGAGGAGCTCGACATTCTCGGCACCAATCGAGTGAGAGAGAGATAACTGTGATTTCATCTAATCTTTTTTCTATTTTTTACTCTTTTTGAGAGTGACGATGGGCGCTATGGTTGTTGCTTCAAGCTCTGGTTCGGAAACCAAGGTCTCTTCTGGTTGGAACAGGGAGAGCAAAGACACCTAGAACATGGATCAGCCCCACCAAGCTAAGCGAAGCAAGTTTCTAGGAGTTTGTGTTGTCGGAGGTCAGATTTACGATTCTGAGAATGGCAAGACTTTCACCGAATTATGATTTGTATTACTCTATCTATTCGCTTTTTCTTTTTTTTTTTTCCCTCCCCATATACCCATTATTGAATATGTTCCCTTTAGCTGAAAAAATGTCGTAGAAATTAGTGGGAAGTGAAATTGCTAATGTTTTAAATTCTTTTTCTTGTCATTATTTTGATAATCCATTCAGTGCCATGGAAAAAAAAAAGAGAGAAAATAATAGTTTTTGTAGATTTGTGCAAGAATTAGAAGGGAAGCTTTGTACTCATCATGTTTGTCACAAATACCTTTTGAACAAGTTATAAGGGGGAATTCTACTATACAACCCATGTTATGGTTGAAGAATCAAGTAATGATTGAGCAAAAATTGAGATAGGTCTTTGACTGGAAGTTTACGGACATTAAATTTGAGGTTCATGGATAGAATCAAGTGGTTTGGATTTAGTGTTACTATCTACATTTTATTCTTGTCATGTCAAGGTTCCTTAACATGTTAACTTTGTGGTTCCTCGATAGAATCAAGTGGTTTGGATTTAGTATTATTATCTACATTTTATTCTTATCATGTCAAGGTTCCTTAACAGAGGATATATATTCTGAGCTTTTGTTCCCATCTCATCCTCTCGGTTAACAGAATGCTCAAACCCAGTAATCTCTCTACTTGATCTTCCTCTTTATCACCACATGATGAACTTTTATACCATGTAACGCCATTATCTGTATGTCCCTAGTCACATATTGCTTCTTTCTCATGTTTGTCACAAATACCTCTTGAACAAGTTATATTTTTAGGGAGAATTCTACTATACAACCGACGTTATGGTACCTAGGCTTCCAATTATGACGTATTACATCGAGTTGAAGAATCAAATAATGATTGAGCAAAAATTGAGATAGGTCTTTGATTGGAAGTTTGCGGATATTAACTTTGTGGTTCATGGATAGAATCAAGTAGTTTAGATTGGTGTTACTATCTACATTTTGTTCTTGTCATGTCAAGGTTCCTTAACAGAGGATATATATTCTGAGCTTCTCAACGATTGCTAATTAGTTTTATAGATAATTGACTACAATATATTTAACATAGTTGGCAAGAGTTTGATCACGTAAAAGTAATTTGCTGTGTTTTTGCAGTTCCCTGTGATTTACTTATATATAAAGTTTTTTTTACTAAAAGGCAACCATATAGATTCCAAGAAACCTTTATAGTTTATTGTAATTTACTTACTTACAAGGCATTCTGCTAGTTTAGTTTCCTTGAAACCTTTGTAGTTTCTTCTGATTTACTTACATACAGGGCATTCTGCTAAAAAGAAAATAAACTGGTTTCTAAAAAACCTTTGTAGTTTTATGTGATTTACTTACGTATATGGTACTTCACAAAAAGGAAATTAAATTGGTTTCGAAGAAATCTTTGTGGTTTCCTGTGGTGGCATTCCGCTAAAAGGAAACCAAACTAGTTTCCAAGAAACCTTTGTGGTTTCCTGTGATTTACTTACGTACAGGACATTCTGCTAATTGGAAACTAAATTAGTTTTTAGGAAACCTTTGTGATTTTCTGTAATTTATTTACATACAAGACATTCCGCTAATAGGAAACCAAATTAGTTTCTAGGAAACCTTTGTGGTTTCCTGTGAAAAAAAAAGTGACTTGTTTACTAAAATGCCATCACGTTTTTTAGCTTCCAAAGTATTTAGAAAAATACTCTGACAGGTCGTACGCAATTTTTATTATTTTTAAAAAGTCATAAATTTGGTAATATGTTTTTAAAAATAGGTATCAGTGTAACCCTTTTAAAAAAATGACATTTACTTTATGGGCCCAAAATTTGACTATTTTGCTAAGAAGCCCTTTGTTTTAAAGCCTATAAAACTAATCTCAAGAGAAAAAAAGAAAAAAAAAAAGGAGCCTATGAACATAATAGTCATGAAAAATGCCTTCTAGTCAAATTATTTTTGTTCATCTTATCTTATATTATGTGTTTTTGTTCTTTTAAATGAAGCAAAGAAGTAAATTTTCTGTATTTTCTTTTCTTTTTCTCTCTAGTTAAAATTTTGATAATATCTACAGTCCACATCAACCAAGAATAATCGGGCAGTTAATAGGGAAGAAAGTAGGCACCACCTCTTAAATGCAGTCTTTACTTGTATGAATCCATTTTTTTTTTTTTTTGGGAAATTAGGTGAAATACAAATAGTGAATTTTAAAAATTACACCCCTCTCAATAGTTTTTAGATAAAATACACCATTTTTTTAAAACAAAAAAGGGTATAAAAGACTTATATACCCTTAAGTCGAAGGCATCAGACAAAGGTGTCGAGAGCTAGACAATTTGTCTATAAACTTGACAGGAAAAACAAAAAAGTACATTTGAGTGTTTAGCTGCAGACAAAACTACACAGAGTATCAAGTTGCACCAGACAGAGGTATCGAGAGCTAGACAAGATGTCTAAAAATTTGACAAGAAAAAAAAAAGTATAAATTTGAGTGTTTAGCACCAGACAGAGCTAGACAGGGTGTCGAGCCTTGCTAGTAAGGGTGTTGAGGCGTGCTAGACAAAGTGTCTAGAAACTCGACATTTCCTGTCTAGCCGAAATGTGGACCCTGAATGAAATAAGTGATAGAGACATTTTTGTATTTAAAATGATTTAAAACTTAAAAAGGTGTACTCATCAAAAACTTATTAAGAGGGGTATATTTCCTAAAGCACACTATGCCAAATGTATATTTTGCAAATGACTCTTTCTTTTTTTTTTTTTTGGTCTCTATCTTTTCTCTTTACTTATTTCAATAATCCTTTCAATGAGGCTGGTCTCCACCTCACCAGGCCAGATTGCTCCAGCAGGTTGTAAAGAATACAAAATCATTGTTGTATAAATCTCATCAGCCTTTTACACAGTTTTCAGCCAATTTATCACCTACCAAACAGATCTGTATAGGCATCATACTCCATTCATATTAAAAAGATGGAAAATTCATTAAAGGCCGAAAATGGTGAAGTACTACAAATCTTGTCAATGCCAATGAATATAGCTATTAGAAGAGCAGGAAGAGGCAAACTGCAATTTCACCTTATAGAGGAGCTAGAAGCAAATATTTTGGTTTCACAACATTATGTGGAGCAAAGCATCTAATGCTTGCGGGGGACCATAACATGGGTAACTCAATATAAAAGATGTATCAATGCTCTTACCTTCCTCTGCCCTTTATATGAAGATTACAATGCAGAACTTCTCTTTTCCATTATCTTTCCTGACAAATTATGTAAATGAAATTCCATAATTTGCACATTGCCCATGTTGAAAATCTCCGAACAAAATCGTACAAGAATGACGGCAGCCTCTTTGTTTCACTGGTCCGATTGGTTTGAAGACTCAATAAGAGGTTCAGTCTTCTGTTGATCCTCTAAATTGTCCTCTACTTGCCTGGATGACTTGGGCTTCCAGTATATTGCATAGAGAACCAGCTGAATAGTTCCAAGGAAAAATCCAGTCCCATTTGGTAACTACAGACAATAGACAATATGACCGTTCCATTCTCCCCAACTATTGTGGCATAATCAAAACCATAAAAATGATATTTGAATTTAACTTACTCCAACAAATAAGTCTTTTGCAAGCACAGCATACACAGTCCAAACTCCACCATTCAAGAAAAGGATAAGCGAAAGAAGGAAAGGCATGTATTCTACACTCTTTGTCAATACCACTGTTTTCTGTACATCAAAATAACTAAAGCAGTTTTATACAGAAAAAAGAAAAAAAAAAAAAAAAAAGAAGAAGGAAGAACGAAATTGAAAGAGAGAAAGAAGAGAAAATTCAAAGAGAATGAGTTTATTTTGATGGGATTTGTTTACCATAGCGGAAAGAGGTGAAGCATAGGCAACCATACTGAAGGCCACACACAATAACCCTGCGATATCAATTCGAGTATTTCCATGGAGGGCAAAATGAGTGAACAAAATTGCTGCTGCTGGAAATCCCACATCCAAGACAATGACAAGGATAGCAGTCCTAAGCTAATTTGATTAATATCGAGTTATATGATAGTAAGAAGTTGAACTCAAACATGAGAAAAATAAAATTGAACAGGAAAAGAGAAAGGATACCCTCATTCTCGGAGGTGCAAAAAGTAGGAATATGGTGAGAAAAATTATCTCAACAACAGCACCAAACATATTAATAGTGGCCACCAGAAGGCTATCTGGCTTAATAAGTCCATAGTAAACCCAAAAGTAGGCATTCAGTAATTTGCTAACGTAAGGGATGCTCTCAAATTCCTCGGTCGATCTACGCTTCACGATTCTCCAAAACACATTTCTGAAAAACATATTATGACTCAAAAATATTATGATTCACTGAGTTTGTTTCACACTGACATATGAAAGCAAATCTGCAGCTAAAACTACAATACAAAACTGAGATGAAAAGCTCTCACTGAACTCAAGTACTCACGCAGGAGAAATATAGACTAGCCCTGTCGTAATATTACCTATAATAAAGCAGAAACCATTAGCATAAATTCACACTTATGGAAAGAATGTCCTGAAAAAAAAAAAAAAAAAAACCTGATTCTTAACGAAAAACATGTTCTTTCTTACCTAGCAGACCAAAAAAGACAACTATGAAACTTGGCATGCTTGGTGTTTGAATAGAAATTGGGAGCTCTTTTCCTTCTTTGAAGTCTGGAGTTTCCTAGATTCAATTTTCTTGGATCTGAAAGTTATTGAGCTATCTTCTTCTTCTTGTGGTATGATGTTCTCTATTCGGAATTCGGGATTATTAAATTTACGCTTAACCTTTTTTTTTTTATTTTTTATTTCCCCCCCGGTTGAACAAATATAACTATCACGAATTCATTTAAGGTAAATATCCCTTCACTCTTTCAGTCACCTAACAAGACAAGGTAGGACAGCGATGAGTAAGTGCAAGGGATCAGGAGTATTACTTGGACAGATCTTTATCATATAATTGGAAGAGACGAAAAAAAAAAAAATCGAAAGAAAAAAAAAAGAAAAAAAAAAAGAAAAAGAAAAAAATAGAAAAGAACAGAGCTAGTTGTAAGAAATTTAGTCACTATAATAAGTCGTTTTCTTTGTATCATCTAATCTGTTCAGTCCACCTATGTAAATCAATAATATAGTAACGAAAAGCTTTTGATTTTCACTGTTATTGTCATTATATTGTTGATTTATTCTCCACAGAAAAATTCTCGAGAATCTCTGCTGTAGCTTGTTGGTTCTTTTCTCCTACGAATTATTGAGGATTAGATAATAATAGATATCCACGTGAAATACGCAAGAGAAACCAAATTGTCAGCAGCACTGATGCTGATGGTACACACACAACTTATCATGCTTAGAACAGGCAATTATGAAATGTTTTAACTGTGACAGTTTCCAATGAACAAGAAAAAGAGCTTGAAACTGGATACTAATACAAGTATGAAAAATGAATGCCGCCATTACTGCTTTGTGCTCCTTTCTAATTTTCTCTACTCTCTTTTGAGGACGGATACCAAACTCTTCGTATAAGTAACAAGACGATTCGAGTTGAAAGGTTCCAAACAGATGGTATGATCATTAAGTTCTTGGCTTTGAAGATTGTAGAATACAATTTCGCCATCCTCGGTTTCCATGATGAGCTCATCAGGATCCCAAAATGCTAGCGGGTACTTGATGTCCTCTAGTGGTCCAATGGTTAGATGTTTAGTCCAAGAACAAGCACCTCGGACACCAACAGAAGAGGCGTCCCTAACCCACATATCAATGACAATTGGGCGTAATTCAGTATAGAAAAACAGAACAAGAGACTCGTTCCAAACCGCAATCTTCGTCCACTCTGCAAGTAGATTCCATTCTTTTTCTACCCTTGGGACATTTTCCGGCAATGGTATTTTCCGAAATACTTCATCCCCAAAATCAAAAGAAACGATGGTGCAAGTCCACACCCAAAAGTACCAATAACAAACTCCACTACAATACACCACTTGGTATTCAACAATCGGGAAGTGAAGGATTTCCTCATTCAACTCGATTTCTTTCCAAGAATTACTACTCAAGGTGAATACCTCGACTTTATAGGGACCATCCTCATCTTCATCCATGGACTTGACGTTAACGACTTTATAATCATTACCGCTAGAATCGCAGCCAAATCCAACCGCGCGCGCTTCATGGCCATCATGAGGGCAAGCATTGGGAACAATCTTGAATTCCTTAATGGCCGGATTCAATAAAAGAAAGAAATCGTTTTTGTCAAAGGCTGAGAGGCAGATGATGCCATCACAATGCGCCACCAGTTTCATAAACATATTATGCAGATCGCAAACAAGAAACCTGAGATCATCAGTAACGCAAGGAATGTAGTCATTATTGTCGAAATCATCGTCGTAGTCATCGTCGATACCATCATGGGCTAATGTGAGGAAATGATGCGCTTGTAACATTTCAGTGTAATCGGTGGTTAACACGTTCCTCAAATGTATGAATGGAGAGGACAACTTCTTCTTCTTCATATTGCCTAGGTGCTTAGCCACAAAAACCGGGTTTTCGATGAGCGAATTGATGAGAACATGCCATGATTTACAGACGCGCCTGAATCGCTTCAACGAATCAGGAGGCAGCCAAGACATGATGACCTCCAGAACTTCCTCCGGCAAATCACAATATCTCGCCATTTCTGCTTCCAATTTAAAATAAATAAATAAATAAATAAATCAAACCTAAAAATTATGTAGTAAAAAGGGTCGATCCCCTAATAAAAGAAATGGCAAATAATTTGAGAATCAAAAACTGTTTCTAACGATTTACAGAATTTTGGCAAACAGCTAAGGTTTGGATTGGACTTTATTAGAAGCTATAGATTATTCGCATAGCAAGTTGCGATCTGATCTGTGCACCACCAAAAACGGATATGATTTCACCCACCAATAAATTCTAATCATACAATCAAATACAGTTCCATAGATAATCTTCACATATATATATGCACAATATACTGAGAGAGAAAGAGAGAGTACCGATTGGTATGTATCGTCAGAAGCGAAGAAACTCTGTTCGGCGTTTTTGGATGGTGATTCCTGCCTACTAGGTTATAGGTATGGTTGTTCTTCCTGAAAAATACAGGAAAATACAGAGTAAAAAATATATGTAGTGGAGTAATATTTTTGACTCTAACAAGAGGGTGGGAGACCAGTCGTTTTGGAAAGGTGAACTGAAGACTAGAAGTATCCAGTGTGACAGTGACAGGGTTTACGGTTGTTTTTACAGATTATCGAACGCTCAGTTTTGTTTATCTTATTTTCACTCAGTTTTCTTTTTTCCTTTCAGCCGTAATAGAGGTGAGACTTGGCTTACAGGTTGGGGGTTTCTAGGGTACGGTACAGTGAAATGGGTGTATCAATACACCTCGGTACCGTAGATGTTTGATTAAGAAAGTATGGTCACGATTTGTTGGCGTGCTTCTCTCTTTAGTAGCCCCACGAAACAGAGGATCAAATAGTTGAATGCTTGAGGATAGACAACGTCTTTTTTAGTTAGCTAACGGTGTGAAGTTAAATTGTAGAGCCCCTTTCAGGAAAAGGTAACCTATTTCGGCCCTCCATTTGGACAAAGTTATTTTTGCATCAAACCTGTCTGTGCCACCCGATAACAGTAGAAGAGGAGTAACCTTTGTTTCATGAGTGATATCACCGTGGTGGTTGTTAAATTTATGAGATTGTGGTTGCAGATGAACTCGAAGAATTCACGGTAAGTTATCGAAAGTTATGTTTTGTAGTTGGTTTTTTTGAAATGAAAAAGGTTTAAGTATGATGCAAGTGCGTGTGCTGAAGAATGGTGAAGATAGAGTTTTCGAAAGACGGAAATGCGAAATAAATGGGGTTAAAATGCTATATATTCACAAAAAAGAACATGATTTTGGGTTTTAGAAGGAAGACTATGTTTGATGATATGTGTTCACTTCAAAAATTTGATGCTACTTGAGCGATTTTTAGCCCAGAAGCAACGCCTGCTTCCTATCCACTATTTATATCCAATGAAAACCCCTACTCGTTTCCACTCAAACTAAATGAAACTAATCCACCTCAATAAACGAGTCAACAAACTAACAACATTAGAAAACTTTACTAACGAACACCTAACGGGATGTAACAGAGCCGCTTAACTAAACAACTCTACCTACACAATTTATATGAGCCACCCAAACTTCTTCAGCCAAACGTAACATATAGACCGGAGTGTATTGATACACCCATTTCACTATATTGTATGCTAAAAGCCCCTATAGGTTGTTGGATGATTATAACAATGTCTCTTTAAATTTGTCTTTGCAAACCCAGAGTTGAATATTATTTTTTTCATTAGACTCTGATTTATATCGTCTATTGCTAAGTCTAAATGTCAAATTCAAATTCAAATTGAATTGGATTTCACCATCCTTGGTAATTATAGTTTTATTGTCTCATTTTTCCATAATGTACTTGTCATGATTTGACAAAACATACTAAAGTAGACAACAATCTTTGGAGGATAAGATTAATTTACTTTTCATGATTTGGTGAAATACACTCTAGTAGACAAGAAATTTTGGAGAATGAAGAGAATCTCACCGCAATCTCATCATTGAGGTACTTATTTGAATGTATTTACTGAAATTGATTTTATGTTTTTTTTTTTTTTTTTTTTTGGGAATCAATCAATGGAAGGAAAGGCTCCTAATGTTTTAAATAGAAGATATGGAATCTCCCATAGACCATTACCATATATAGCACCATTACCATATATAGCTTTTGTTTTCTCTTCAAAGACAAAACATTAACATGATAATTTGCAATCCCATGTCCCTACTACTAGAATTAGGATGAATCATCTCAAAAAGAATCAAAATGACAATAGCAATCCCATATTCCTAGTTCCTACTAATAGGTCTTACTAGAATGAATCATCTCCAAAGTTTAGAGTTCATTGTATTCTCCTGAAAGCACAGAAACAAAAATTTTTCACACAAGTAACTGCAATAGCTGTTGTTGGATCCACAAAATGGAGTGGAAATTTCCTAACTTTTTGCTTACTAAGGCTGTAGGACAGTATTTGACGATCTTCACTTTCCAAAAGAAGCTCATCATCATTCCAAAATGCAACTGGGTACAGAGCGCCTTCAATTGGCCCAATGGTCATACGTTTGCTCCAACAGCAAGACCCTTTTTCATCTCCCCCTGAATCTTCCATCATCCACATATGAATCACACGGGAACCTCTTCACAATAGAAAAAGGGTCCTCAGGCAACGTATGACCATTAGGCCAGGCAACGAAATCTTGCGAAATACTTCATCATGAAAATCAAAAGTGATCATATCATTCACGCCCCAAATCCAAATATACCAATAACAAATTCCTTTAGACTTCGTTTGGTATGCAGGATAGGATAGGATGGGATTGGACTATTTTAAAGGATTGAATTGGATTGGATAGGATAGGATAAGATGGAATTATAGTCCAATCCTGTCCTATGTTTGGTATGCTACTTTTAGTTAGGATAAGTGTGTTTCATAGTTTTAGGTAAACAACGAATCTTGAGTTTTGATTTTTTAGAAAAATACCACTTTTAAAAATTAATTTGGAAATGTACCATTTTTAGAAATCAATTTTGTAAAAATATCATTTTTAAAAACTTATTTCCAAAAATACCACTTTTTAAAAAAATATTTTAAAAAATACATCTTTTAAAAAAATATTTTGAAAATTACCACTTTTAAAACTTATTTTTGGAAAAAGACATTTTTTTTGTAAAATTATTTGCAAAAATACCACTTATAAAAAAATATTTTGAAAAATACCATATCTGGTTTTACCACTTTTAAAAGTTAATTTCGAAAGTACCATTTATTACTACTTAAAAAACATTCTATTAGTTTTTATCAAATTCATAATCCCTTCCAATCCTAAATTCTCAAGAGGATAAGATTTTTCCTTTCTAAGGAGATTATTTTTGGAGTGTATTATTTTAATCCAATCCAATCTCTCTCATATACATGCACCAAACATGGGATTAATTTAATCCAATCCAATCCCATCCTTATCCTGCATTCCAAATGTGGCCTTACAGTACACCACTTGGGATTCACTCGAAAAATAATGAATCTGTGCATTCACTGTGATATTTCTTCAAGAGGTAGTACTTAGGGTGTATACCTCAGCTCTATTGGAACTCCAATCTTGAGTAGGATTCTTAACAACGACAACTTTATAATTATTAGTTCTTGAATTGTAGCCGAACCCAACTCCCAATAACTTAAACCCGTTAAGAAGACAAGAGTAAGGAACTTAAACCCGTTAAGAAGATAAGAGTAAGGAACCAACATGTATTCCCCAATTGCATGATTGCTTAGCACAATACCAAGTTGACGAATAACAAGACAAATGATGCCATTACAATGAAACACCTTATCAATAACCATATTTTGCATACCATGTAAACAAATGTATTTAATATGGCAAGGAATGCAATCATTATTGTCGTCACCATCATGGTCACTGGACACAGTGAGCAAAGAAGCCACTACTAAAGAATCGGGCTTTGGCAAAGTTTCCCATGCCAGGAGGTGTAGCTAATATAAAAGGCCTTGGGAGATGAGATCTTGTTGTTGACATTGCCAAGGTGCTTGGCCACAAATGCCGAGTCACGCATGAGAGCTTTGATGAGAGCATTCCATGACTTACAAACATACTTGCATCGTATGAGAGATTTGGGAGGCAGCCATGACATGATTTTCTCTATCAACTCTTGTGATAAATAGCAAAATATGGCCATTTCCGCTTCCAAAATTTTAAATAAAAGGGATATCAGTAACCATTTAACTGAATGAATATCTAATCTGAGATTCAAAATAAAACGACACTACTAAAAAATGTCCTTACCACGGCGCGTGTACGGATGCGCCGTGGTAGGCGCACGACCAACCACAGCACCCCATGAGCGCCGTGGTAGAATAGCTATAATAAAGTCGTCTAACAAGCGCCGTTAAAATGACTTTTCACGGCGCCTTTAAGGTGCCGAGATAGGGCCCTGTATTAAAAGTCCCAAATTGAGCCGAGACAGGGCCCTGTATTAAAAGCCCCAAATTGAATCGGAGAGAGCTCATCTCTCTCTTTCCAAACCCTAGCCCCAATCCTCCTCACTTCCTTTTTCTCCATCTGCTTCCGCTTCACGAAAACTCCCACAAAATGCAAGAGAAAGCGTAAAAAGGAAAGCTCTAGAAGTCCAATTGGAGCCGAATCGAATTCCGGCATTAATGAAACAATAGAGATATTATTCACACCTTTCTCCTCTTTTCTCTTCTTTTCTCTTTTTTCTTCTTTTCTCTTCGCCTCTTATCTCTTTTACTGGTCATTCTTTATTTTCTCATCTTATTTTTTTTTGGAACCGACTTTGATTTGGAAAATGATGCATGTATCTTTGTGTTTTTATTAGGTTCAACTGATTCGTATACAGTTGAGAGTGTCAGAGTATGATTGGACGTTACAGAAGGTTTTCCACTTTCTCAGTTTTGTGGTGAATTGGGTTTGTATTTTCTTAATTTTCTGATTAATTTGTGGCTTCTAAATTTTTTTTATATTTATGCTAAGCAAACTTCAATTCAAGATTTGGTATTCAGGTTCTGCTGGGATGTCCAGAAGTGGCATCTAGAGTTTGGATCGCATTAGATTTGATTTGATGTCATTTTCTAAGTTTTAAATCAGTTTTAGTTTGTCTAATGTGAAGCCTGTTTCCGTGGGCTCTTGTAGATTGTCCAGTATGTCTTGCTTGACATGCCAAGTCTTGTTCTTTTCACAACTTATGGGCTCCTAGTTCTGTTCTAGGCAGAAATTTTCTATCAAGTTAGTTGAATTTTATGCAATCTTGCTTTTCTTGTTAAAATTCTTTTGTTGTATTTTCTTTTCTTCTTAATTTGATTATGATTCTCCCATTTCAACCCTGAATAGGCACGTGCAATATCAAGTGATGGACTAAGGCCAAGTTTCCTTACAATTAATGCTGTGATTTATGCAATTCAGGTGATATTTCTACTTCATTATTCAAGTTGTAGTCCTAGAAAAATGGAGTTTTTGGGGTTTGGTTTGTTCATTATTGAAACTTTTTGCTCATGCTGCATGAGTGGAGTATTTTAGTGATTTAGGCCCGAACTTATTCTTACTTTTTCTCGCATATTATGTGTTACTATCAGTTTTATTGTATTGCTGATTCGTAGGATTATCATTGATGTTGTTGGAAAGTTTTGCATAGTTAATAGATAATTTTTGGTTTATTAGAGAAGTACTTCAGTTTAAATAATCAAATATTTGGAGTAGTCTAACTCTAATTACCTGAATGTACCTTTGTTTAATACATATTCCCTTTGTTATGTAGCACTAAATTGGATACGATTTTATTTTCTTTTATGGTAAGAATCTAGACTATAAAATGAACTTATTCTTATTAGATTTTCTAAAAATTATTACATTTATAATGGGTTATTCTTTTGAGGAGATAAGAGAATTGGAAACTGTTATTTTGATATTCTAGAAACTATTAGTGTCTTAAGGAAGTTATGTATTAGATTCTACACTAACGACGTTAAGAACATTTTACTAAGGAACTTGTGCAATTTGTGGGTTAAATTCTAGTCAGAATTGAATTTTTGTTATTGAGGATCCATCCCACTCACTAATTATTCAATTATGACTTAGTTTTGGGAAACTAAGTTCTTGTGTAAAATAAGACGTGTGAATCCCTTCTTAGAGATACATATTTATGTTACATGACTTTATTGTCATATGTGACTGAGCTTACCTGTTCAGTTATCGAATTTGCTTGCAATAGGTTCTGTACATACTTAGATTTTCCAGTCAAGATAGACCTAGTGATTAAAGGGAAGAATCAATTTAAATGTGCCAACTGGTTTAGATGGCAAAGCTTTTTGGCATCCTACCGAAAAACAAGAACAAAACCCGACCTTGGGAAGAATTGGGGAACCAAAGAAAAAAAAAGGGGGAACAAAAAAGGGGGTAATAAATAGTTAATGCAACTCATTTGTGGTATTTGTTTCAGTCTACTATAGACTAGTTGAGACTATATTGTTTGGTGATTCTTCTTCTGTGACAATGGATGCTAATTTTGCATGATTCTGTGCATACTATTTACTAACTGCTGGTTTCATATTTTTATTGTTTATGGCATTATTTTCTTATGTTCATGGAACAAAATTAATATCTTAAATAATCGTTTTTGTTAAGGTTCAATTGCTTCCAGATAGCATTGTAGTTAATATCATGGCGTGGAAGCCTATGAATAGTCATCATCCTATCTAAGATATTCTTTGCAGGTTTTTTTGCTAGAAAAACTAGAAATTTTTTTCCAAATGCAGTAGCTTATCTTGGTATTTATACTTATAACACGTACTTTGGCAAGTGTGTCGCTATTTGTAGTACTTGGTTTTCTTCTATATGGGGGAAGGTGGTTGTTTTGAATAAACTATTAAATGGACTTTTAATGTTTGAAAAATAATTTACAGTTTTCATCATTTTCTAGAAATTTAAATCCTATAAAAACTCTTAACAGTTTAAAATAAGTTCAAATTACTAATGATCGTAAATAATAAAATAATAGAATAGCCTGATTAATATATATCTTAAATATTATACCTCTTTTATTGTTCTGCATCACATAGATGGGCTTCTTTCAAGCATTTAACCTTTGGATTGTGATCTTGTTCGTATTTTTGTAGAAAATGGGCATTATTCCTTGTAACCATAGTATGTTATGTCATCATTATGGTAAGTTGATTATGGAGATCAGATTTTGCTTTAAAAATGGTGCGAGAGAAATGGGTTCTACTAAAATTATGTTGTAATATTATTTCTCTTGACTGCAATGTACTCAAACAAGGGATTCTTTAACTACGTGCCTAATAAAATCAACCTCCAGTATCATGAGAACAGAAAGTGTGTGAGATATTTGCACTCCTTTCAAGAGACTGGCCTCTGAGGAACCTTTAACTAATTTATTTATTTATTTGTTGTGGACATGGTTTTGTACTTGATAGTATAAATGGTAAATGTTGTTAGATGAAACTTGCTTGTACTTAGCTGATGTTCATATATATCGAATCAAACAAAAGTTCTTTTTGGTATTAGCTTTTATTTGATTTGGGCTAAAATTTTGAATATTGTTTGATATAATGATTAACATAAATGTAATTGTAGTATTTATATGATAAAGGATGCAGAAATAAATTAGAAAAAAAAAAGAAAAAAAAAAGAAAAGCTGAAAAATTCTTATTGAAAAGGTATTTAAAATTGACCAATTGTGCCTCTAAAAAAAAAAAAAAAGCCAATTAGATACAAAGTGTCTTAGTAGGTCTACTAAAGCGTTTTTAAAATGCCTTGGTATCTAAGGCGCTTTTTAAGCATCTTGGTATTCTAGGACCTACCATGGCTCTCGGAACCAAGGCGCTTTTGAGGGCGCCGTGGTAGGTATTTCAAGGCGCTTAAAAAGATAAAAATAACAACAGAATTAGTCCCTCAATAGTACAAACGGTAACTTCAAATTCAATAAGCAATAGAAATCACATACGGCAGAAGTTTTTATCAGATTAATCAGTATTTTAAAAAAAAAGAGTTATAGTTTATAAAAATCACGGTTCTTTTCCCAACAATATTTCTCGAATCTAGAGTGTTTATCCCCTTTGGTGGACAAACGCAGGGGTGAGACATTTAACGAGATAAATAGGGGGTTTTGAATTTTCATGGAAGGAGGCCAGTACAAGCTACAAAGCTAGCACATACTTTAAATTTTAAAAAATAATTAAATAAAGAAAAAAAATTGAACTTGAGGAGAAGCTAGGGTTTAACATTATGGCCTCAGATGGAAATGATCTTATTCACGAATAAACAAAAATGATATATTCCCTAATAAAGAAACATAGATACAGATGTAAGTAAATAGATAAGGCAAAGAAGCAATACGTACTGGTTATCAATATCAAGTGATTCTGTTGAAGATGCTCTCTGTTTTGCTTCTTCTTTGAGTGCGTCCGTGAGAGAGATATTTTTGTTTTCTGTGCGCATTTTTTTTAATTGTTTTCTGTGATTGATAATTGAAAAAATTAAATATTTATTTTTGCATTATGCTATAACATCCATTTTCCATTTCCTTTAATTAATTTAATATGTGTATTTATAATTTAAATATAGAACAATTAGTCATTTGATCCCTTATTATTGCTCTTGATTTAAATTTGCCCCTTCATTCATTTTATTTTTCTTACTCAAGTGCCACCTAAATAATAACATTATTCATTTTCACCCTAAGGCTAAGGCCGTTAGAAAACTAACGCAAATTAAAGAATAATTAACCATTTTATCCTACAACTATTGCTTTTAGCATGAATTTGCCTCTCTCCAAACTCTTGATTTTTTTTTTTTTGAAAGTGGCAGACTGTTGAATTTTTACTCAAGTCAAGTGCCACCTAAATATTAAAATTATTCCTCTTCTACCCCATCACGAATATCATGCCATTGAAAAATTAATGAAAATTGATTACATTGTTGTTTGTCGGTCTACGTAATCTACCACTACTATGTCAGACCTTGTTTTTGTATTTGATTTCTTCCCACCATGTAAGTTGTAATGCAATCCAATTAGATTTCCACAATCTTATGTGGAATAAAAAAATATTAACAAAATTCATTCACTTCCATTAAAAAAAAAGAAAATCTAACAAATTGGAAATACCTAAAGTTCCGCCAAATCCTAGGTTTTCTGCGACCATGAATTTGCACACAAATGTTGCCTAGCTATTTACTCTAAATTGGTAAAGGCATTTGGAAACTTATTTTAGTTGTTTGTCCTTAACCAATTTTGTGCAGCCATTTAGTAGGCCAAAGGACGGCCATGTAATCAATTTGCACCAAATTTGGTGTTGGGAGAGTGAGGTAAAAAGTGAAAGATTTTGCCATTTGTGTGGTACTTGAGCAAAAAATATTAAGAGCTGAGGGGCAAACTTTATACAAAAGTTGGGAGTAAAATGAATAATATTTCTTCAGTTTCAGTAATTTTTTAACAGTGTTAGTACTAGGAGTAAAAGAGGAACAATTTTGCTATTTAAGTGGCACTCATGTAAGAATCAAAAGTGAGAAGCAAATTCATACCAAGATCAAAAGTTAGAGAGTAAAATAACTAATTGTTGTTAAATATATGCCTTTTTTTTTTTTTTTAAAAGAAAAATTCATGTTTATCATACAACATGAACTAGAGATTAGTTTAGTAACGGGATAAGATAAAGATGTCATCATGGATTCATGAGCATTGCCAATCTTTAAATAAATAAATGGTTCCTTTTTTTTTTCTCTAGAAAAAAGGACTTTAATTAAAAAGTAGAAAGTAAGATAGTTGTCACATGAGGATCAATCTTCCAATAAAAAAAAGACCAGAAATTGTTTTCTTAAAAGCCCAAAAGGCAACAATATGTGCAGTTGTATTGAAATCTTTCTGGACTCAACAGAACTTGATTAACAAAACAGAAAATAAGCTAAAAACATCTTCCCAAACATAGAATGGTTCCTTGTTTGGTAGTGTCTTTCTTAAACTCCTTTTCCATTCTTTTGTTACAAAGTGATTTATACTTCGTAATAAACGAAAATGTAATTATACAATTTTTTTTTAAGAAAAAAAAAGAAGGGTTCAAAGATGCATTTTATAGACCACACCAAGAGTAACAAAAAACTCTCCTCTGTGCCCAAGACTGGCTTTGGCTATGTATTCATTTTGTGTTTGTTCGTGTGAATTGAGTTAGTACTAGGCTACTGGTTGAGCAGAGCTCAATAGGAGTGCTATTGTGTTTTGTTACCTGAAATTTCAAATCACAAAACTCTATACCTCAAGCTCTGCAGGTAAACCATCGTCATAGTTTGTGCATCGGATATATTTATAAGAAAAACAGTAACAAAAAGCTTTTGATAATCACTGCAGTGTCGTCTTTACCTTGTTCATTTTATTCTCCATAAACGAGTTTCACTCTTGGTTCTTTTGCCATATTATTGAGGCCTAGATAATAACAGATATATATGTGACATAGCCGAGAGAAACAAATAAATCCCTCATAATTTTATAGTTAATTAACACATTGGAAAAAGGTTAATAGCATAATTGAAATATTAACGGAATTATAACNAATAGGAGTGCTATTGTGTTTTGTTACCTGAAATTTCAAATCACAAAACTCTATACCTCAAGCTCTGCAGGTAAACCATCGTCATAGTTTGTGCATCGGATATATTTATTACAAAAACAGTATCAAAAAGCTTTTGATAATCAGTGCAGTGTCTTGTCTTTACCTTGTTCATTTTATTATCCATAAACGAGTTTCACTCTTGGTTCTTTTGCCATATCATTGAGGACTAGATAATAATAGATACATATGTGACATAGCCGAGAGAAACAACCTCACAATTTTATAGTTAATTAACACATTGGAAAAAAGGTTAAGAGCATAATTGAAATATTAACGGAATTATAACCGGAATTTCCCATGTTAATACTTAGAACAGCCAACCATGAAATTCTTGACTCTAACAAATTTCCAATTGAAAAAAAAAAGAAAAAAAGAAACACTTGAAATGAAGATTGCTTTGTGCTTGTTCTAATTATCTCCCCTCTCTCCTGAATACTGAAACCAAACCCTTCGTATAAGTAACAAAACGACTCTTGCCATAAGTTTGTAACCAGACAGTATGATCATTAAGTTGTTGGTTACGAAGGTTGTAGAAGACAATTCCACCGTCTTTGGTTTCCATGCACCATCCCAAAACGCTAGTGGGTAGTTAATGCCCACTGAACGTCCAATTTTCAGATGCCTAGTCCAAGAATTAGAACCACTCAGACCGACCTCCATAACCCATTGCCCACATATCAATGACTATTGGATCCACTCGAGTATGGAAAAACAAAACGAGAGACTCGTTCCAGACTGCAATCTTTGTCCATTCCCCAATTTCTTCCCATTGTTCTGGGATCACTGGGACATCTTCAGGCAATGGAATAATCTGAAATACTTCATCACCAACATCAAAAGAAACGATGGCGCACTCCCGTCCCACAAATACCAATAACAAACTCCATCACAGTAGATCACTTGGTAACAACAGTTCGGAATGTAGATATCCAAATTCACATCAATTTCTTTCTAAGAGTGGGTACTCAACGTGAATATCTCAGCTATGTAGGGTCCGTCCTCATATACCACGAGAGAGTTTACTGTAATTTGAAACAAAAGTGGTGTTCCCCTTCCCCAAGGGCACAACTGAGTCCAATTCATATCAATTCAAAGATAGTCGTAGGCTGGAAGCTTCGTAGGGTCCATAGGGAGTGCAATTTCACCTTTAATGGCATGTTATATACACTACACAATTGGCTTTGGAAGGCTGTCTCCCTTGCTGGAGCTCATGTCTTCATATCGGCTTCTTCTTTTTCATCACCACATACTTGCATTCTCTCTGGATTTTTCGGGCTTCTTCTGGTAATTGAATCGAGTACTAGATGAGCAGAGCTCAATAGGAAAGCTATTGCATTTTGGTAAAAAATTTCAATTCACAAAACCCTATACCTCAAGCTCTACAGCTAAACAAAATCATCACAGTTTGTGCATACATGTAAATTAGAAAAAAGAGTAACAAAAAGCTTTTCATAATGACTTCAGTGTTATCTTCTGTGTCTTGATAATTTAATTCTCCATAAGTTCTTTTGTCATCAAGCGAAACTAATAAGCCCCTCATAAGTATCCATTTACTTAACACGGAAAAAAGGTTACCATAATAAAAAATTAACAATAACCGCAATTTCTCAGCACAGATGTGAATGGTATACAAGGAACTTGCCATGCTTAGAACACCTAACCATCAAATTCTGGACTCTAACAAACTTCCATGAACAAGAAAAAAAGCTTGAAACTTGAGATTAATATAACCACGAAAAACAGAAACAAGTACGATTGCTTCGTGCTTCTTCTAATTATCTCCCCTCTCTTTTGAGTACTGAAACCAAACTCTTTGTATAAGTAACGAAACGACTCTCGCCATAAGGTTCAATCCAGACACTATGATCATTAAGTTTTTGGCTGCGAAGGTTGTAGAAGATAATTTTTTCATCTTTGGTTTCCATGAAGAGCTCATCATCATCCCAAAACGCTAGTGGGTAATTAATGCCCTCTAAAGGTCCAATGGTTAGATGCTTGGTCCAAGAACAAGAACCTTGAACACCATCCGAACAGGCATTCATTACCCACATATCAATGACTATTGGATCCAATTTAGTGTAGAAAAACAAAACAAGAGAATCATTCCAAACCGCAATCTTTGTCCATTCCGTAATCACTTCCCATTCTCCTGGCATCATTGGGACATCTTTTGGCCCTGGAATGATCTGAAATACTTCGTCACCAATATCAAAAGAAACGATGGTACACTCCCAGTCCCAGAAGTACCAATAACAAAATCCATTACAGTACACCACTTGGTAATCACAGTTCGGAATGTGGACATCCAGATCGAACTCAATTTCTTCCCAAGAGTTAGTACTCAGGGTGAAGATCTCAGCTATGTAGGGTCCGGGCTCAAATACCTCAAGAGACTTGGTGATAACAAATTTATAATCATCAGATCTCGGATCATAGCCGAATCCTACTACCCGCGTGTCAGTTTCCGAGTCATCTTCACAAGCATATTTCGGAAGAATCTTGAATTCCCCAATAGCCGGATTCAATAAAATAACTTCAGAATAAATAGAGAGACAGATGATGCCATTGCAATGAGACACTAGTTGAAAATTGAATTCATTCAGATTGCGGGTAAGAAACTTGAGATTTTCAGTAACACAAGGAATGTAGTCGCTCTCTCCTTCGCGAAGGGGATCATCATCGATATCAGCATTGACCAATGTGAGCATATAATTTTCTTGTATGCTGCTTTCTTGGTCTTCTACGTAATTGATGGCTTCGAGGTTCTTTAAATATATGAAGGGAGAGGACTTCCTCTTGGACTTCATGTTGGCAAGGTGCCTAGCCACAAATTCAGAGCTATTCATCAGCGAGTTGATGAGAACATACCATGACTTACAAACGCACTTGAATCGCTTCAAAGACACAGGAGGCACCCATGACATAATTTCCTCCAACACCTCCTCTGGCAAATATTCACACACTCTCCCCATCTCTGCTACCTAAATAGATTTTAAATAACTTGTCTGAGCAAAATAAAAAAAAAATTCAACATTCATCTAAACAGACTAATTCAAGTTTCAACAAATTTGTAAAAGAGATATCTGATTTGAGAAAAGGCATCAAACCCCCCAAAACAAAAAGTATTTTAATTCAAAAAAAAAAAAAATAACAAAGAAAAGTAAAACGCAACCAGAACTAAATTCATTTAAATATTAAAAATAACAATAATGTTGTAGACACATAGATAGAACGATCCAAGGCGACGACAAAAAATTGAGGTTCTACAAATTCAAATTTAGTGTAAAGAACTCGAACCAATAATAGCTTGAGGAATAACAATTACCTTATTCTGCTGGCTAAACAAGGCGAGAGAGAGTATGTAACCAACCAGAGCGGCAGAAGGGTCGACGCAAAGAAACTCCTTTCCGCTTTCTGGGACTAGAAGGAATAAATAGAGAGAATAAAATGGTTTTGAGCTTCGACTTGTAACCAACCAGAACGGCAGAAACCCCTATCGCGAATCGCGATTTTCAGGGGCGATGACTATTATCGAGTGTGTCTATTATCGAGTGTGTGAAGGTCTACTGATGTCTATAGAGACTCACAAGGTGTCTTAACGCTACGATATTTTTAAAGTCCGATTATCTTTTATCGAAGGTTAGCTTTTCAATTTGTTTTATATTTGGTGTTTTGTTTTCTTATTTTATTTTATTTTATTTTTTATTTTCGAATCATAATCTGAAAAATCACAACAAATCAGAATTTAGATTTTCATCCCTAAATTTTAGTGACAACTTGAATCATAGACAAATCACATTAGTTATCAAAATATCCAAGTGCTTGTATGATTACCACACAAAATCGTCTGTCCCCAATTGGTGTGTCATTTTCTGTTCTATTTCTATAAAGCATACATGTCTTTTTATGGTTTATGCTCTATGGTTAAATAGAGAAATAATTCATTAATTATATTCACTGTATCACTTTATTTTTCTGAATTTTCAACCTATATACTAATGACTCATGAATTATGCAATTGCTATAATAATAGTTCATTTGTCACAAACTGTTAATTTTTTAACAGAAAATAGTCATGGAAAAAGCATATAATTGGACATTATTTACTTCTATGAGTCAGAATCTCGTTTTTAATCGTAATTACTAAATTGTGTATTTTGCACAAGACTCATTTTTGTTAAAAATTTAATAATTTATGAAAAAAGGTCATTGTTGTAAAAATTACAAAAGTATCGACAGTCTACTGTGTAGTTAAAAATTTATAATCTCATTCTCGACCACAGTTACCAAACTATATGCTCTGTAACTGTAATGACTTATTTTTGTTAAAAATGTAACAATTGTGCCGAAAGGATCATTGTTGCAACAATTACATAATTCAGGGATTATTACTATATAAGTTAAAAATTCAATGGATAAAGTGATACTAGTATAATTCAGGGGTTATTAATATCATTAACTCTATGCTCCACTAAGTCTTGGTTGAGAAGTCACTAATGA
>JXTC01000465.1:0-13768 GCA_002914845.1 Trema orientale
ATACGAAAACCAAAAGATGGGAGTGCAGAGAAGTGTTTCCCAGATGGGTTCGAAGACAGAGTGAAAAACAGGGGAATGGTGGTCAGAGACTGGGTCGACCAAATCAAGATATTGAACCACGAAAGCGTACAAGGGTTTTTGAGTCACTGCGGATGGAACTCGGTGCTGGAGAGTATCAGCGCCGGGGTGCCGATTCTGGCGTGGCCCATGATGGCCGAACAGCCTCTGAATGCGAAAATGGTGGTGGAGGAGATCAAGGTGGGGCTCCGAGTTGAGACGTGTGATGGATCAGTGAGCGGGTTTGTGAAGAGCCAAGAGTTGAAGAAAATGGTGAGGGAGTTAATGGAGGGAAAGATGGGGAAGGAGGTGAGGAAGAAGGTGAAGGAAGTTGCAGACATGGCCAAGAAGGCTGTGCAGGAAGGTGGGTCGTCGTGGCAAGCATTGGAGTCGCTTATTGACGAAGCATGCAAATTCAGGCTATCTGAGAATTAACGTATGTGCTTCAGCCTTCATGGCTTTATCAAAATTACATGATTGTATCGTTCAGTACAATAAAAAGTGCCAGTTTAAATGTGAGTGCAAAAACAATTTATACTGTCAATCAAATTAATATAAACAATATATTGTAGTGTTTTTAAATCATGAACCATAATTCCATGAAAAAAAAAGAAATTAGAAAATCACTTTTATAACCGCTTTGATTAATATTTGCACATAATTTACGGGTTATTATCGAAAAAAATCCCGAGTTTTTAATTTTAGCAAAAAAAGCTCTAGGCATTCGATTATATCAAAAAAAAAAAAAAAAGACCTTGTCTTTGTTTAATTTTAGCAAAAAAATTTTGAATTTTTAGTTATATTAAATAAAATATTTGGATTATAAAATTGAATCAAATTAGTCTGCGAAAAAAAATCAAATGACTCATTTTTCTTTAGTATATAATGCCATACGCGGCTATTTGAGGCTATTTACATTAATTGACAAGCACCCTAATTAGGTAAAAATTATGTCATTTTATATTGAAAATATCGACTTTTTTAGTTAAAATAAATTTTAAAACAACAGAAGATAGGTATAGAACACTTAAAAATTAAAGTCGTTTCTTAATCACATTATATATTCGTTGATTAAATATCTATTTTGAGTTCAATTTAATTACATTTCAAAATCTCAATATTTTATTTAATATAATCAAAAATCCAAAGTTTTTATTACTAGAATTAAAAATATTCAAGATTTTATGTGATATAACGAAAAACTTAAGATTTTTTTTAATAATAACCCCTCGCTACAAAAAAAAAGGACTTTTAACGACAAATTATTAACGATGGTTGAAGTAGAACCGCCGTTAATAGTTAATTTTAACATTTCTCACCGGTTCCGGTACAACCGCCAAGAAAAGTTTAAAATCTTTTAAACCTTTAACAGCGGTTGCATCGGAACTGCCGTTAATACTCAAATCTTAACTTTTCACGGCGGTTCCGGTACAACCACCGTTAATACTTAAATTTTAACTTTTCACAGCGATTCCGATACAACCACCATTAAAAGTTTAAAATCTTTTAGACCTTTAACGGCGGTTGTAGTAGAACCGCTGTTAATACTCAAATTTAACTTTTTACAGCGGTTCTGGTACAACCGCCGTTAAAAGTCATATAAATGAAGGCCGAGACCTGCTCGACCCTCATTTTCTTTCTTCTCCCCAGTCTAGAGCTCGTCCATCACCCCCAACTTCGTCTTTCTCATACACGACTACCCTTATTCTAGCAATTTTGGCCACCAAAATTACTCTTATTTGGTTCAAATTACTCCATTCGACTTGGATAAGCTTTATATAGTTATAATTTCTAAGATTAGTTAGCATTTAGTAATTGTTTGTGCCCTAGATAAGTTTAGGCTTTTGTATAATTAACAGCTACAATTCTCGATGAGTATGTAATTGTATTTCTTTTTTTTGTTGATTTAGGTTTCAATTTGAATGGGTAGACTAATTTTAGGCTCAATTTTGGAGTATTGAAACATTTTTACTCAATTTGAGGTATTTTTTTTCACTAATTTTAATTAATCCGAAAAAGTTATTTTTAGAAATTAAATCTTCATAGTGTATATTATTTGTTGATTTTATATTGTTTTGATAATGGATGTTAGCAATTATAGCTTATTAGTTTAATCATATTACCATGAATTAATTAGTGTTATGTGACTTTATAATATGTATACTTAGTATTTTTATTGACTTGAAATTATTTACTTTATGAATTGAGTTGAATTTGAAGGTTCATAATGATAAAATGGTAATACTTTGAGTTGGAATCGAAAATTTAGATTGGTGGAGTGCATCCTTATCTTTCCAGTGTTAAAAATGATAGTCGCTCACGTGACCTTGCACATTATTTCCATGTAGTAACATGTCTCAAAAAATACTTATTTCTTGTATCCACATGGACAATTACCAGATACTATAAATCTCTTAACATGGTTAGTATAATATATAGTATAATATATATAATATATATTTATTTATTTGATCTACTAGTTTTTACAATACATGTTTTCGTTTAGTGCATTCAAAATATTTCTTATGGACATGGAAAGAGAGGGAAAAAGAGATGGTCCAACTTAGTATCATACTAAGGTATGAGATATAGTTTATTCATATAGGATGTCTTTATTTATCTTTCATCTTTATATATTTTAACTATAGTTCTATTGTAATTATAGTATCCATCTCAACTCAATTATATGGAATGTGGTATTTATATTAGAGTGTATCTCAGTTCGCACACTTTATCTATGTTAGAGTTGTTAATATAATTTTCGATAAGTTTAAATTGCAAGTATTAGTGATATGTATCTAGAAACTCATTATTGGTTCTTAAATGTGTTTATGTTAGAGTATATTGTTCGGATATTTGCCCTAAAAAATAGATTTCTAATTTTACTCTTTTAGTATAAACAACTTTCTAATCTATGCAATCATGATATTTGCTAGATTAAACTATCTCAGTTAAATAGTTTAATTATCTGAAAAAGATTCCATGATTTTACTTGTGTATAAAGAAACAAACATGATTAAATGTTAATTATGGAGAGACTTGTTTCTTTATCTAAGTCTAAAAAAATTAGTTCACAATCTGTAAATAAAGATGGAATACTTTATTTACTAAAGATTGTAGTGTTTGTCCATCTCAATGGGGAATAATGTGTCTCAAATCATTGAAGTGTCTGACTTCTGATATAAACACTAGTACAACATAAATAAGTTATGTGTATTGAACTGGACCAGGTAATATAAAGAATTGGAGTACCGTAACTCAATTCTTATATTATCACAAATTAGTTCTTAGCATATAGATCTTAATCCTTGATATTTGATTGGACTTGCTTTCATAGGTTATAGCCTTTTGATTTGTTAAAAGACTAACCTCCATGAAATTAGAGGTGAACTCTGGCATATTGGAGGTTATAGTCTATGAATTGATGGGAACACCAAATAGTTAAGGACACTATGCATTAATGCCACTTTAGGTTCTTTCAAGATTCATGGAATGATTAAATCTAAGATCTTAGTATTCACTTTGTGAATTGGTTGATTATTTTTTCTAAATGGCTATTGAGAACAAAATTATCGACAACATTATTCCTTGATAGAAAAATGGTAACTTAAAGGTAAATATGTGTTGGAGGAATATTACGGTAAGTTTACCTATCCAACCACGGCATTGTATAGGGATTCTATATGTGGTATAGAATATGCTAGATAGATCGATTAATCAAGGTTAGTTGATTAAATCTCTTTAAAAGGCATGACATCTAATCTAAGAGTGCAGTATTAGACCTTTAGTGGAGTGTCCCCTTTACTAATAGTATTTATATAAATACCATAATAAGAGTTATTATGTATTTATAATACTATTAGAGCGTAGATTATTTGGATCCATTAGGTCCTTTGTCTAACTCAATAAAGCTCATTAATTAGTTGGTGGTATTTGTGAAATTAGTTTCATGAAATTGTAAAATAATGATTCTACATAGAAGTTGGTATTTTTATAAATAAGTTTCATGAGTTGGACATATTTATAAAAATACACCCAAATCCTAAATTAAAGAACAAGCCCAATCCTAGTTGGACTAGGGTTAGTAATTTTTGGCCTCATATATATAAGATACATGAGAGAAAAAATTGCACAGTAACTCTAAGAGAGCTACACGCATAAGGTTTAGAGAGAGAGAGAGAATTCGGCCACCCTAGGCTAAGAGAGGAGAGAAAAGGTTTCCTGCAACCTCACACTCTCATCTCACGTCCCGGTATTCTAAAGGATCAAGAAGGTGTTCTTGATCGTTCTCCAACGGAGGATTCGACTTGGTGTCCACTCACCCCTTCAACCAAAAGTAAGAGCATAGACAAGAAGATCTAGGGTTGGAGATTTGATCACCATTAACAAGGAGATCAAGGAGTACGCTACAAGAGGTGAACCCTAATCTCATCTCTAGGGTTTATGCATCTAGATTTGATTTATGTTATACATGATCCTGCAATTGATGTATGTATGTTCTATGATTATGAAAACTATTTTCATGTAAAAATTTTAAAACCTAAATTCGCTAATTTTTCCGCTGTGTTCATAATGTGATAATGTGTTTTTCATATTTGCATGCATATATGATTTGTCCTAAGTGTTAGGTCCAAATTCCATCATATATTGTCTATATAGTAGAAACGTTTTAGTTATACGTACGAGATTTTAATTATGTACTTTATTATAGTTATATCTAGGTTTGCCTGTTTTTGAATTGATTTGAAATCCATATTAGGCAAGTTTAGTGCTGTGGTGTTGTATAAAGTGCCCTGGGGAAGGAAAAAAAATTTCTCCTGGAAAAGACTTTTAACGGCGGTTCCTGTTAAACCGCGGTTAAAGATCTCTTCACTAATAACGGCAGTTTTGCTGGAACCACTGTTATTGATCAAGATTCAATGGCAGTTATTAACCGCCGTTAAAAGTGGCACTTTCAACAGCACCTGCATTAATAGTGGTTTTTGACCGCCGTTAAAACTTTTTTAACGACCGTTAAAAACCGCTGTCGTTAAAAACTGCTGTTAATTTACTATAATGTTGTAGTGCTTTAATTTATAAAGAAATATTATTATGAGGTTAAGTGTATCACTTTGGTGCCAATATCATAATGTTTTTGTTATTAGTTATAATTACACATCAATTAGAACTGTATTTTTTAATAGTTAATAATGAAAGGCGTAAAATGTAGTATATTAATTCTTATATAAAAGACAAATACATTATGTGGTATTTTGGACACCAATAATGCTCTACAACAATATGATCATTTTTAAATTGAAGTCGAGTCGAACCACCATCTAAATAAGAAATTCTCAACACCAAAGATATTTAATTTAAATTTTAGTTTGATTGGAAAGTGTTTTGTATGGATCTGATTGGGATCTAAAAAAGGAAAAGGATAAATACCGGTGTCTATTGACAAGTATTAAATATGCTAAGGGACACTTTGTGTAGCCAAAATCAAATTCAGAAGTGCATGTGGGAATCTAATTAATTAGTTTGTGTTGTTTAGTATCATAAAAAACTTTTAGCATATTTCTTCTATAAAATTTGTTAGTAACTATGAGAATTAGATGTGTGGGTATTTTTTTTTTTTTTTAAGTGGAGAATATTAGTATCATTAGATGGAATTAATAAAAAAATCCTCGACTAATTCAGCCGAAAAATAGTAAAATAATAATAATCAAACCTAGAATATGGTTGAAGTCAACCTTAAGTTGTGCTTCTTTACTTCATTTTCTTCTTCCTTTCTAGAGTTCTATTCTTTCTTTATTTTTCTTCAATAACGCTTGAATAGTTGGACTTAACTTGGAGGACTAGACAAAGAAACGATAAATATTAGGACAACGTTCGCCCACTGAGACTAGCTAATGGGGTAGGGTAGGGTGGGATGGGGTGGGGTGGGATGAGTTTTGGATATTAGGTCGGGAGTTCGACTCTTAGAATGCGTGAGTTATTTTTCTTTCTTTATAATAAGTGAAGGTCATTAGTTAAGCCATATTTTTTTTTTAAAAAAAAAGATAAATATTAGGACTACTAAATGAGACAAAGGATAACATTCCCGAAGTTGGAAACATGTCTAAAAAATATATATATATTTAAGGGATAGTTTAGGGATAATGGAATACATAGTAAGTAGTAGTTAAAATTCCCAATTTAATTCAGAAGTAATGTGGAGCAAAAGAGGGTGACAACATAATTAGTACCGTTATGCTGTCTAAAAATGCAAACAATATTTGGTACATTGAGATATTAGGTAAGTTTTGACAACAATCTTGTTTTGAATACTCAAAAAAAAAAAAAAAAAACCATAATGAGCCGAAAAGGACAAAGTGGGAAAACTAGGTGCTAGATTATAAGAATTTAGTTGTAGACCAACAAATACTCTTTATTTGGTACCTTAAAATTTTTAGATAAATTTCGGACAACAAACTTTTTATTTTGAACATTCTCTCAAACAATGACTAAAATGAGCCCAAAAGAGACAAACGGAAAACTAGTAGTAAGATAACAGGAATTGAGTTATAGATCAGCAAACACTCTTTATATAATCCCTCAAAAAATAATGTGTTATCGAATTTGCCCTAATAAATGTATAGCATGCTACATATAAATATATATAGTATGCATGCTATAGTATTTGCAGAACTTAAGTATTATAGCATGCTACATATAAATATTCATTCTTTATTTTTCATCGTTATAGTGTAGCATGTTATATATTTATGCCCTAATTAATAAATATAGAATAATGCTAGATGTAACAAAATTTGTACCAAATTTTTAGTACCAACACATGTGACATACTATAGTACTCACATGCATATACAAACTTCCTATGTCTATTTTGTTTTTTTCTTTGTTTTCTAAAAAGAAACAGAAAAATTATACTTAAAAAAGTTCAAAAAAAGTTCAATATGTAAAGACTCAAAGCATCAACAATCAACGTCCTTCTTAGAAATACATCCGTTGTACATCTGCGTCTATCTTAAAAAAGATTCCACTATATCAATATGCCTTGATGCTTTTCGTTAATAAGTTGAAACTTATATGCACCTACTGTACGAAGCGAGATCAGCCACATAATAAAATTTTGCTAAATATGCTTTAATATTTGGCTAGATTTTATTCTGGTAATTAATTGTAGCGGTGTTCATAGCCGGTCTGGACGATCTAAATCGTCAATCCAGAAACCAATTCAAATGTGCGGTTTGGTCGGTTTATCAATCCGTGCGGTTTGAGTTGGTCGATTCAAACCGGCCAGACTGTACCTACATTTTTGCGGTCAGTTGGGTAGTTTTCACGGTTTGAAAACTTACAAAATTTGAATTATTACAACATCAACTAAGCTCATATCATAATCATATTTTATCTAAAATTTGAAGTCCAAATATAAAACGAAATCATAACATAATTAAAAACTACAGCCAAATCGAAAGTCCTATTAAACTTAAATTTTAGTTACAACTTACAACTTAATCAAAATTAAATAGCAAACTTAAATTTTTTAATCTTAAACACATTACAACAACAAGATTTAAAGTCTAAAATATCATAAGAGTCTTAAGTGACATAGTCTTAAATGAGCTAAAAGTAATCATTACTCAATTAGAATGAATGAGCTTAAATTTTTAACTACTACTATACATATTTTTTTTTTAAAAAATATGTATATACAAACTTATTGGCCGGTTCAGTTTGAATCTGACTGAATTTGTCTAAAACCGAAAACCGAACCAGCCAAGTCGGTTTTTATTTTTTTTAATCCATAACCGGCCGTTTAAAAAGAGAATTTGCTTGGATTGGACGGTTTAGACTGAATTGGGCGGTTTCTACGGTTTGGAGGCTTTTTTGAACACCCTAATTAATTGGATAATATTTAAGGTAATATTTTGATCTTAAATGAAGAAGTATTTTCAATTTTCACTCTACTAATGGAAAGTGTATAATTGAGCATATGTTTGACAATACCTGACCCTCGATTTTCCATTTTTTCCAGGTTCCATACGGCATACATTTTAAAAAAAAAAAAAAAAAAGACAAAAACAGCATACATATTTTTATCGTGGGGAACTCCAATGAAGAACTATAAACAAAATATATATGTATATCTACATACATATTTGACAGTATCCAAGCTACGAGCGGGTAAATGACTGAATTTAAGTACGTATAAAAATATAATTGCGCGTGTCTATTTTAGCAAAACAAGTGACATATCATAGTATGTTTATAGATTTGATTAGAATCTCTGGAAAAAAAAAGGTCTTGTTTTAGAAAAGATTTGTGGAGTGCATGGTTGCTAGTAAATATAGTTTAATAATAACCAAACTTCAATAGATGCTTTGAGTTCACATCCCTTCCCAACTAAAAAAATAATAATAATAAGGGCGCGTCTACAGTAGGGGCGCCCCTACGTAGGGTCCTGTCTATTCACCGTTGGATGGGAATCTGTATATAAATAGATTCTCCACAGATTCTCGTTATTCCCCACAGATTCCCATCCAACGATAATTAAGGCATGACCCTACGTAAGGACGCCCCTACCGTTGCCATCCCCTAATAATAAAAGTCTGTGGATCCAATAATTTTCTTCTCCTCCTCGTGGATCCGCCTAACAAACGTCATTAACCGTTCATTATTGTGGATTGTGACCTTTTTTTTTCCTCGGTCGTTCGTTAACATCTTTTATCCATATTATATTATTTTAAGACACACACTATATTTGAAAAATAAAAGGTGAGAGAATACAAATTATCTAAAATCTCTTCACAAAAAAAAAAACTCTTCTCTCCATTGTTGTGGCACAAATCTAGAAAAGAAAAAAAAATTTAAAATTTTTGAAAATAATAAAAATTTCTAAATTTTAAATTTTTTTTTTTTTTTTAGATTTGTGTTATAACTATAGAGGGAAGATTTTTTTTAAGACTATATGTATTCTCTATTCTTTATTTTCAAGTGTGGTGTGTGGTTTAAATTAATATAACAAAGGATAAAATGTTAATTTTTCTAATTTTTTTGAAACCTTCGACTGATAAAGGTAGCAAATGATATGATAATTCAAATATAATATATATTTTGAATTTTTAATAATGTAAAGATTTTTTTCACACTTTTCTTTTTTAAAAACAAATGGCATTTTAGTGATAATTTTTGTTAAATAAAAAGTACTTATTTAGAATTTCTAAAAATATAAAATTTTTTCACTTTTTTTTTAGAACAGAAAAGATATTTTAGTGATGCTTTTCCTAACTAATAATCGGTATGATTGTCAATACCAATTTTACAGCAGCTTTAGTCAACACTTAACTTCTGCACAATAGTATATTCGAAAATCACAAGGACGTTATTATAAATTATAATGGCTCACCGTCGTTTTCACAATGACCTTTTTAGCTTTTTTTCTAATAAATTGTGGTCGTTATTTTCTGCCTCTACCCACCAAATAGGTGGCGAAGACTCGTTTGGAAGTTCTCTATATGATGTAATCTATATATATATATATATATGACTCGAACCAAAATAGCACAAAGAGACTAAACAACAGAATAATCAAAATTCATATCTAGCAACAACATTATCACCGACGATGACGGCGTCAAACACAGGCAACGACGCCGTTTCGCCACCGCCACGTCAGCACGTCGTCTTGTTCCCCTTCATGTCTAAAGGCCACACCATCCCACTCCTCCACCTAGCGCGCCTCCTCCTCCTTCGCCGCCGTATCTCCGTTACCTTCTTCACCACTCCGGCTAACCGACCCTTCATCGCTCAGTCTCTCGCCGACACCTCCGCCGCCATAATCGACCTCCCTCTCCCGGAAAACGTCGCCGGAATCCCTGCCGGAGTAGAGAGCACGGACGGGCTCCCTTCCATGTCTCTGTTCTGGTCCTTCGCCAGCGCAACTGAGCTAATGAAACCGGACTTCGATCGAGCCCTGAGGAATCTCGACCCGCCGGTGAGCTTCCTGGTCTCCGACGCGTTCCTCTGGTGGACCCTCGAGTCGGCCGCCAAGTTTGGCTTCCCTCGGCTCGTTTCGTTCGGTTCGTCCACTTACGCCATGACGGTGGGCGCAGTTGTGGCTATGAGTGGAGTACTAAAACAGAGTGAGACCATTACAGTTCCTGGCTTTCCTTGGATTAAAGCCAACAAAGACGAGTTTGACGGGATGTTTCCAAATCCGGAAGCCGATCCTATTGCTGTCGAGTTCTCGATGAAATTTGTAGGGGCAATCAGCAAAAGCTTTGGTATTATTTCCAACACCTTCTATGAGCTCGAGCCAGTGTTTATCGACCACTGGAACCGAGAGATCGGGCCCAAGTCATGGCCCGTTGGGCCACTTTGCCTGGCCCAGCCGCCAAATTCAAATGCTCAACAACATAACCCAGAAAGCTTCAGGGACGATGTTCACTAGAAGAGAAGCTAGAGAAGCGATCGGGTTCAGTGCTTTACGTGGCATTCGGGACGCAAGCGAAGCTTCCATCTGAACAAATCAGAGAAATCGCAAAAGGGTTGGAAGAATTAAATGTGAACTTCCTGTGTGTTATACGAAAACCAAAAGATGAGACTGCAGAAGGGTGTTTCCCAGATGGGTTCGAAAACAGAGTGAAAAACAGGGGAATGGTGGTCAGAGACTGGGTTGACCAAATGAAGATATTGAAACACGAAAGTATACAAGGGTTTCTGAGTCACTGCGGATGGAACTCGGTGCTGGAGAGTATCAGCGCTGGGGTGCCGATTCTGGCGTGGCCCATGATGGCCGAACAGCCTCTGAATGCCAAAATGGTGGTGGAAGAGCTCAAGGTGGGGCTCAGAGTTGAGACAAGTGATGGTTCAGTGAACGGGTTTGTAAAGAGTGAAGCGTTGAAGAAAATGGTGGAGGAGTTAATGGAGGGGGAGATGGGGAATGAGGTGAGGAAGAAGGTGAAGGAAGTTGCAGACATGGCCAAGAAAGCCATGGAGGAAGGTGGCTCGTCGTGGCAAGCTCTAGACTTGCTCATTGACGAGGCAGCAAATTCAGACTCATTGATTGAGAAAGTGAGAATTAATCCGTGTGAGTTGATGCTTGAAAAATAAGGTATATTTAGAGCTTTGCAACCTTTACCCATCTATTTATCTTTATTGTATTTAAAGATGCCAGATAGCCGCTAGGGAATGAATGGTAAAACAAGCATGTACTCAAAATTTCTAAAAAAAAAAAAAAAAGAAAACATATCTATGTGGTTTATGGTATTATGAAGATATCATTTAATATATCTAATTTAAGCGATAAAACAAAAAATACACATTTCGTTTTAAAAAGGCATAAAGAAAAGAGAGTAATTAAAAATTTTAAATTATATTAGTGCATTCGTAAAGAAAAAGTCGATTTATGGGGATATGCCAATAACAACGTAACACAAGATAAAATATCAATAGCGCACTAGAAACTTAAAAAGATATACAAGAGTTACTTCATAATTGTTTTTTTAATATATTATATTACAATCTTCAAGTATGGAAAAAAGGTAGACCAATATATAAAATGGATGTGAATTGAAACCTTCATGAAGAATAAGAAAGATGCGATAGTTTAAAATGTGTTAATTCCAAAAATTTAGAAGTTTGGAATAGAAATTATCAATTGGAATTCAAATATATATATATATATATATATATATATATATATATATATATATATATATATATATATTTTCCTTTCTTCCTTTAGAGAAGTTTTTATTTTCCGTGTTCTTCACCTTTTTATTTTAAATTTTTTTAAGATAGTCTACGTGTTTTTTCTTTTTGGGAAATTTTTAAAGATAGTCTACATGTTTTTCCTATTTGAGAAATTTTTAAGTTCTTTATTTATGGCTCTTATATATATATATTAGTTTGGAACGTGCCAAGGCACGTAATTGGTTTAGTGACAGAAAAAAAAAAAAAAAAAAAAACTTCTGTACAAGGCATGTAGCGTCGTATTAGATATCAAGCCATTAGGAAAAAAAAAAAAATTTAAAGAGGATGAAAGTGAGAATCATGAGAAAGGAATTATTATTTATTTATTTTTTTTATAGTAGGGGAAAAAGGGATCATTCTTATAATTAAAATGGTAATTATTTATTTTCTGCTTTAACAAATAGGGATATAATAATTTTGATGAAAAAATCATAATTTTAAAAGAAGCATTTCATCAAATACTATGCATGTAAGTAATTATGATGTTCTATAGTTCAAATCGTGTAGTTGTAGTAATACAAATTCACAAAACAACCCACAGTTATCATAACCTCAATCACACTCAATATAAATAAATAGATAAAAGATGCATATATTCAAAGTATAAAAAGAATATAAGAGAATAAGCACCAAGAGAGAGTTTGGTTACTCAGGTCTTCACGGAAAGAGAATGAAGCTCAATTGCCAAATTGAATTGGTCGATGACTAGATGCCATCATTCAACTCCGCTTTCAACTCTCAATCATCTTCTCTTCTTCTTATTAGTACTCTTAGAATTGCTTTTTCATTCTATGATGATTACATTTTTCCAAAAATAGGTAAAAATTTATCTCTAAAAGAGAGGGATCTTATACCTGATATTGTTCCCTTTGGCATGGTAATAGAATCAAATATAAAACTTATTTTTCACAAGCGCTTTGCTTCTCTGCCTTCCTTCCTATAGAGATTTCAGTATCAAAATAAGCGGAGAAATATTTGGCTTCAACTCAACTGAAAAATAAGAAGATGGATCAAGAGTCTATCGACACTTGGAAAGCGAGCTACATGTACAGGAAAAAAGTAGTGCAGTTCCAGAAGACACAGAGACTTGGAGGAAGAAAATGTACAGACACTTGGCATAAAGAAGACGTAACGTGCCATTTTATGAAGGAATAGAGTTTGTGAAATGGATTATTGTAGACCCTTAGATTAAAATAATGATAAACGGTTGAGATCAAAATGTGGTTGAATCAAGTACGAAAATGTAAAACCTCGTCCTCCTTTCTTAGATATGTATGTATATGTATATATATTCATAAACGTCTATGAAAAAAAAAAAAGAGCTAGTCATAGTATGACTAAAAACCGTGCTGTTAATATAGTTCAGTGATTTATATATATATATATTATAAAAAATATAGAGAGTTTTCAATGGAGATTTTTATTTATAATCTACCCATAATTATGTTTTTTTACATGTTATAGTAAGTCATACTTACCTATTTTCATTCTGATTCTCATTTTATTACAAATTTTGTTGGGAATTCTGCCCACTTTTATAAAATGATTTTTTTAAAATAAAAAAAATCAAAGTAAATAAATATATCTAGAATAAACATTTAAAATAGACATCTAGGATAATGTTATTATTACTACTGTCTTTCAAGTTATTATTTTTCTTAAATAAAAATTTGGGGTCATTTTGCTTTAATAACTATGGTTGTACGTATAACTAACTAAGTTATTCTTTTTGTTTTATCTCAAAACTAGAGGTGACAATTCGTATTGTCGTGTTATATTCGTGTCGTGTCGAGGCATATATATAACGAGTAATTAGCAAACCCAAACCCAACACGTTTATTATTCGTGTCATGATTTGTAAACCCACATCCGACACACTAAATAAATAGGTTAACCTGTGAGCGACACATTTAACACGTTATTTAAATAGGTCGTATTCAGATCGTGTCTAACGTAACACGATCTGCTAACC
>JXTC01000465.1:22629-36407 GCA_002914845.1 Trema orientale
CTTGATTAAAAGATGTCTTTAAACTGACCCGATGAACACCCCTCTTATTGATAGTAACCTAATTTACGAGGCTATGATCGGGTAACTTATGTTGTAACACGACCAGATTTAACTTCAAAAATTTAGTTTCGTTAGTGCATATTAGCAGAGTCATGCTTAAAATAGGTTTGTGGATCCAATAATAATTTTCTTCTTTCTCCTTAGTCAACTCCGATGCAATGTAGTTGAAATCTCAAAAAAAAAAAAAAAAAAAAAAAACTCTTATATGGCATAGTCGTTGCTCAGAATTTCTTTTTGTTTTGCCCACTTTTCCTACACTAAGCAGTAAGCACAATATGTTTATTAATTAATTACTAAAATATAATTATAATTAATAATTAGAGTAGAGGATACTGTATTACACGCTATTTCTATTCGCTAAGCGCACACGATGTTGTGAGATATTTATTTCTGAAGATCGTGGAACACTGGAACACGGGTTTATTAATTAGTCAGTGGCATTAGTTAGAACAGTTCCTTTCATATAATTTGTATATCTTCATTGATCGGTACAATTATAATCACGCACCATCTTTTGTACATTATACTATATAGTTTTCTAATAGGTGTATATATATACATATATTATTTTTCCATATAATAACAATCTATAATGGGCTTGAACGAAAAGCAACAGCAGAGAGATTAAACCAAAGAATTAGGCGATCGGGAAGTTTTGAGGATGATGAGTTCAATCTCCAAAAACGACAACGTTTCACAGCCGCCAGGTCAGCATGTCGTTTTCTTTCCCTTTATGTCTAAAGGTCACACAATCCCACTCCTCCAGCTAGCGCGGCTCCTCCTCCACCGGCGCCGCCATATATCAGTCACCTTCCTCACCACTCCGGCCAACCGACCCTTCATCGCTCAGTTTCTCTCCGGCACAGCCTCCTCCATCGTGGAGCTACCCTTCCCGGAAGATGTCGCCGGAATCCCAGCCGGCGTCGAGAGTACGGACACCCTCCCTTCCATGTCTCTGTTCTTCTCGTTCATCAACTCAACCGAGCTCATGAAACCGGACTTCGAACGAGCCCTGAAGAATCTCGATCCACCGGCGAGCTTCCTGGTCTCCGATGGGTTCCTCTGGTGGACCCTCGAGTCGGCCTCCAAGTTGGGTCTCCCACGGCTGGTTTCGTACGGTTCGTCCAATTACTTCATGGCCGTGCGCACTGCTCTAACTCTCAGTGGAGCACTACATCGCCACGAGCCCGAGAGGGAGATCATAACAGTTCCAAGCTTTCCCTGGATTAAGTTCAATCGAAACGAGTTTAAGTACCCGGTGCTTCAAAATCCTCAAGCGAAGGAGTTGATGACAAAATGCGATGACGCAACAAACAGAAGCTTTGGCATCATTGGCAACAGCTTCTATGAGCTGGAGTCAGTGTTCATCGACCAATGGAATAGAGAGATTGGGCCCAAGATCTGGCCCGTTGGGCCCCTTTGCCTCCAGGCCCAGCCAGAGAGCTGCAGTGCCACCGTCGTTCATCAATGGCTGGACGAAAAGCTAGAGAAGGATGAATCCAGTTCAGTTCTTTACGTGGCGTTTGGGTCACAAGTGGAGATTTCATCCGAACAACACAGAGAAATCGCAAAAGGGTTGGAAGAATCGAACGTGAATTTCTTATGGGTGATACGAAAACCGAAAGATGAAACAAAGGACTGCTTACCAGATGGGTTCGAAAACAGAGTGAAGAACAGGGGAAAGGTTTTGACGGACTGGGTTGACCAAACGAAGATATTGAACCACAGAAGCGTACAAGGGTTTTTGAGTCACTGTGGCTGGAACTCGGTGCTGGAGAGTATCTGCGCCGGGGTGCCGATTCTGGCGTGGCCTATGAGGGCCGAGCAGTCTCTGAATGCGAAACTGGTGGTGGAGGAGGTCAAGATGGGGCTCAGAGTCGAGACCTGTGATGGAACGTCAAAAGGGTTTGTGAGGAGCCAAGGCTTGAGGAAAATGGTGGAGGAGTTAATGGAGGGGGAGATGGGGAAAGAAGTGAGGAAGAAGGTGAAGGAAGTTGCAGACATGGCCAAGAAGGCTGTGGAGGAAGGTGGGTCTTCATGGCAAGCTCTAGACTCGCTCATTGACGAAGCATGCAAATTCGGAGCCAAGCGAGACTCAGAAATGTACGGATGAGTATAAGCTCAAGAAAGGATGTTATGGANTAAGAAATTGTACGCAACGCCCACACGTTCATCCAGTTGTGATTGAGGCTTGGATTGGAAGATCGTGGTTTAGAAGACAATAAAGCAAGGATCCGCTGATAGGCTACAAGAGGTATTAGATCTATTCTCTTTGTGTGTTCCTATTTGCTATAAATTAATACTATACACTCATATAGTCAATTATTTTGAGAAAATTTTTGAATATTCCTAGACCAATCTTCCGCTGCGAAAATCGTTTTAATTCCAACAATGGAAACGTAAGTGTTCATCTCGTTTTAGTATTAATGTACGTGCTAATTCAAGCAATGGACCGGAGTCACCAAAATAAAAATTTTCCCTTTTTACGAAATAAATAAATAGATAAAAATACCTTTATGCACTTATGCCAAAAGATGCTTGTTAATTCTGAAAACTAAAAAAGTTATGGGAAATTCTGTGGCACAATCGTTGAAATGTAAAATGTAATCTATTGGATGAAAATCGAATGACATGGCCGGAGGCTGATGGTCCAGGAAATTTTTCATATGCCTTGCCCCAAACAGATATATATTTTGGTAATTGTGGCAGGAAAAAGAAAAAAAAAATATAAAAATAAGAATGTGGCAAATGGGAACTGGCAAGAGATTCAAGAGAAGAATACTTTTCTCACAACCACCGGCCTAAGCGGTAAGCACCACAGCCGCCTTCTCCGTTCATCGTGGTTATGTCACACTTATTTTTCAGTTGGCATCTCAAAAACTCCATTATGTCAATGACAATATTTAACTTATTTCTTCAGTTGGCATCTCAAAAACTCCGCTATGTCAATGAAAATATTTTATATCTTTCTTATACAATGATTATTTGACTATTAAGCGCATGATTATACTGTTGAGAGTAACATTCTTTACTGTAGGCGGTGGAACACGTGTTCATTAATTAACTAGTATGAATTACATCAGTTTTAGTTAACACATCTATCTCTTATACGCAATTTTTATATCTTGCATTATTGCTGATTCGAATAAAAAATTAGAATTAATTATAGAGTCATGAGTAGACTGACACACCATGGCATCATTTGTACTACAAATTGTTAGTTTTTCTAATAAGTTAATGTTTTATGTTTGGGGCATCATTTGTACAATAAATTGTTGGTTTTTCTAATAAGTTAATTTTTTTATTTTTGGGGGCATCATTTGTACAATAAATTGTAAATTTTTCTAACAAGTTAATTTTTTGTTTTTGGGGTGAATATATGGTCGTTGTATCCACTATCCATTTGGCTAATAAAATCCTCCCTAAATTGGCTTCAACAAAAAAAAAAAAAAAAGGCAAAGAGATTGGAAAAACAAGAGAAGCTAAACCATCCAACTTTTCAGGATAAAATGGGCTCAAAAACGAGCAATGACACCGTTTCGCCGCCACCATGTCAGCATATCATTTTGTTTCCCTTTATGTCTAAAGGCCAAATCATGCCACTCCTTCAGCTAGCCCGGCTCCACCTCCTCTGTCGCCGCTACATATCAATCACCTTCCTCACCACTCCAACCAACCGACCCTTCACCGCTTAGTTTCTCTCTGACACCGCCGCTACCATCATCGAGCTACCATTCCTGACATCCCTGCCGGCATAGAAAGCATGGACACTGGCCTCCCTTCCATGTCTCTGTTCTACTCCTTCACCAATGCAACCGAGCTCATGAAACTGGACTTCGAATGAGCTGTGAAGAATCTCGATCCGCCGATGAGCTTCCTGGTCTCCGATGGGTTCCTCTGGTGGACCGCGGAGTCAGCCTCCAAGCTGGGCTTCCCACGGCTGTTGGGTTATACATGTATAACCTAATATGGGCCATAGGTTTTTAAATAATAATTATATATATTAGCACTGTCTAATTAAGTGGGACCAATTAAGTGATCTAATTATGGACTCAGGAAATTACTAATTAACTCAGGAAATTACTAATTAAGTATGAGCTGTGTAATATGTGGTTACTCAATATTGGACCAATAAGGACTGATGGGGTCTCTATTGGCTGTCAGTATATGAGAACATAACTATTAGAGTTTTGGTCCCTAAGCCAAATAGAATGTACGCTCTTCTCCTCTGCCTCCATCAACAGAGAGAGATCCTATTGAGCGTACATAGAATATTCTGGCTGTGGAAGACCTTCTACCCTCAGGCTCTAATTAATTAATCGCTTCCGCTTACGTGATCACATCCTTTGCTGTCAAACACCATGGATCCAGGTTAGTCACGGGTTTTCTATTAAGAAATATTCTTCTGACAATTTAGCATGATAAATTTTAGGATTATATTTGATTTAATAATCTATTAAACATATCCAACAAGTGGTATGAGAACAGGTTATCATATTACATTGCTTAGGATAATCTTGCATGTCTCTATTTTTTGATATCTTTACCTATTTAGCTTTCTAGAGTTTAGATATTACATGTATGATTTATGAATTTTTCATGATTTTGTTGAGATATTGAGTATTTGAGGGTTGAATTCTGAATTTCGGGTCATAAAATTTGTAGATAAGGGTAAAAAATTGTATTAGGTTTGAGTTACCTGATTTTAAAATTGGGTAATTAACATTAATGTCGAAACTGCAGTGCCACATACTAGCGCCACAATGCCATCACCCGGAAAGAAATTTTTTTTTTAGGTCAAATTTTTGACTAATTAAGGCATATGGTCTCGGTTTTGGGTAGAATTGAGTCGTTTTTTTTTTTAAATTTAATTCAAAGAGTTCCAACCTGAAACTTAACCGATTAGTTTTATTTTCTCAATTCAGCTTCAATACGACCCACACTTTGTCCGCTAAAAACTCTATTTAGCTTTAAGAGTTGATAAAAGTGCTTAAAACTTAATCGATCATCTATTAATGTTTGTGCATTGAAATTTTCAGTTTAATATTTTGGGTGTTAACCCAAGATTAGCTAACCCAAGAGGGGAGAGTGAATTGGGTTTTAAAATTTTTTGCAAACTTTTCTTGACAAATAAGTAAATTTAACAA
The DNA here is from genome assembly GCA_002914845.1 of Trema orientale. Classification (NCBI taxonomy): domain Eukaryota; kingdom Viridiplantae; phylum Streptophyta; class Magnoliopsida; order Rosales; family Cannabaceae; genus Trema; species Trema orientale. The sequence continues at coordinate 27,837 of JXTC01000465.1, forward strand.
GTAAAAGCAATAACAAATAAAAATAGCTGAATTGCATGCATAAGCTCAAGATAAATAAATTAAAAGGATAAGGATAGAGAAATGCAAACACTATTTTTGCGAGGTTCAACAAACACGACGGTTTGTCTACGTCCCTGGCTCTTGGCAACCCGCTTCGAGCTTTCCACTATCGGATCAAGAGAATGGGCTTGACCGTCCTTTTTACACAACGAGTGCTTTCTCCTTAGGCACACTCTCGCCTTTACAACAGGATTGAATCCGGCTCTATCACACCTAAGTCGGATTGTTTAGACTCCAGTACCAATCTCACCTAAACCAGGTTGTTTATGAATCAAGTGTCAACCTCACCTCACAAACATAATTTGGTTTTTGTTTTGTTAAAACACTCAACTAGAATCTCTCTAATAAAAAGAATGATACAAGGTAGGCCTAGAAAGAATAAATGGGAACACAAGATATGATCTAGTTTGGCTCAATTGATTTTTGTGAAAAAGTGAATTTGAAAGTTTGATTCACAAAAGATGATTTTAACAACTTGAAAGTATGTTTAAAGCAATATAGGAATATTCAAAAGTTGTTTCAGGTGTTAGAAAAGCTTCTATATATAGACCAGAATGAAAACTAGCCGTTTTAGACCGTTTGACAGATAATCTGTCATTTTCAGCAGATTGAAAGTTTAACTTTTGGTCGACCGAAAATACTAGCCGTTAAAAGTGCAGTTGTAACGGTCGAATTTGAAAGAACTGTTAAAAATATGCAGGGAAATCGGTAGACCGATTCTAGAGGCCGGTCTGCCGAATCTATCTGAGAGCAATTTTTGAATTTTATTTCAAGTCTTTTTCAATTATTTTCAAAATATGACTTCATAAATTGATTTATTATATAATATAGGAACTATATAAAGTCATAAATTAATTTAAAAACTTGTGTAAAGTAAATTTCATATTTTAATTAGAGATAAATAAGTTTGACAGTTTTGCTGAAAATTTCTAATTTTATTAAAAATTTGAGCCATTAAGATCATATGATGTATAAACAAGTATTCAAATACAAGAACTAAGTGTATAATCTTTACGAGTCTAGGTCTTGTAATTTTGAACTTTGTCTTTAAGCTCTTTTCTATAATCCATCTTGAATGTCTTGTGATCCTTTCAATTTAACTTGCTACACACTTGAGTAGATTATTAGATCTTAATCATATGTTTGTTAACTTCAAAATAAGAGTATATAATTGATGATACAAAGTATGAGTTAACAATCTTCTCCTTTTCGATGATAACAAACATTTGATTTAAAAAGGAGTAAGGAATACAAAACAAGCATAGATAAGCGTCCTTACCAAACTTTGAATACTTCCTCTCAAAATATGTTTAATAAGAAGAGAGTAAAACTCCCCCTTAAACTTACAGAGTATGTATATTTTGAATATTTAGCTTATGGATATCAATTGTGAATAATTTAGCTCATACTAATTGTGTGAAGAAAGCATAGAAATCAAGTTAATACCAATTAAATCAAATTGATAAAGAAAGACCAAATTGATACCAGAAAGACCAAATTGATACCAATAGAAATTAATTAAATCAAAATACACACATACTTCTCCCTCTTTTGATATCATCAAAAAGAAATCCTCAAGAAGGAAGAGTAAAGCAAATAAAATATCCAATGTAAAGCAAAACAGGGAGTCTATACATAGAATGTTAGGCATAAAAGAAAAAAAATCATAGAGTTCATATATGAAATAATGAAGATAAAAGTCCAAGAATGTAAAAATATGAAGCACAAAAAAGAAAAGAAATTATAGAGGAAGAAAACGCCCAAAGAATGACTGCATCCTCTGCATCATCTCGTCCTGCTGATATTGAATAATCTGAAACTGTTGTTCTTGATGTTGTCGGACTGAGTTGACATCAGTAGATGGAATCTGGAAGTGCTCAAACTCGGTGTCATGTAGATGCTAGATGTCAAGCTGGATGGTGTCGAGTCATTCAGACAGACTATTAAAAGAAGTGGTGTCGTCAAATTGTTGTGCAGGAGCCTCCTCAGCATGAGTGCCCTCAGGAGAGCCCTCAGCAGCTTCAGCACTACTACCACCAACTTCTTGTTGAGTGCCCGTTCCTTGATCATGTCTTGGCTTAGTTTTGGCTACCCATTCATTATTAATGAAACTGAAGCCTATAAGACTGAAAGTCTTGTTGTTGATCTCAACATCTATGGTCCAAGGTTTGTGTTCTGCCTCATCAAAGGTTGGGATGTTGAAATATTAGAAAATGCGAGTGAGTAGAAAACTATAAGGAAGAGATGGTCTCCTATTCTCAATGGCTTTGATCATCTCATGAATAATGAAATAAGGTAAATTCAACTTCTTCCCAACAAGAATGGAATCAACAAAGCTAATATCATAGAATGTGAGTGGATTCCTATGACCAGCTCTAGGAATCATGTTCTGAGACACAAACTGAAAGAGAATCCTAGACTCTAGAGTAAGGTCAGTGACACGAGACTTGGGTTGGAAACTGTCGAGGGAACAGACTCGGAGTAAAGCTTGTTGAGGGTTAAAATCCTCAATCATAGGCCAGGTATTGGTAATAGGAAATTTATAACTACCTAAAGGTAAATTCAGAATATCAACTAGAAGTTGTTCTGTAACTTCAAAATCTATTCCCTTAAGGGAACCAAAGATTGCATGTTGAACCCTAGAGATATTAGCACTGGCATAAAAACCTCTTACCAACCTAGGATACCCTGTCTCCCTAATGGAGCAGAATTCAGTCTATCCTATGTCTTCTATGTAGTCAGAAAATTTTACACAGGCTAGGTTTCTAAAATTGAACTTTCTACCCCAAATAATACTCTTCTTAGAAAATAATTCTTTATATCTAGACATAATTGCAGGAGATTCTAAGAGAGGAATGTCTGACCTTGCCTTAGTGCGTTGTTCAGACTCATTTGGACAAATTTTCTTGCTCTTACATCTTGGATTTTCCCTTCTTGGAGCCTTAGGATCAAAAGGATGACAATAGAAAATACAAATGCAAGTAATTTCAGATTCTAAGGTTTGAGAGAATGAGAGATCAGATTTTGATGCAAAAATAGTGTGAAAACCAAAGATTAGGAGTAGAAAAGTGATGAAATCAACTTTAATTGGGAGAAAATTGAAAGATTTAGAGAGAAAATTGAGTGAGAATGAGAAGAGATAGATATATGGAGAGAGAGAGTTTTTGGTTGAGAGGGTGTGAGAAAAGAGTGAGAAAAACCATCAAAATGTTTAAATACTTGCGGTCCTGCGAGTTTTTTGCAGATCAAAAACGTGTTTTCGGTTTGCCTATTCTGGCAGAGAAACTGTCCTTTCCAGGATAGTTTTTCAGCAAACCAAAAAAGTTTTTGGTCTACTGAAAACTCTGTTTCGGCAATTTTTTAGTTTAAAACAATTTAAAAATGATGGATTTGATACAACCATTCATCAATTTTTGGAGGAGACAAGACTTCGTCATGAGAAGTGGGAGAGAAGGAAGACTATTCCTAATTCACAATTTGAGTCCCTTTATGACTCCCTTGAGGCCACGACAAGGGTGATGGCTATGATTAATGCACAAGTTACAAACAATGATGAAAGCCACCGTGAAGAGCCAAGCACAAGTGGGAGGAACTTGGGTTTGTTTGAAGATGACGACTCAAGCGAGGAGGACAATCAAGAGTGGATTAAGGAGGAAGAATCATAAGACAACACATGTGAATCTTCACTCTTTGAGATCCAAATCATCATGCCGCCACTATTTATCAAAGATCACATCTATGACGATCCTATGTGGCCAAAACTTCCTCCACCACCGCTAACACTATTCATTCAAGCCCACCAATCACATGTGCCAGTGCTGAGTCAAGTTGAGCGTACATGCCAAATACTTCCATACATAGCCAAGGTTAAGGGCGTTCAAAACCAAGACCCATTTGATGTGTCATATAATACATACTATGGGCAGAAGCCACTATTTGACGAGCCTCACTAAGTTGTGCAACAATAAGACTAAAGATGCAACTTATGGAGAGGAGTCCCGTACCACCCAAGTTAGAGTCACCTTACTCGGAGCACCATCCTTGCCAACTTTAATAAGAGGCGCGAATGTCTCGCCTCTCCGGTACGTGTTCTTTTACCTTGTACTTACATTGAATATTTAAATTTTGAGAACATTGCTAATTTTGAGTTTGGGGGTGAAAACACTTGTTGGACAATTATTTGTTGGGTGTGGCTTTACTTGTGTGTTGGTTGTCATGATCTTCTTTCCATGAGTTGTGTATTTTTAGGAAATCATTTTTTTTTTCTTCTTGATTTTGTTTTGCTAGTTTGAATAAATTGTGAGTTTTGTTGAGATGAGATAACTTGATATTGATGATGAATATCATCATTTAATGTTGTCTTAGGTCTTTTGAAATGTAATTCATTGAGATTATCAGTGTGCTTGGCTCGCATTAATTGAACCTCATTCTTGATTCTATACATTTGAGCACGACAATCATGATCACTTGACTCTTTAAGCTTTTAGAAAACACTTGTGTGTATTATATAGGTATTGACATTTCATGAACTCTAGAACCCATTTGAGTAAAGCTTGAGACGAAATTCTATGTTAGGTATCATTGGAGAAATGATTTAGGCCATCTTTGGATCATTTGAGCCTTTCAAGCTAACCTTGATACATTATCATCCTAGTGCACCCACTTTGAGCCTATTTGTACCTTTTTTTTTTACTGCAATTTTGCCAAACTAAAATAATGACTACCAATCTTATCCTTAAGTATGTTGATTGTTTTAAAGAGTTATTTTATATTATGTTCGTATTGGGAGGAAGGGTGGTGTTATGAAGCCAAAAAAAAAAAAAACTAAAAAAAAAAGGAAGGGAATAATTTAGTGAAACTTTTGTGTCTTTATCCTTTATTTTGTTTTTAAACATTGAGGACAATGTTGATTTTGAGTTTGGAAAGAGGTTTTTAATTTTCATCATTTTGTCTTATTCAATATCTTTCGTTTCAAAAAAGACAAAAAGAAAAAAAAATTCAATAAGTGTTTGGTGGAGTATTGATAGAAGAGAAATTTAGTTAAAAAAAAAAAATTTGTGGGAGTGCTATTTGGTGTACCAAAGAATAACTCTACAAAGGTCTTAGATTAATGTGCTTAAGGGTGATTTGACCCTCAAATTTTTCTAAAATTATTTTACCTTTGCCTACGCCAACATTACAAACTTATTGAACGACCTTTTGATCTTTGATGATATACTTACATACATTAGTAGAGAGCAACATGAAAAANGTTTTTTGCAGATCAAAAACGTGTTTTCGGTTTGCCTATTCTGGCAGAGAAACTGTCCTTTCCAGGATAGTTTTTCAGCAAACCAAAAAAGTTTTCGGTCTACTGAAAACTCTGTTTCGGCAATTTTTTAGTTTAAAACAATTTAAAAATGATAGATTTGATACAACCATTCATGAAAAATATTTATAAATCAACAATTTAGTGAATATATGCAACAAATCAAGCAACTTTCAAACACATAAAGAATCAATGAAGCTCATTATGATCAATCATGCTAAGTTCTCTACAAATCATGTAAAAACGATCCTCGCTAAGCGGTTTAGTGAAAATATCAGCTAGTTATTTTTCCGTGCATACAAACTCAAGTACAATGTCACTTTTTTGCATATGATCACGAAGAAAATGATGTCTAATATCAATATGCTTAGCATGTGAATGCAAAATTGGATTCTTGGACAAATTAATAGCAGTAGTATTATCACATTTAAATGGCATATGATCATAAATTAATTCAAAATCTATTAGAGTTTGTTTCATCCAAAGAATTTTGAGCACAACAACTATCAGCAGAGATATATTCAATTTCAGTAGTAAAAAGAGCAACAGAATTTTGTTTCTTACTAAACTATGATACAAGTGAATAACCAAGAAAATGATAAGTGCCGCTAGTGCTCTTGCGGTCGGTTTGACAACTGGCAAAATCTGCATCTGAAAAACTAGTAATGTTAAAGTGTGTGCCTTTTGGATACTATAATCCTAAGTTCATAGTGCCATGCAAATATTTTAAGATATGTTTTACAGTACTAAGACGTGATTCCTTAGGATTAGATTAAAATCTAGCACATAGACAAACACTAAACATTATATCCGGTCTACTAGCTGTTAAGTAAAGAAGCGAGCCGATCATACCTCGATACTTAGTGATATCTACTGCTTTACCATTTTCGTCTTTGTTAAGCTTGATTGAAGAGCTCATAGGTGTTCTCATTGACTTGGAGTTCTCTATATCAAACTTCTTTAGCATATCCTTAATGTATTTGGATTGATTGATGAAAATACCTTCTTTGCTTTGTTTGATTTGAAGTCTAAGGAAGAAATTAAGTTCTCCCATCATGCTCATCTCAAATTCACTGTGCATATACTTAGAAAATTCTTCGCAAAGATAATCATTAGTAGCCCCAAATATAATATCATCAACATAAATTTGAACTAAAATCATTTCTCTCCTTTTTCTTTTTATAAAAAGAGTAGTATCTGCTTTTCCCATAGTAAAACCATTTAAAATAAAAAATTTGCTCAATCTATCATACCAAGCTCTAGGGGCTTGCTTTAAACCATAAAGAGCTTTTTTCAATTTAAACACATGATCCGGATACTTATGATTTTGAAAACTAGGAGGTTGGGCTACATATACTTCTTCTAAAATGTATCCATTTAAAAATGCACTCTTAACATCCATTTGGTATAGGATGAAATTTTTATGACAAACAAATGCTAAGAGCATCCTTATGGACTCTAATCTTGCTACAAGTGCGAAAGTTTCTTCATAATCGATACGTTTTTCTTGATTGAAACCTTGAGCCACTAATCTAGCTTTGTTTCTCACAATCACCCCATGCTCTTCTACCTTGTTTCTAAAGACCCATTTAGTTCTAATAACTGATTGGTCTTTAGGTCTTGGAACTAATTCCCATATATCACTTCTTTCAAATTTATTTAATTCTTCTTGCATGGCTAAAATCCATGATTAATCATTTTCGGCATGTTTAAAAATTTTTGGTTCAATTTGAGAGATAAAAATCATGTTATTGCAAATATTTGTAAGTGATGCTCTAGTTTTGACTCCTTGTGGTGGGTCACCTAGAATTTGGTCTTTAGGATGAGCATAGTTAAATTTTAAATCTTGAAGAGGAGTAAGGGTGTTACCATTTTCTCTTTCTTTTTCTTCCTTAAGATCTAGTTGTAGTTGGATGGCATTCTCTTCATTAGTTTTCTCATTGGCACTTGACTCACTTGAGCTTAGTTCCAAACCTACAACATCATCATCATCTAATTTTCTCTCCTCATAGAGAGTGTTAGACTCATCAAAAATAATATGTATTGATTCTTCTACTACTAATGTTCTTTTATTGAAAACTCTATAAGCCTTACTAGTAGTAGAATACCCAAGAAAAATACCAACATCAGATTTTGAATCAAATTTAACCCAATTTTCTTTAGAATTCAAAATAAAACATTTGCAATTAAAAATCTTAAAATAGCCAATATTGAATTTTCTACCTTTCCAAAGTTCATAAGGTGTTTTGTTCAAAATTGGTCTTATCATAACTCTATTTATAATATGACAAGCGGTACTTACCGCTTTAGCCCAAAATACTTTGGTAAGCTATTTTCATTTAGTATACTCTGTGCCATTTCTTGAAGAGTTCTATTCTTTCTTTCTACACCTCTATTCTGTTGTGGAGTTCTAGGAGCTGAAAAATTATGATCAAAACTATTTTTGTAACAAAAAGCTTCCATTTCTTCATTTTCAAACTCACTACCATAATCACTTCTAATAGATGTGATAGTGTAGCGTTTTTCATTTTATACTTTCTTACAAAAGATAGTAAACACGTTTAAAACATCATTTTTAAAAGATAAAGTTTTAGCGCCGTTGCCGGGGAATTGGCATTTTAGATTGTTGTTGATATCAGAAGTAAGTTACTTGATTTTAATTTAGGCGTTTATTTTCATTTTTAATTTTTAGTTTTAAATGTTTGTTTTACGAGGTACTTGGAGATGTTAGATCAATAAGTCCTCTTGTGGTTTGCTCAACGAGACTTGGAGCCATTCTATTGTGCATGGTGGAGATATAAGGAGTTGCTCACACTATGCCCGAATCATGGTTTCTTCCTGAAGTATCAAATACAATATTTCCTTGACAACCTTCGGCCCGAAACAAGAATATTGGTGGAAAGAGGAAATGGTACCACCTCTATTTACCAAGGATCCATTGATGAAGCTTATTAGTTGTTGGAAGACATAGCCAACTTTGACTATCAGAGTTGGAATTATCCACCAAGCCACCTCGGTTTGGAAGATAATTCTAACATTTCGGCGCCATGTTGTGATACTCCACATCATCAAGATGAGCGTTTTCCTAAACTTGAATATCATTTTACACAATTTTTGGAGGAGACAAGACTTCGTCATGAGAAGTGGGAGAGAAGGAAGACTATTCCTAATTCACAATTTGAGTCCCTTTATGACTCCCTTGA
>JXTC01000465.1:45415-75064 GCA_002914845.1 Trema orientale
TTCATATAGTATTACTATTCATAAATGTATTCTTTGTTCCTTTCACACACCAAGCTCTCTTTCTGAGGGTACTGAGCCTTTACACTGCATGGGAGCACTTCCACAAACATTAGTACAATAATACAGATCATTTAACAATCAGAATGAGTAATTTCCCATGAGATTGATACTAATTGCGTGATATGAATATTATGCAATATGAGTATATTTATTATTGGCTTATTATACACGTGAGAATCTTGGGCTTCACAGCAACACCCAAAGCAACAGGTGCATAGTTGAATGTGTCCCAAGAGATTGGATAAAAAGTTGGCAAAAGGAAGACTGAACAGGTATAACAAATCCACAGGAAGGCTACCAAGCAAACTGGTCTTCTTGCTTTGCCCAAGTAAAATGGCCCGGGCTTGAAGTTCTTCTCAGCCATTACCATCCTCGCAAAGATTGGAACTGCATAGCCGCCTACCCATCCGATTGTACAGATGGAAGTTAGAGCTGTGAAGACGACATTGACTTTCAAGATTGGAAATCCAAGAAGAATGCAAATTGCCGCACAAAGCCAAACTGCGTTGGAAGGAACTTTGTGCTTTGGGTTCACTTTTCTCCATATGGATGAAAAAGGAATGCCTTTGTCTCTTGAGGAAGCATATACCTAAAGCATCAAAATTGCAATTCCATGAGAGTAGGAATATAGAAGTTAGGAAATTCAAGTTACATTCAACATCTTTAGTGGTTTATGAATGTTCTCCTATAAACAATATTAAACCTTTAGAAGATTAGCTTCAAAATAAGGCATGAAGCAAATTTTAAAGATTCTTCCGAGTTCCTACCTACTTATCTACATGGACACACAATATTGCACACTGATATGATAAAAGAATCTCATAAACATAAATAAAGCCAATGTGAATCATTTCATCCATGCAACGTAAGTGAATATTATCCCATCAAGAAAAACTTCATAAGTTTGTTATTATATATTCACTACATCAGACATCTCAAAACAGATAATGTGGCTCTATTTCTCACTTCACTTGGACGATTTAAGAATTTTGCTATATTTTTATTCTGCAAAAGATAATTAAAAAGGAAAAAACTGAAATACAAAGAAAACAAGAGGCTCTGTATCACAATAAGCATTAATATAATATCATAATGTTTCTTTGCTAATTTTTTCGTGAAAAAACCAAACAGAAAGACATTCCACTGATCTTGAGATTAATAACTAGTTAAAAAACATAAAATTTTAGTGACATGGACTAAAATGGATAAGTTCATATGCAAGTTTATTCTCTTGTAAAGTAATTCTTGTGAGATTAGACAGCCTGAGATTGTTTTGATCTTTGTCCGGCAACTAAAACCTTTTATCTATAAGATAACTGGAGTCATATGAGGTGAGAAGAGAAGTTAAAAAAAAAGAACTACTTACTACTCTGGCTGCACTCGTGGTGATCGAATGTCCGCCCAAAGAAGAAAGAACCCCATATTACAAATAGCAAAATGATTGCTCCAGTACTATTATGATACCTTCCATGAAATGCATCATACAATATCTGAGCTGGCACAAATGCTCCTGCGGTCTCGTTGCTTGTATCATACAAATACCCAAAGTCCTGAGATGAAACATATACTTCAGCTTACTATGTTTTCAACTAAGAAAAAAAGAATCTGACTAAAAGGTCATTATCTACATAACATACCTGAATACTGAAAGTAAGAGCCAAGATGTAAGCCCAGCCAAAGACTGAAATGATCCCAATGCTAGACAGAATTGCGATAGGGCCGTTCTTGTCTGCGCCTTTCGTCTCTTCGGTCAAATGAGCTGCAGCATCATATCCGTACAGTGAATACTGACTGACGAGAAAAGAGAGAGTGACTGCGTAAGGTTTGCTTGACACTCCAGTTTGCTCGGTTGCCATATCAAATTTTGTGAACACATATGAAGCAGATTGTATAGTGAGAGCTACCAAGGGAAGCATTATGACGATGATCAAACCTCCAATAACCTGTCAAAAGAGAATTTTTTGAATCAGAATTTTCCTGAATATATCATGACCAGCTTTTCAAGTGTCATGAAAGCTTAAACACAAGTAACAATCGGCATTCTGTATGATTTTGTATTAGTACTATTATTTATAGATCAAGAGAATGTAAAAAAAATAAATAAATAAAAAAGAACAATTACAATTGTCTCTTATGTAAAGTGCTGAGATAGTGTGAGCCGGAAACCTGATTTCTTTCCAATCGGTATACAAGTAACTAGTGCTATTTTAACAGGTTGCTTGAAAAGAACACTCAGAGAGATGAAGTGGCCAAGAAGATAAATCAAATTTGAGACAAAAATCCATTAGTCAAGTGTTTTGCACTAAATACAACACTTAATTTACTAGTAAATAAAGGGAATATCATAGAGAATGAGCTATTTATTGGCAACAGCTTATATGAGCTCGAGCTAGTGTTTATTGACTTCTGGAAACGAGAGATTGGGCCCAAGGTCTGGCCGATTGGGCCCCTTTGCCTCCAGGCCCAACCAAAAAGCCTCAACGCTAGGGACGTTGTTCATCAATGGCTAGACGAAAAGGAAGACAAGGATGAATCAAGTTCAGTTCTTTACGTGGGATTTGGGTCTCAAGTGGAGGTTTCTTCTGAACAACTCAGAGAAATCACAAAAGGGTTGGAAGAATCAAATATCAATTTTGTGTGGGTGATATGAAAACCAAAGTATGAAACAGAGAACAACCTCCGAGATGGGTTCCAAAACAGAGTGAAAAACTGGGGAATGGTGGTCAGAAAGTAGGTTAACCAAATGAAGATATTGACTCACAAGAGCGTACAAGGGTTTTTGAGCCACTGTGGCTGGAACTCAGTGCTGGAGAGTATCAGCGCCGGGGTGCCAATTCTGACATGGCCCATGATGGCAGAACAGTCTCAGAATGCGAGAATGGTGTTGGAGGAGATCAAGGTGGGGCTTAGAGTCGAGACGATGGTTCAGTGAGTGGGTTTGTGAAGAGCCAAGAGTTGAAGAAAATGGTGGAGGAGTTGAGGAAGAAGGTGAAGGAAGTTGCAGACATGCCCAAGAAGGCTGTGGAGAAAGGCGGGTTTTCATGGCAAGCTCTAAACTCGCTCATTAATGAAGCATGCAAATTCAGAGCCAAATGAGAATGAGAAATATACGTATGAGTTTAAGCTTAAAATATATGACTATATGACATGTGCTTTGTGACATTATAGGAATACAAATTATTCATCTCCTAATTTTACTATTGGTTAAGTGCTAATTCAAGTATTGGAGTCATCAAAATAAGATTTACTTTATTTAAAAAAAAAATGGTAATTTGCAGCCAAAATCCTCAACCTTTAGTGTATTTGGCATTTAGGTCCCCAACCTTTAAATTTTGAGAATTAAATCCTCAATCTTTTAAAAACATTGCAGCTGTTAGCCCCCCAGACATTTAGACATTTCTGTTCGATTTTTCTGTTAAAACTATAATTGCACCATCTTTGAAGGATACAACAGGGAAAGCACATTTTCAAAAATAAAAAATAAAAAGAAAAGAAAACCTTACAAAAAATCAAAAGCCCAAAATAGTTAATTATCGATTTCCTAATTTCTATCTGGCGAGGATTTTGATTCAATCCCAAAAAACAATCAGAACAAAATAAAAGAAAAAAAGAGTAAAAGCCTTTGATATTAATTTGCATTAATGCAAACCAAATTCAATGACCATTTTTAATAAACTGCGTATATTTTCTATTTATTTATATATTCATTAGAGATGATACACTCAGTGGCGGACCCAAAATTATTTTTCAGGGGAGCATAACATAAAAATTTTGTACAAAATTAAAATACAAAAAATACAAGTTAAATGGGAGATTGAGGATTTAAATGTCAAAAAATAAAAATTTGGGATCTAAATGCTAAAAATACTAAAATTTGGAGATTTTTGCTGCAAATTACCCAAAAATTTACTTTATTTTTTCAATTTTAAATGTAATGTGATATAACACCATGTAATAAGATTGCTAGTTGTTGATAATGAATTTTTAGAAACAAACACATTTTGAAAGAAATTAGGGAAGAGAAAAATCTAGAGAAATGAAAATGATAAAAAGAATAAACTGAAAAATATAAAAAATAAATATATGATATTTATTAAGGATTAGAAAAGTAACTATAATCTAATTTTGATTAAAATATACAAATAAAATAATTTACAAAAAAGTATCATGAATTAAGTTATATTTCATTTAAATGGAATTTTTATTCCCAAAATTATGTATACATTAGTTATTAAAGACATAAATCACTAAAATTAAAGTTTTGAATGAAGAAAAATTTGGAAGTAAAATAATTTATAGCAAAAAAGGTTTTAATATAAAATATATGCCCTTTAAATCAATATGTGTAGTATGTATATATAGATAGAAAAATAAATTTTAAAAATCCAGTATGTGTAGGTTCACCCCTGGATGCATTTTGTTTTATTTTTCACCTCTCATGAGTTTTTTTTTTCTTTTTTTTAAAAGGACTGAAAAAAAGAACAAGAAAATCAGGAGAAATCATGATGCCAAACATGGTATTGAGCTACCTAATGAAGAGGGTGTTTTATTTATTTTCTTCCGTCATTGGCTTCAAAAGAGAATTATTATAGTGCTTTGAAATGTTCACGGCTTTGTAGAGCCTAGGTAGGGCAAAATTTGCTTGTTCAGGTCTTCATTATTTTATTCTGATAAATCTTGCTACTCTTGCTCTTCTTCCTCTGGAGCCATGCCTCATCCCAGTACATGTTTGAATCCACAATCATTGTTTGAACGATAGCTTTCTTTACAAAATAGATCAATCGATCTGAATCTCTAGCTTGGAAGAAATTACTACCCCATTTTGGGTTTTGTCTCTGATTTTTCCATGAGCACCCATCCAAGATAAAGCATGTGAATAACACAAGTTAATTTAACAGAGATATCAAACAGAACTGGTAAAGAAAGTAATACATGCAACACTTATGAAAGGTTGAGGATTTAAATCCTAAAATTTAAAGGTTGGGAACCTAAATGTCAAAGACACTAGAAGTTGAAGATTTTTACTAAAGAATAAAACAAAATATGATAGAAAAGATATTAACTTGTATTAAATTTATTCTGTTGTACATCTCTATACATACACGAAAAGAATCAAATGGAATTAAAGTATACTAACTTGGTCGTTGACTATATGAGATACAAAAGAAATATTAATATACAATGAATATAATTTCTAGAGAGATTTTCAGTGGAGCCTGAATCAAGGAATTGATTATAATTGATGGAGTAATATTTGCAGGAGCTTGAATCAAGAGATTATATTCGGTGGACTTATCAACATGAGTTGGCGGAGTTCTTTCCTAATATGCCTCTGCAAGATAGTGGTGCCATCGAAAACACCGATCTTGAATCGTAAAGTGTCCAGGTGTTGACGAGAAATTGGTTTTGTAAGGGCATCGGCAAGCTGGTCATTTATGGAGACATGAGAAATATAAAGTAGTGCAGCAGCTACCTTGTCACGAACAAAATGAAAGTCGATCGCAATGTGTTTCATTCGTGAGTGAAAAACTAGGTTGGCACATAAGTACGTAGCTCCAATATTATTATAGAAAATTATAGAAGGCTGATGGATAGGGACTTCGAGTTCATGAAGAAGAGATTCAACCTAAGATAACTCAGCAGATGTGGCAGTAACAACTCGATATTCTGCTTCAGTAGAGAAACGGGCAACAGAGCCTTGCTTTTTAGAGCTCTAAGAAATTGGATTACTTTCAAGATACAAAACATATGCATTTGTAGATGTGCGATCTTCAATATTCTCCGCCCAATCAGCATCAGAAAAAAGCGTGAAGATGAAGAGGAGTGTCACTTCTTAAAAAAAGATCGTGAAAGAGAGTATGTTTAAGATAACGCATAACATGTTTAGCTGCTGTCCAGTGTATTTGTGAAGGCTCATACACGAATTGGGATAACTTATTCATGGCAAAAGAAATATCAGGTCTTGTAATAGACAAGTATTGCAGAGCCCTAATCAGTTGCCGGAATTGGGTTGCATCGGTAAGAGGAGACCCACCATGAAGTTGCAATAGGGACGAGGTGGATAGAGGAGTGGCAACTTCTTTAGCACCCTCCATGTTATGCCTGTGTAGAAAATCACGTATGTATTTATGTTGTGATAAGAACATACTGTTTTTAGCATGGACTACTTCAGCACAAAGAAAGTAGTTGAGAAGACCGAGATCTTTTATTGAAAAATGCCGAGAAAGTTGAACATTGAAATGAGAGATGAATTTTTGATCATTTCCTATTATTGTTAGGTCATCGACATAAACAAGTAAGCTTGAATTGTCTCAGTGAAGTAAATAAACAAGGAAATGTCCGATTTGGAATTGTGGAAGCCAGAAGTGATGAGAAACATGCTTAATTCTTGATACCATGCACGTGGTACTTGTTTAAGACCATATAGAGCTTTATAAAACCTACAAACATGAGTAGGATGACTAGCATCAATGAAACCTGGTGGTTGAGACATAAATACTTCCTCATAAAGAGTGTCATGGAGAAATACATTGTTGATGTCAAGTTGGCGAAAGGACTAAACACGAGAAATAGCAACGCATAGTACAACTCAAATTATGGTAGGTTTAACTACCGGGCAGAATATGTTGCGGTACTCAACACCGGGTCTTTAATGGAACCTTTTTTCAACAAGACATGTTTTGTAGCACTCAATACTACCATCAGGTTTCTACTTAATACGAATCACCCATTTACAACCGACTAAGTTTTGGTTGACAGTAGAAGGCATAAGTTTCTATGTTCCATTACAAAGTAAGGCATCAAATTTAGAAGATATTGTAGCTCACTATTCAGGTTGTTTGAGGGCTTGAGAAATGGTTATGGGTTCAACAGTTTCGGAAAGGGGATATTTAGTAGTAGTGTTTATGAGTTTAGCTTTAAAGATGTTGTTTTTGGCTCGTGTTTGCATAGGATGAGTATTTTGGATTACAGGGATAGCTGTAGTATTGGGTGCCATGTCTTGGGTAGAGTGAGGGCAAGAGATACGGTCATTATTTTATGATAGGGAAGGGGTAGGAGGTTGGGTTGATAAAGTATGATGAGGTAAAAAAGAAGTCAAGTTACCTTCAATAGGGACATCACTAGCTTGCAAGGGTGATTGGTCGTGTGCATGAGTGGACTAACATGATCTAGAGTTGGCAGAGACGATACAAGTGAGGTAAATGTCTTAACAAGAAAGTGACTTGGTCAAGAGATGAAGACCAGTTAGAAAAATTGTCAGTAGTGACACGTGGAAGATGGAGATTATAAGATGCAAAAGGAAAGGTACTTTCAACAAAATAGACATGCCTGGAAATGATGATTTTTTGAGTAGAAGGATCAAAACACTTGAATGCATTTTGATTGGTAGAATAATCGAGGAAGACACAAGGACGAGACTTAGGATCTAATTTATGAGAGGTATAGGGGTTTTAACCAAGGGTAGCAAAGGCATCCAAAAACTCTCAATTTCTTGTAATTTGGGGCATAGAAAATAAAGCATCAAATGGTGATTTGAGACCTAAAAAAGTGTTGGAAGATGATTTATTAAATAAGATGCCGTTTGAAATGCATCAGACCAAAAATATAGTGGAAGTGATGCTTAATGTAAAAGTGTCAATCCAGTTTCGACGATGTGACGATAACATCGTTCGAAAGTGCCATTATGTTATGGTATGTGAGGTAGAGTGAGAAAATGTTGGATATCCTGAGATTCAAAGAAAGTTTTTAATTTTTGAAATTCACCTCCTCCATCAGAATATATGCTAATAATTGTTTGTTTGAAGAATTTCTCAACTACAAGTTTAAAACAATGAAAAATATCAAATACATTTGACATTTTGTGCATAGGATAAAACCAAATCTATTTTGTGAAATGATCCACAAAAATGACATAATAATGGAAACCATCATGAGAAGGTACAGAGAAGGGTCCCCATACATTAGTGTAAAGTAAATCTAATGAATGGCGACTAGTAAGAGTTAAAACAGAAAATGGAAGGTAATGGCTTTTATTGCATAAACAAGAATTAGAAGAAAAATCCAAAGATGAAGAATAAGGAAAATTCTGAGATTTGAGAGAGTGTTGAAGGATTTTAGTGGAAGGATGACCACGTCGTTGGTGCCAAGCAAAAGTTGAAGCTTTGAAGCTAAGTATAGCATGGCATACTTTGCTAGTGGCAGATATGGACAGTGGCCACTCATAAACACCATTTTTATTGGGCCCTTGCAGCAGCAGTGCCCCGTTCGAAGGTCCTCGACCTGAAAATAGGAAGGGAAAAATTCAATAGAGACATTTTGTGAGTGACAAAGTTTAGAAACTGAAATTAGATTCTTTGTATTTTGGGAACACAAAAAACATGATATAAAGAAAATGGTTTACTAGATAAAGGCATGGGAAGATTTGTGGATCCAGTGTGTATGATTGAGAGACCTTTTGACAAATGATAAGATTAGGGTTATTAGAGTGTGATTTTGTTTGAGATCATGAAGGGGTAAATTATGGTTTTTCATTGGAGGTAAATGGGGCAAGGGTGGTATTTCGAGTCGGAGTAGATTTGAAATGGCGTGTTAAATTTGCGTTGATAGGGACCAAGTCAGAGCTTACTTTGTCTTTCTTTATAAATTCTTCATGATCTACCAGTTGTTCATAAAATTTCTCAAAAGAAATGGGAACACCTCTGGAACAAACAGCAGCCACAATCTTCTTGTATTCTTGACCAATGTCATTTAGGTCCAGCACAATAAGATCTTCTTCCTCAGGAGCTGCATGACAAAAAATAATTTGATCATAAAGACTCTTCAGAGTCTGTAAAAATTCTGAGACACTCTTGTCTCCACAGACGGTGGCTGTGAGTTTTCCCTTCAGGTGTATGATCCAGGTTCGAGAAGGACTGGCATTAAGTTTGGTTAATTTGGACCAAGCTTCATTAGAAGTTTTTGCAAAAGTAATAAATAATATGACTGATTCAGAGAATGAGGCAAAGATAGCATGAAATATGAGTTGATCTTGACACAACTAAAGAAAAAAAGTTGAAATGTCTAACAGAGAAAGACATGGAAATGAGCCATCAACGTAGCCAAGGAGATTGTAGCCAAACAACAAGGCATAAATTTGGGCATACCAAGATGGGAAATTAAGAGATGTTAATTTCAAGAGGAGTTGTGCATTGGCATTGATTAAGATGAGAGTGGTGTTAGGACCAATATTGGACGTTGGAAGAACAGACATGGAAACGTAGGAATTTGTTTCAGTTAAATTGGAAGTCTCGACAGTGGAAGGAGTGGCCATGAGGGAAGGAGAAAAAATGATGAAATAATAGAACTCAGTGAGAGAAATTGTCTTGCTCTGATACCATAAAGAATAAAACAAAATATGATAGAAAAGATATTGACTTGTATAAAATTTGTTCTATTGTACATCTCTATATATACACAAAAAGAATCAAACAGAATTAAAGTACATTAACTTGGTCATTGACTATACGAGACACAAAAGAAATATTAATATATAATCAATATAATTCATGGAGAGATTTTCGGTAGAGCTTGAATCAAGGAATTGATTATAATTCATAGAGTAATATTTGCAGGAGCTTGAATCAAGGGATTATATTCGGTGGACTTATCAACATGAGTTGGCAGAGATTCTTTCCTAATATTTGCTACAAATTACCCAAAAAAATTAACAAATACATAACTAAAATATTTCCTTATGCCAAAAGATGTTCGTAAATTTTGTTGTCAAAATTAATTAAATATTTAAAAAGTTTTGGGGAATTCTAATTTTTTGGCTTAGCTCACCCTTGGGATGTAAAATATGTAGCCTTATTGGATGAAAATTGAATGGCATGGCGGGTGACTGATCTTTTGTTATTTATCTTGATATAGTAAAGGTTCAGCAATTTTCTTTCATTTTGATCAAGCTAATGTTGTACCATGACTTGTACGAATAAAATTTAATCAGGTTTAATTTGCAGTAACGCTATAGTTGGGTGCATTAAAATAACTAACACAGATAGACACTACATGCATTAAAATTAACACGCCTAGCCTTCCCCAAACAGACACAAAATTGATTTTGTCAAATTCTTCCTTTGTTTTTACTATCATTACTTTTTTTTTTTTCACTTTGTTAGTTTCTGGTCCAAAGATTGTACTATTGATGTATGTTAATAATAGATGAATGACTTTACCAATTCAAGATTGGGTGCAAGTGCAACTCTGAATGTTGCAAAACCAAAAGAGCAGCAATTGATGTTTTGTTCAAAATTTGTTCTTTTTTAATCTTTTTTTTTTTTTTTTAAATTTCCAACCCATAATATTTTACATCTTACAATAAGGAATTTATATATATATATATATAAAGGGTGGGTGTATTACCACCCTATTTTTTCTTTCCCCATCCTATTTCTAAATAGACCCTTTAATAAATTTTAAAAGTTCAAAATTTCTCTCCACACACCTCTTAAATATTTTATAAGTACAATAATGCCCATTAGTAAATATTTTAGGAAACTTCATTAAATACAAAAATATCCAATTTTCATCTCATTTTCCATTTTTCATTGTCTTTTTTAAGGTTTTGATATATATTATTTCCATAATTAGTGATTAATAGGCAATAATATACTATGACTTTTCTTTACATAAAAAATGTACACACAAACACAATTTTTTCTATTTTTTTCCTTTGATAAATTATGGATTAAAAATAAAATAAATATAAAGAATAATAATGGAGTGCAAGCAACACTATTGATCGTCTTAAAAAAAATAAAGCTATATAAAATTAAGAAATATATATACACACAGTCATATAATTAAATAAAGACGGAGAAAAAGAAAAAAATAAAGCCTAGTTTATGTCAGTGCATTCACAATTCAAATAAAAGATTATTATGAGTTGCTACAATTTTGTTTTTTTTCAAAAAAAAAAAAAAGATAACAAAAAGCGTCATTATTCTATTAAAAAAATATAGAGAATCTTCACTATAGTGGAGAAGACTAGAAAAAAGAGATAAAGAATAAAAAAAATAAAAATACTTTAAATGCAAAATTTGATACAGAACAATCTATTTTTTATTCTTTTAAGTGCAAAATAAGAACTAATAAATACCAATAAATCTTACCTCAGAATCAAAATTTAATATGTACTAAATATATTTAAGGGGATATGTTAAGTATTAAAATTTCACTGTTTAATGTTATATAAGGACATTTAAGTAAATTTATAAAAAGATAAGTTGTGGAGAATTGTATAAAGGAATTGATGAAAGTAGAAAAGGGAGAAGCGATTAAGAAGAATGTTATTAAGTGGAGGAAATTCGGCTATTGAGGCAGTTGGTCAAGGGGTAGTTCGGATAAGAACATTGACGAATTTGTAGCCAAACTAGCCGGCTTTAGCTAGCTAGTAAGATTTGCTATTCTTATTGAATGAGGCTTTTTATACTAAAACCTCCTGAATTCAGAATAATTCAATAAAATTAATTCTGAACTCAGTTTTTTAGAGTAAAACTCCCTGAAACAATTTATTAAAATTAACCATTTTTTAGAGTCAATCCCCTGAAATTCCCTAATATTAGAACAAAACTCCCTGAAGTCCTCTAATATTAAATTATAACGTAAACTGTGATCAATTAAGGTCTTGTTTCGCAGCATGTCGGATGAGAAAATCTTTAACCGTTTGTTTCATTTACCGGGTAAAAAAGAAGTGTTACCAAAACAATTGTACTACTTATTTGAAGAGTTTAAGGTTTAATATCTGTCCTCTGTCCTCCGTCATTTATGGATTTAATGATCCTTCCGATAGGAGGCCTCCAATGCTTATCGATTTATTTGAAGAGTTTGTTCTCTAGTGCTCCTTTTCATCCAAAAAAAGAGGGGGAAAAACTAGACACAAAACTAAGGGGTTTATAGCAAATACGCTGTCTGTCATTGCAAACACAAGGAAAAGTTAAACAAGTCAACTAAAAGTTTTGGATCATCATAGTCACCATAAATTTCGAAAGGGGCAGGGGGATAATCTACTATTACGGGCTAGTAGAAGATCCTTATAGTAGTAGTAGTGTGGCCATGTCGGGAAGTCTAGGATCATTATACCATTCGGGGTCAGGCCGGTGTTCTACGTGCTTAATTAACTCGACAATCTCATCAGTATCTCCAATGAAAACCCGGGCTACATAGAAGCAGTCATTCGAAGCTTTGAAAGACAAGTAAAATATCATTCCCTCCACAAGTTCCACACAGACTCTGATAAGTTCTACACAATGAAGATTATTATCTTCCTGAAATCAATTTCAATTGAGAAGTACAAAGTAATAATTAGAATTACAAAATGACTTAATTATTAATGCATTTTCTATTAAACAAAACAATAAACTTACTTTGTTTTTCCTCATGTCATCAAGTGCCAATTGCAGAGCCTTTTGCACGGTAAAATTGTCGTGCTTGTCCTCGTCACAGGGTATAATGACATTAGTGGCGTAATGCATATCATCATCGGAAGAATAATCCTGAAACAAATAAATAAATAAGAATTAAAATACAAATATAATGCTTTAAGAACATGAAATTAAAAATTGACTGAACACTTTTTTCACAAAGGAGAACAAAATCAAGGGTGTAATGGCATGGAAAAAAAAAAATGGAAGTAAAAATGTCTGATGGACCTAGCAATATAGGGCTTGTTTGAATTCACTTTCGTTTTCTGTTTTTACTTTTTTAAACAAAAAAATGGAAATTTGTTTTAGAAGTTTGCTTGGCAAACTCATTTTTGTTTTTTGTTTTTAAAATTTGTTACCAAAAATTTCAAAAAAAGTGGTCACAAAAAATTTCTAATACCTTTATTTTTTTAAACAAATTTCAAAAACAAAAGAACATGCAAATATTTATATATAAGTGCTTTCGTACATATATGCATATACACATAGAAATACAAGTCTATAAGACTTTCTCACTCGTTATTTGCACTTTTTGTTTTTAAAAATAAGTAGTGAAATAAAATTTACTAAGCATGTTTTTTGTTTTTTAAAATTGAAATCAAAACAAAATTTTTATTTCTATTTTCAATTTATTTAAACAAAAAGCTGAAAGTGAATCCAAACAAGCCCATAAAGGTCGATTTTTTAATTTTTAATTTTTAATTTTCTAAACTAGAAGAGGATGACATATGGTAAAGAAGCAGATGGAAAAATCTAGTGAGAGAAAGAAAAGGTGAGCATAGAATATTGAGAAATTAATATCTATCCGAGGGGAATTTAGCTGATCCTAGTGCTCTATCACTCATATCGATATTCATAATTACCTATTTGGTCTTGTCTATAATGATATAGAAATTAAAAACGTCCAGCCCTTGCATTGTTCTAATATAAGTAATGCTATAAATTAAATCTAAAAACAATAAACATATGCATAGTTGCACACATAATAGTCAACATATATATATATATACATGATGTATACATACTCAGCCTAGGTTAACTTGAATGAAATTATCGCATTTGAAGTGTATCACTTTCAGCATTATTTTAGCATATATTTATACAGACTGACATAATTATACATATATCTTCTTCTTTGATTGAAAATAATTACCTCAGAATCACTCTCGTCTCCAGAGTCTCGAGAAAAATCACTCTCTGCATAATTAGGACAAAGGATATACGAATAGATTAAGATGATAAGAATATATTATTTTTTTTAAAAATAATAATAAACAATGGAAACCGTTCCGCTTCACAGTTTTGGGACTAGCATCAAGAGACTCATAACCCTGATCCTGGTTCATAAACAGGCATAAAGAATATAAATTATAAAAATTTTAT
Organism: Trema orientale; assembly: GCA_002914845.1. Lineage (NCBI taxonomy): Eukaryota > Viridiplantae > Streptophyta > Magnoliopsida > Rosales > Cannabaceae > Trema > Trema orientale. The sequence goes on from JXTC01000465.1 coordinate 59,320, forward strand.
TATTCACAATATATATATATATATATATATATATATATATCTCTAGGGATCCAGAGCAAAAAAAAAAAGAATAGTTATTCACTGGAAACGAGAATAATCATCTAACATAAAATCATCTACGACTTTGTTCCAAAAAAAAAAAATTTGAATTACATAAGTACCTTGATCTTAGACTCGTGAGCTTCCCCTTCCGTAAAATCATCAAGTAAGGTTGTTGAAGAGAGATCCTGCAGAGGCGGAGGCGGAGGCAGCACCGACGGAGGTGGAGGTGGAGGCGGCATCGACGGAGGTGGAGACGGAGGCGCAGGAGGTTGAGATAACATAGAAATGGCGGAGAGCGAGAATCAACAAGATCGGTTGATTTGAGATTAGGTTAGAGAGAGAGATATATTTTTTTTTGGGGGGGGGGGGGATTAGGGCTGGGAACTATTACTTAATACCTAAACACGCATGCTCCACGCTGCCCGCGTTGCCATGCTTGTCTGTTTGCCTTTACATGATCCCATGGCCCATACCTCCCAAACAAATATCCTTCTCCAATGGGGTTCCTTTTTTTTCCATATTTTTTTTCACATCGTTTTTTTTCCTTTTAATATTGGTTACAAATAGAAATCAGTTCAATTAACAAAATTAACTAAATTGGTCATTGTTTTTTTTTTCTAATTTTTATAAAAGAGAGTGAGAGAAAGAATGAAAAAAAAAAAGATTTATCCTTGAAAATATATAATGTACAATTTCTATTAATTAAGTTTTATTCAAATATAAATAATATTCTTTTAAATATTTATATATACATATATGCGATCAACAAATCACATATACTATATATGTGTCCTAGACATCATATATTCTTAAAAGAAAAAAAAAACTGTACGATTAAGAAATTAGATATACTTATATGAATTATCTTAATAAAAGAAGGTATATGTGATTGAAAAAATGCGTCTATGAATGAAGTTAGGGGGTGGGGGGAATCAATCTCTTGTGTTTTCATTAAATCAAAATTATTGATAGAATAAAATCTTTCGCATCCATAATTTATCATAAAAAGCATCAAAACTTAAGATTTGACATAATTTTTATAAGTGATATATTTGACATAATTTTTGTTAGTGATATATTTGGCATGTGAGGGATATGTGTTAAAAAATAATCTTCTATTATTAATGCTATATAAGGTTATTTATGTCAATTGACAAGATGATATTTTCATGAATAACTAATTAATTAAAAAGGAGTGAGAATAAAAAAAATGAGGTGGCCCTATGAAACATTTGTCAAAGTGACAACGAAAGTAATTTTAAAAAGAATATATCCAAAAAATATGCAGAAATTAGTCGAGACATTTGGTTCAACACACATTTAAGATCCTTAATTGTTAGTGAAGTAAGTGTATACAGTGAGATAGCCAATAAAAAAATCTTCAAAATATCAAATACAATCAAAATATATGAAGATACAATTTAGTAAACACCTAGACAAAAGAAGAAAAAAACTAAAAAGAATGTAATAAATACCCAAGAATCGTATCATTTAATCTTCCACGGCATTAAGTTTGTATTACTTATTAAATCTTCAAATATTTTATATTTGGCAGATAAAAGGTTTGTATTCCTCTAAGCTTATAAATATCTGGCATTATACAAGTATAATTGCTGCTTATTTATTGGTTATATATATTTTAAAATTTTGATAGAAATCCGTTCTTTGCTTCATGAAGCTCAACCGGATGTTGTTCTACTAGTTTTCAAAAATATCTTGAAACAAGAAAGGTTCTAATGTATTGGGCAGTAGATATATTATAATTACATAAAAATAATTTTTTAAATTTTTACATGCACATAATTATACAAAGATTATTTCCTAAATTATTAAATGTATTCATTTTCTAAATTAATTATTACAAGCATATAATTACATTTATTTGTAGTATAATTGCTACTTATTTATTAGTTGTCTAAATTTTAAGATTTCGGCAAATATCCATTTAAAACAAAATCTGTAATAAAAAAAATTATGGGCAGTGATAAAATAAAGCTTATGTTCAAGTATTCGAGGGTATCTGAGTCAGCCAAACAAACTAAAACTATAGTCAAGTGACCTGAAAACTACTACCAACTTTAAATTTTTTGCAAAATTAAATTAAAAGTTGGTGGTAAACACCTTTTGAACGTAATATCATGATGATCATTTTCTAAATTACTACAGGCACATAATTACATTTATTTGTAATATATATATATTACTTGTTTATTGGTTGTTTAAATTTCATGATTTTAGTAGAGATTCGTATTCTACTAATAAAAATAAATTTTATGGATGATGATAAAATATAGCTCATGTTCGAGTATCAAAGGACATCCAAGTCATATGAAATTAAAACCACTATCAAGTGACCTGAAAACCACTACCAACTTTCAATTTTTTCAAAGTTAAATTGAAAGTTGGTAGTGAACACCTTTAGAACATATAATCAGTTAACTTCAAATTGTGACAACAATAGTTTATCCACAATGAATTATCATGGTAATTGTTATTAAACAACCAGTATGGTTAATCTCCATCAACATCCAAACCAATAGTCGCATGCCATGAAAAGTAATTCGTTATTTGATTCATTCCAAAACTTTCTCTTTTTTGGTAATCATCCTTGAAATTTTCCAGTCTTATCTTCCTCTTGCCATTTTGTTTTTGAGGTTTCTACAATATTTTATTAGTGGGATTATAACCAAACTCATATTCTGTTGTCACATCATCCTGTACAAGAGCATACACATATAAATCAATTATATACGTTGATAATTTCAAGAAGAAGAATCAAACTAAGTAAATCTAAAGAAAAATATAAAAGCATACCATGATCTCCGCATACGCTTAAAAATAATTCAACGGGCGTACCCAACTATAATAGTTTATCTCTACCAACATTCAAACCAATAGTTGTCATGCCATAGGAAGTAATTTCATTCTTTGATTCATTCCAAAACCTACTCTTTTTTGGTAATCATCTTTGTATTTTTTTAGTCTTATGTTCCTCTTCTCATTTTTTTCGAGGTTTTTGCAATATTTTATTAGTAACTTAATAAACAAACTCATGGAAAATAATTTTATTCTTTGATTTACCCCAAAATTTCTCTTTTTTGGCAATCTTCTTTGTAATTTTCTAGCCTTATCTAGCGATGTAAATTCAGGACGCTTAGCCGGGCTTAAATTTTAAATATTATGGTCAGCCTGGCCCTAAGGCCTACTATGCTAAAAGGGCAGGTCGATCCTAAACCTAGGTAGCCCGGCCCTAAACTATTTTTTTAATTGAAAAATCATTTTTTTTGAATTTTTTTAAAAATAAATTGGCTAACCAATAGGCTAAAATTTAGGATTATGCTTGGCTTGGCTCAAATTTACACCTTTATTCTTTTCCTTCTTTCAACCTCATATTCTGCTATTACAATATCTTGTAAAAGAGTATAAATATATATACATTGATAATTTCAAATAAAAAATAAAACTAAATGAATATTAAGAAAAATAAAAGGCACACCTAACATTTCAGCATACACTTGAAAAACAATCCGACAGGCATACTCATTACAATCAGAATTTTAGTGATAAGAAAATCAATGTCTTTTGCAATGGCAAGGTCTTATGTCTTTACTCATAAACTTATCCAATATAGGACTAAAACAAGCATTTGAGTTTTTTTCTCTTCAACAAAAATTAAAAATTACTTTTGATAGGTTAAACCCGATCTTTAAATGAGCATGAATGATCCAATGTGTGATGAAACATACTCGTGTTAGTATAAGGGCACAAGTTGATATGCTGAACTCTTTTGGATTGAATGTGCTCAACAGCCTTGAAATTATCGTGAGATTGCTTATGATATTTGTCAATGACTTTTTGTGGACTAAACTTATACCTGAACACGGAAAAGTTTTTGACGCCACCAAAATTCAGCGTGCACATTATCTGGCATTATACTTATAGTGTTATTAATGTTTCTCTATTAGTTGTATATATTTTAAGATTTCACTATCGATCCATTCTTTGTTTTATGAAGATCAACTGGTTGATGTTATTCCAGTAATTTTTAAAGATATCTTAAAAATTGAAAGTTTCCAATGTATTGGGTAGTAGATATATTATAATTATATAAAAATAATTTTCTAAATTATTAAATGCAAATAATTATACAAAGATTATTTTCTAAATTATTAAATAGAAATCACTTTCTAAATTATTTAGATGCATATAATATAATAATATTAATATTCTAAATTATTACATGCATATAATTATTGTTTGTGATATATATATTATTTGTTTATTGATTGTTTAAAATTTAAGATTTTGGTAGAGATTCGTTTAAAACATATTCTATAAATAAAAACAATACTTATGGATGATGATAAAATATAGCTCAAGTTCGAGTATCGAATGGCATCCAAGTAATAAGAAATTAAAATTACTCTCAGATGACCTCAAAGCTACTACCAACTTTCATTTTTTTTTTTGGTAAAGTTAAATTAAAAGTTAGTAGTGAACACCTTCTAAATATATAATCAGTTGACCTCAAATTATAACAACAATCATTTATCTCCAGTAATTTCTTTCTTTGATTCATTCCAAATTTTTTTTTTTTTTGGCAATTGTCCTTGTAATTTTATAGTCTTGTTTTCCTTTCACAATTTTTTTTTTTTTTGAAGTTTTGCAGTATTTGATTAATAGGTTAATAATCATCATAATAATCCATAGTTACAACATTCTATAAAAGATGATACACATCAATTATAGATGTTAATAATTTAAAATAGAAAATCAAATTAAGTAAATTTTAGGAAAAATAAAAGGCATACCCAACATCTCTGCATACGCTTGAAAAAAATTACATGAGCATTTTCATTACAATCGGATTTTTAATGAGAAAAAAGTCAATAGCTTTTGCAATGGTAAGGTCTTTGCTCACAAACTTTTCCAATGTAAGATTATAACAAGCGTTGGAGTTTTTTCCCTTCATTGAAAATTAGAGATTACTTTAAATGGGATAAACCCAGTCTTCCTATGAGTATAAATGATCCAATATTAGATGAAACTTACTTGTAGCGGTATAAAAGTACGAGTTGATATGTAGAACTCTTTAGGATTAAATATGCTCAACAGCTTTGAAAATATCATGAGATTGCATATGATATTTATCAATAACTTCTTATAGACTAAACTTATACCTGTGTGCGCGAAACTTTTTGACAACACCCAAAGTTAACGTACGCATTATTTTGCATTATACTTATAATATAATTGGTGCTTATGTATTGATTGTATATTTTTTAAGATTTTGGTAAAAATCCGTTCTTTGTTTCATTAAGATCAACGAGGTTATGTTGTTCCAGTAATTTTCAAAGATATCTTGAAACAAGAAAGGTTCTAATTTCTTGGGAAATATATATATTATAATTATATAAAATAATTTTCTAAGTTATTACATGCATATAATTATAGAAATATTATTTTCTCAATTATAGAATAAATATCATTTTCTAAATTATCTAGATGCATATAATGTCATAAAGATCATTTATTAAATTATTAGATGCCTTCATTTACTAAATTATGACATTCACGTAATCACATTTCTTATTAGTACAATTGTTACTTATTTATTGGTTATTTATTAAATTTTAAGACTTCAGCAGAAGTCCGTTCAAAATATATTTTTCAAAAAAAAAAAAAACAACAGATTTAATGGATGATGATAAATTATAACTCGTGTTCGATTATCCGAGAGTATCTGAGTAAGAAGAAACTAAAACTAATGTCAAGTGACTTTAAAACCACTACCAATTTTTAATTTTTTTGTAGAGTTAAAATTTAAAAGTTAGTAGTAAACACCTTTTGAATATATAATTAGTTGATCTCAAATTGTGACAACAATCATTTATTCCCCAATGAGTTGTCGTCTTAATTGTTGCTAAACAACCAAAATGGTTTATCTCCATTAATACCAAAACCAATAGTTGTCACACCATGAAAAGTAATTTTGTTTTTTGATTTATTCCGAAACTTCCTCTTTTTTGAAAATTTTCGTTGTAATTTTCTAGTCTTGTTTTTCATTCACCAGTTTTTTTTTTTGTTTACACATTATTTTGTTAGTAGGTTTATAATCAACCTCATATTCCACAGTAACAACATCATGTAAAAGATGATACACATCAATTATATATGTTGATAATTTCAAATAGAAAATCAAACTAAGTAAATCTTAAGAAAACTAAAAGGCATATTAATCATCTTTGTATAAGCTTGAAAAACTATCACACGAGCATACTTATTACAATCGGATTTTTAGTGAGAAGAAAATCAGTGGCTTTTGTGATGGCAAAGTCTTTGCTCACAAACTTGTCCAATGTAAGACTATAACAAGCATTAAAAATTTTTCTCTCAATTGAAAATTGGAGATTACATTTGATGGGATAAATCGAGTCTTCGTGTGAGCATGAATGATCTAATATGTGACGAAACTCACTTATGCTGATTTAAGGACAGGAGTTGATATGTGGAACTCCTTTGGATTAAATGTGTTTAATAGTCTAGAAAATGCCGTGTGATTGCGCATTATATTTATCAATGACTTCTTGTGGACTGAACTTATACCTACCCACGGGAAAGTTTTTGATACCACCAAAAGTCATTGTGCACATTATTTGGCATTATACTTACAGTATCATTGGTGCTTATTTATTGATTTTATAAATTTTAAGATTCTGGTAGACATTTGTTCCTCGTTTCATGATGATCAACTACTTAATCTTGTTCAAGTAGTTTTCAAAGATACTTAAAACAAAAAAAATTCCAATACGTTGGGCAATAGATATGTTATAATTACATAAAATAATTTTCTAAATTATTACATGCACATAATTATACAAAGATTATTATCTCAATTATAGGGTAAAGATCATTTTCTAAATTATTTAGACGCATATAATATCATAAAGATTATTTATTAAATTATTAAGTGCTTTTATTTTCAAATTATGACAATTACGTAATTATATTTATTATTAGTATAATTGTTACTTATTTATTGGTTGTTTAAATTTTAATATTTTGACAAAAATCCGTTGATAGCAGTTGTTAACACAGTCAGAATAAGTCTATAATGCCTACTTTAACTATCCTGAAAAACCTAGTATAATAACAAGAAGGGTCTAGACATTCCTATTAAATTAGATGCCAAATTATATATTCAATTATTATTCAAAATTACCAACAACAAATATGCGTAACTAACCCCCTGCTCTATCAATTATCACTAGACAAAACAAACTCTTCATTTAGATTCTATTAGCTAAGTAATTCGGATACACTTACTTAATTAGTCTAAATAACGCATTTAGAACTAGAGTATGTTGAATCTAGATAATAATCACATGCAGATTACTTGACCTAAAGTTATGTCTTCACCATAGATTAATCAAATTACGTAATCTAATTCTCACTATGATCGTGCTACCATTATTTGAAAACCTATATATTACGAATTTAGAATCTAATATAGTAATTGTTATATATATATCATGAATCATTTAGTTGGCCATCCAAACAAATCAAAATAGAAATCATAATCATCAAGCATAGAAGAACAATAATGTAATTGGTATATAAAACTAGAAAACTAACAAATATTCATGCCTAGGACTTTGAAATTATCTTTAACCTAACCTAAAACCTAATTTAGTGACAATATAAAATATAATAATATGAGCACGATTCTAGAAAAATAAAACAAAGGAAGAAAAAAGAAAGAAGAACGAGGAATGACTGTAGCTCCCGCCTCCAAGCTCTCTCTCTCTCTCTCTCTCTCTCTCTCTTTCTCTAGGTGTTTTAGGTATTTTTCTCTAGGAACTCTCATTAATCTGACCTAGAATAACCTATTTATAGAGATTGGCCCGACAATGGCATCTTCTTAAATATCTGGTCTAATTAGGAGTCCTTGGCGTACAAAATACATCAAAACGGAGCATAATTCTAATGTCCAATGTCGTGGCACATGTGATCTAGTGCAACAACTTGTAGCCATATTTTTCTTTTTAATTTGTTTTAAGACAGAACCAGGACGCCGCGATGCCCAACCTTGGGTTACCTAGTAGTTTGCATTTTGTCCAATTTTCACTCTAATTTCATTCTTTTATCCTCCTTTGCTTCAAAAACACCTAATGAAACATAAAATAAGGTAATTTACCTCAGAATAGTATAAAAACTAACAAAGTAATTTAAATAATTAATCGTCATTTAAGTACAAATAGACACTTCTCATCCGTTCAAAGTATATTCTATAAAGAAAAACTGAATCTATGGATAATAATAAATTATAGCACGTGTTCGATATTATCCAATAGTATCTGAGTCAAAAGAAACTAAAACTATTGTCAGGTGACTTTAAAACTACTATCAACTTTTGATTTTTTGCTGAGTTAAATTTGAAAGTTGATAGTAAACACATTCTGAACATATAATCAGTTGATCTCAAATTACGACAACTGTTTATCTCTTGATAACTTATCGTGATAATTATTGCTAAACAACTAGAACATTTTATCTCTACTAGCATCCAAACCAATAGCTGTCAAACCATAAAATGTAATTTCGGTCTTTAATTCATTCCAGATAGGGATGGCAATATAACCCATGGTTACGGGTATCCATGGTTATCCGATCCGAATGGGGAGGGGAAAAACCGCTCAAGCGGAGAAAATGACCGGGGTGGAGAATAACCGTACCGTTAATATGTGGGTATGGTGCGGGGACGGTATTTGTATAATCCGCACCGTACCGGCCCCGATATATATATTTACATAGAAAAATTATTATACATATAAATATCTATTTAATTTTACACTATCAATATTATTATATCTTTGGTAAAATAATGATTTTGGAGAGTTATATGTACTTATATATTTAAATTTTAGAGTTTAAAAATTATTAGTATATTGTTGTGTTTAATATTTTGTTGATTATAAAAAGGATTTAGTATTTTCATCTTAATTTTTTAATATTTAAATATTATCAATGGGTAATGAGTAACCGCGGTTTTTTCCGTTATCCATTGGTTAATACCCGCACCGTCCCCGCATCCAAAAGAATGGTTAATGGGGCGGGTATGGTATTGTGATTGGCTTTCGGGGATAGGGATGGTAATTAAAAAACTGTCCCCGATCCGCCCCATTGCCATTCCTAATTCCAGAACTTCTTCTATTTTGACAATTTTCATTAGGGGTAGGGGTAGGGGTAGGGGTACGGGGTAGGGGTAATTTTCCAATCTAAAGAAAAAAATGACGTGTCGATAGATATAATAAAGGTTGGTCTTAATATTTTAAGTTGTTGGGGTGGGACTACTTGGGAGCCACGAACTTTGATTACGACTTTTCGCCAAATGGGCAACAACTATAACAAGTATTTAATTAAAATAAATAACGAGGAAGTATTACAAACTTTTCTGATTGGTTTTCATGCCTTGACTGCATTGTATGATAATCAAGACTAATAAAAATATCTTTCAATGAATGTATTTAAAAATACAAATATAAATAAATAAAATAAACAAAAGAGAAATATAACAAGAAAAAGAAACTAAAAGACGGTCACATATCTTCTTTGCGAACTGTTTGTTAGAGGCTAGGAGTATTGATGTTTATTTATTTATTATTTTATTTTAAAATTATATAATCCCAAAAATACTTCTTCTATTATCAATAAATATATTATTTAATCCTCTATTTTCTCAAAACCCAAAACATTTTTCTATTGTTCAAAACAAGAAAAAAATATATATTTTATGTATTTGTTTTGTCAAACTTCTAATCTAAAATACTTAAGATACCCTTAGATTTATTCAAGAACTTAGTTACAAACATTCCTATAATATCTAATTATTTTTATTTAAATATCACATTTTTTTTCGGATTATTAAAAAAATTTGAGGAAAGATTGCAAAAGAAAATGTTTTGATTATGTGATTATCTGATAATATTTTTTGAGATTGTTATTATTATTATTTTTTTTAAGAGTTACCTTGGAGTTTAATATCCCAAGGGTATTGCTGTCATTTAGAAAACAAACAAGTCAAAAATTTGAATAAAAAGTATATAGGTATACTTATTTCCTCTTTTGAAAAATGGAAGGAATATTTGTGAACTTTTTGAGAATAAAAAGGTTTTTTTTGTTGTATTTAGTTATAATTAAGACTTAAGAGGGTGATGACGGGATTTTTTTTTTTTATTTGCCGCCATAAACGTCTTGTTGAAGATAAGGTTTTGTGAGAAGATATTAATGAGAAGACAAAATCTGGGTTAGATAGAGAGCTGGACATCTAATGGGGACATGGGATTCTTGTCCACCATAAGTGCCTTTTAATAATCATTTTAAGGGAAATTTTAAATTCATCAAATAATTCGATTATGTATATTCATAATTTTAATTACAATTTTATTCTTAATTAAAATTATAAAAAAAGACAATATAAAAATCATTTATTTTTGAGGAAATCAATTTGAGAATTAAATACATTAATTATAATTATACTGAGAATCAGCTAACAAGAGAAAAAAAAAAAAAAAAAGTATGAATTGCTGGAATTGTATAAGGAAATATCACTATGATATATATATATATATATATGGGCACCAATCTAGTAGGTATTTTGTTTTTTTTTGCTTATGTATTGTTTTGGCCAATTAAAATTTAGCATGCACATTTTTTTTATATTAAAATGTAAGAGAGAGAAATAGCATTAATAATGCACGTCTTTTTATGCATATCTTTATAACCGTTAGATCAACAGATGATGATCTAACGGTTAAAAAAAATACCCATACATAGGTTAAAAAAAAAATCTACCGGATTGGTAACCTATACACTTTTATATATTTAATACAAATTAAATGGCATTTTTTGTGAAAAAAATGCAAAAAAATTATTATTTCTATTCATATGTATATATCAAAAATAAGACACATATTTATTAAAAGAAGGAAGAAGAATCATATGAATATATATATATATATATACACATATACTAGTAGTCCAAAATTAAGGAAATATATGAGAAATACTAGGATTTGGACTTAGTGGGTGCTTATAATTTTTATTTAAAAAAACCTATAAAATAGAATTATAAATTACATGAGTATAAGTAGGATATTTGAAAATATGTCGTAAGAGTAAGGCGAAGAAGGAAAGAAAAAAGAAAAAAAGAAAAAAGAGTGCAAATGACCAAAACAATGTTGAAAGATATAAAGGAGAAAAATAAATATCATTTTCACTCTTTTTTTCCTATGATCTATCATGTTATCTTGATTAAAATCTTATATTTACTTTTTTTTTTTTTTTAGAAAAAATTGGAGGACAAACACTAAAAGATGGAGCAAAAAAGACATGATAAAATACATAAGTAATTATTCCAAGAATAAAAAGATAAATGAACTTAAATTTTTATATTAAAAAAATTAAAGTTAGTTAAATTGATTTATTAATAATAGCTTAACTTTAAATTGATTTATTAATAATAGCTTAACTTTTATATTTGTTATTAATTTTCATCATTAGTAAAACGAAATAAGGAATGTACAAGTAAAAAGGGGTAATTTTGAATATAAGGAATGTACCTAGAAAAAGTAGAATAGTAAAACAATTATTTTGTGATGTAAAAAGAAAATGAATGTACATAGTTTAATTTTTGATGGATTTAGAATCTCCCTTCCTTTAAAAATTGACATGCTACAAAAAAAAAAAAAAAAAAAAAAGAGCTTTAGTACTTCTTTTAACTTTTTTTTTTTTTGGATAACTAAGGTTATAGGAATTGAACTCAGTTCTCAACAATGAAGGTGGATGTGATTATCAATCATGCTAAGCATATGTCCAGTTCTTTAATTTAATGTTTTGATAATATCATTTTCCAACAAATTCAAGAAAAAATCTTGTTCATGTTCTTTTTTTTCAATATTACAATTTATTACTTTTTTAATAGGTAAATCTGAATATATAAATTTCGTTCACCAGGAATATTGATCTACTATGAACACTAGACTTATCACCAATATATATATAGGTTGCCAATCCAGTAGGTATTTTTTTTTTTAACTTATGTATAGGTATTTTTTTTTTTTAGCCATTGGATCATCATTTAATGGTAAAGTCCATGAAAAGAGATGCATCATTAATGTTATTTCTCTATCTTAATTTTTAATATCAAAAAATGTGTAAAAAAAATTTTTATTGGTCAAAACGATATCTATACATAGGTAAAAAGAAAAAAAATACCTACTGGATTGGTGCCCATATATATATATAAGTTTTTATAGTGATACATATATACTGGACGTTTCAACTAATATGCAAGATTTGTTTTTTATATTTATTACATCAGTTTTTATGCTAAATAAATCATTTTTTAAATAACCCTTGTTGAAATTATTATTAATCAAATGAATTTCGGCACTGAACTATAATTATCATCCTCAAGTTGTGCCAAAGCCACTAATCAGAGCCTCTTCAAGCACCATTTTGCTATAAGAACTAAAAGAGAGACATTTAGCTATTAGAACTAAATGTCTATCCAAAAGCCATACAAAAATACCATTTTAATTTGCAATAAGAACTAAAAGAGAGACATTTAGCTTTTAGAACTAAAAAGAGATATATTTATTAGGGTGGCTTTATTGACACACCATGTTACACATCTTACACAAGTTTTAAATTTTATTTTCATTTTTATTAAAATTTGTTTTTCCATCCTTGATTAAAATGCCTCTCATTGATTAAAATGCTCATTTAAATTTCCCACCAACCGAAGGCATGGCTATTGCAATCTCTTCCTAATAGAAAATAATCCAAGAGTTTATTTGATTCATCTCTAAGGATTAAAGAAGAAGAAGGGAAAAAAAAAAAAAAAAAGAATTGCAGCGGCAAGAAAATTTCTCTGGTGTTCTTGGGTTTTAGGAATAAAATAGCAGGATTTGTCTTCTAATTAAAATCCCTCTTTTACCTTGTCGTTGTCACATTTTCAGTTGGATTAATGAACGATCCTCCTTCAAAGTACAATGGTTTCTTCATCAAAGCCATTAGTGTTCTCTTTACATTCTTTAAGGAGGAAGAAAGAAAGGTTTCAAGGGTATCTTGGCACACGTTCAAAATAATCCCAAATTAAGGGGTGTAATGTACAAATTTGTAATGTTTGGAGATTTTATTATAATATTTATCTTTTGAGGAATTTCATTTAAGTTATTTTGAGAACAATAAAATTTAGACTTTTTAGTCAAATGGCCGAATTTTGGACCATAATTTGTAAAAAATACCGTTTTTTAAATACTGTTAAAAAATGACCAGATTTTAAAAATTATTTAAAAAATAGTCATTTTTCATATTTAGTATATCAAAATATATTTATTTATTTTTTAAAATTCGATTTACCTTATAAAAATTTGATTTACTTTATTTAGTATATCAAAATATATTTATTTATTTTTTAAAATTGATTTATTTTTTTAAAAAAATTGATTTACTTTTAAAAAAAATTGATTTGCTTTATGTATAATTGATTTACTTTATTAAAAAATACATCAAGGTTATTTATCAAAATAAAATTATAAAATGGTCATTAATTAAATAGGTGTTAAAAATAGTTACTTTTTAAATTTATCTTTAAAAAAGTCATTTTTTATAAATACTTTTATATAATTTATTGAAATAAGGTGCGGGGAAGAGTAGATGGCAAAATACAAAATGACTCGCCCTATTTATCATGGTGTCAAAATGGACTCTTTTTTTTTTTTAAAAAAAAATCTCCAATTTCATTCATAAGAGTACAAATCTCGGAGTTGTATACTTGTGATTTTTGTTTCTATGTAATAAATTCTTTGACCATACAGGTCCTACATGTGTCCTTGTTTGCTAACAATACTAATCATATCCGTGTATATACTCCCTACCATACAGCTGTGCTGATTGCTTGAGCTATTCAATATCAATGTAGAAAACTCCCAAATAATACACTCTCTTCTTCTTCTCTCCGTCTTTCTCTGCAACTTTCAGCAGAATCACAAAGTTTCTCTCATAACCACACCACAGATTCCAAATACCACCGGCCCAAGCAGCGCAGCCCCTGTCTCCGTTAATAGTACGTGGTTATGTCACTTTTATTTTCAGCTGACATCTCAATGACTTCACTATATTACTGATTATATATATGTATATATATTTGACTACTAAGCCACGATTTTATTGTTAGGCCATTAAATGATTAATTAGACATGTAGAACTTTATAAATTAACACTTACAGCTCTTATGCAATTTTTATATCTTGCATGATCCTTAGAGACAAATAGTGCCACTCCATCTTTTGTAAAACAGACTATTAGATTTTTCTAATATGTGTATATAAAAAAGAAAAATAAATAAACAGGAACTGAAATTTTGAGAATAACATGGGCAACGACGCCGTTTCACGGCCGCCGCGTCAGCATGTCGTTTTGTTCCCCTTCATGGCTAAAGGCCATATCATCCCACTACTCCAGCTAGCCCGGCTCCTCCTCCTCCGGCGCCGCCACATAACCGTCACCTTCTTCACCACTCCGGCAAACCGACCCTTCATCGCTACGTTTCTCGCCGGTACCCCCGCCGCCATCGTCGAGCTACGCTTCCCGGAAAACGTCGCCGGCATCCCCGCCGGCGTCGAGAGTATAGACGCCCTCCCTTCCATGTCTCTGTTCCACACCTTCGCAAAAGCAACCGAGCTCATGAAACCGGACTTCGAACGAGCCCTTAAGAGTCTCGACCCTCCGGTGAGCTTCCTGGTCTCCGATGTTTTCCTCTGGTGGACCGTCGAGTCGGCCTCCGAGCTGGGCTTCCCACGGTTCGTTTCGTACGGTTCGTCCAGTTACGCGGTGGCCGTGAGCACTGTTGTGGCTACCAGTGGAGTACTATTACAACACGAACCGGAGAGAAAGACCATGATAACAGTTCCTGGCTTTCCATGGATTAAAGTCAACCGAAATGAGTTTGACGCGGCGCTTGAAAATCCTCAAGCGAACCCTGTTGGTCACGGGTTCGTGATGAAATGGGTAGAGGCAACAAACAGAAGCTTTGGCATTGTTGCCAACAGCTTCTATGAGCTCGAGCCAGTGTTCATCGACTACTGGAATCGGGAGATTGGGCCCAAGGTCTGGCCCATTGGGCCCCTTTGCCTCCAGGCCCAACCAGAAAGCCTCAATACTGGGGACGTTGTTCATCAATGGCTGGACGAAAAGCTGGAGAAGGACGAATCAAGTTCAGTTCTTTACGTGGCATTTGGGTCACAAGTGGAGCTTTCTTCGGAACAACTCAGAGAAATCGCAAAAGGGTTGGAAGAATCATACGTCAAATTCGTTTGGGTGATAAGAAAACCAAAAGATGAAACAGAGGACTACTTCCCAGATGGGTTCGAAAACAGAGTGAAGAACAGGGGAATGGTGTTCAGAGATTGGGTTGACCAGATGGGTGTATTGAACCACAAAAGCGTACAAGGGTTTCTGAGCCACTGTGGTTGGAACTCGGTGCTGGAGAGTATCAGCGCCGGGGTGCCAATTCTGGCGTGGCCCATGATGGCGGAACAACCTCATAATGCGAGAATGGTGGTGGAGGAGATTAAGGTGGGGCTTAGAGTGGAGACGTGCGATAGCTCAATGGCCGGCTTTGTGAAGAGCGAAGAGT
>JXTC01000465.1:82414-158201 GCA_002914845.1 Trema orientale
ACCATGACTCACGTACGTAACGTACGTGACGTCTATTGTTAAAAGGAAAAAACGTATTACTACAATGTTAACCCAGAAAGAAAAAACGTAGAAGTGAGGATCAGAAGCACTTCTTTCATTTGTTGCTTAAGTCGGTCAAGGACAGTAATTCAAAGAAAAAGAAAAAAATACCATCACGATTCTTATATTATTTTGAATATTAACAACGAAGAATAGTCAAAATGATTCGTAGATTACTATCACTTTTTTTTTCTTTTTTTAATGAAACTATCACTGGTAGACAATTAGTTGACTTTATAATACTAATTACTATATGTATTATCTATTATACTTATTCGTGATGATGATAGTATATGCATATATATGTTTTATGAATATTATTAACAGTCTATGTTTAATGCTGATCACAAAACTGTGAAAATTTATAATTAGATTATTTTTATAAGTTTTTACAGAAACTGTTGTTTTTGAAACTAGTTGTCGTTTTTCTGAAAAATTGAAATTTCTATAATTGTCTAAAACAAATTATGAATTTTCACTGTGAAATTTCTCTTCTTTCATTGGACTGGAGTTTGGGTCATGACAGTATAATTCATTTTTGACAGGTATATTGCTACCCCTAATCTACTATCTCTACTTTATTTTTAAAACCACACACTTAGATAATATATAAAAACTTACTATCACTTTCTACACCCTTATTTTTTCGCAAATTATTCTTAATCTAATTTACTTCTTACTCTTCCTACTCCACTCTCTCACGTTCTTCCCTTTCCGCCCACAAGTCTCTCATTTTTTTTTTCTTTCTCTGTTCATAAAAATACTAAACAATCATTGAACAAATTCCGGACCATAAATGTTATTCTACAATATTAACGAATAAAAATACAGTAAGTCCCTAGTTTTTTGAGAACAATGATTTCTTATACATTCAGTCTATGAAGAACAAGACTCCCTGAAAGAAAAAAAAAAATCCTAAAAAGATGTGCAAAGACTCTTAAAGAGGGGAAAACAGAAATTTCTTTTTTTTTTCACATTTTCATTATTAGTTTGTATTACCGATTGCCTATCCCTTTGAAGGATAAAAAAGGAAGCTCATCATGGATAAACTAAAATATTAGTTGCTGCCTACATCTTTTTCAAAGAGAAGAAGCAAATTAAAAAAAACCTGATACTATACTTTTAAACCTCGATTTAGACCTCCAAAGTTAATGTATATAAATATTGGGGCCGATATGCTAGTTGCAGCTATTAATAAGAGAATATTTAGAGTTAAAAAAAAACACACACACTCGATTTAGACCTTCCAAGTGCTCCTATATATACGTTTTGAAGAAGAAAATCCGAATATGATAATATATCATGTCTTACTATTTTTGTTAAGAGCTAATACAATCGTATAGGCCATAGAGAGAATCACGACATTGAGAGTAGTTGACCTTATAATACTAATCAGTATAATTCCTTTCTAAGGTCAACTACTATCCTGATTTTTCTCATCAAAAACCACTATCGTAAGTTTCACCCTCAAAGTCACAATTCATAGTAATATATAGTACTTTTATTCGTAGCAAACCCGAACTAAGGATAAAAAAAAATATACTTTTAAAAGAATAGTAAATGAATAATTTAGTATATGTAGAGGTAGAGCATACTGAATACGTATTTTTAATTAGTAACCACATAAATGATGTTTTTAGTTTTTAGGGATAATATAAAAAAAAAAACCCTACTTTTAGTATTTTATGAAAAAAAAAAAACTCCACACATTTTCATTTACATCAAATCAAACCTTCAATTTATATTTTTCTATCAAATAAGATTGGACCCACACATTTAGTCAAAATTGGAACTTTAGTTTGTTTAAAAAGATAATTTTACCCTTTAAACCATAAAACATAAATTAAAACTAAAAAATATTGAAACTAATTATTATTGTATTTCTTTTTTTAAAATAAATATTTTAAGTAAAAATAATAATTCCTAAAAATAATAAGAGTTTTAACCATTCAAAACAATTTTAAAACAAGAATGACAAAAGTTAAAAAAGAATTAATTTTATTCTTTTTTTTTCAAGAGCTTAAATTATTCAAAACAATTAAAATTGAGAGAGAGGGAGAGAGAGAGAGAGAGAGAGAGAGAGAGAGTGAGTGACAAAAAATTTACAAATTTCTCATTTTTCTCTCTTTCATTTATAATTATTTTAAGTGAAAATAATAGATATTAAAACTAAAATGAGTTTAAATTTTTCAAAATAATTAAATGCTAAAAAAAAAGAATGACTTTATTCTTAATAATTATTATTTTTATTAAAATATTTCTTTGAAAAAAGAAATACAAGAATAATTGGTTTCAATATTTAATATTTGTAATATATGTTTTATAATTTTAAAGAGTAAAATTTCTTTTCAACAAATTAAACTTCCAATTTTGACTAAGTATATAGACCCAGTTCAATTTAATAAGAAAATGTAAATTAAAAGTTTAATTTGATATAAATGAAAATGTGTGGATTTTTTTTGATAAAATACTAAATGTGGTGAGTTTTTTTTTTTTTTTTTTATTTTCTGATATTATCCCTAGTTTTTATACCATATTCACTGTCAAACTATTTTAAGTAACATCAAAATTCAAATAATAATTTTTATTCTTATTTATTTTTCCGTACTACAAAATACATGAATAATACTAGAGACACACAAAATATATAAATAAGACATACACACAATGATATATCATTAATTTTAACTGTCTATGATTTTTGAAATAGAACCTCACAATTTATGAGTGGCTCAAAATACATGCCACATATATTTTGTGTGTATGTTATGTGTGTCATTCGTATTACTCTAAATAAATACAATGACTCTCCTTTTCTTCCATTAAATACCAGCTGCTATATTCACTTATCAACACATAGAAGAAGAATAAGGAAAAAAAATGGAGTCTAAATCTAACAATACCAATTCTTCATCATCATCACCTAATCATGATCATGATCATCATGTGGTTTTGTTTCCCTTCATGTCAAAAGGCCACACCATCCCACTCCTCCACTTAGCTCATCTCCTCCTCAACCGCCGTACGACCGTCACATTCTTCACCACTCCGGCCAACCGCCCATTCATCGCAAACTCCCTCGCCGACACCGCCGCCTCCATCATCGAACTCCCCTTCCCTGCAAACGTCGCCGGAGTCCCCGCTGGCGTCGAGAGTACGGACGGCCTCCCTTCCATGTCTATGTTCCACTCCTTCGCCATGGCCACCCAACACATGAAACCAGACTTCGACTGTGCTCTCGAGAAGCTTCATCCGCCGGTCACCTTCGTGGTCTCCGATGGGTTCCTCTGGTGGACCGTCGAGTCGGCCTCCGAGTTGGGCTTCCCGCGGCTCGTTTCGTACGGTACGTCCAATTACGCCATGGCCGTGCATGTAAGTCTCAGTGGAGTACTTGGCCATGAACCGGAGAAGGAGATCATAACAGTTCCTCCTCTTCCCTGGATCAGGATCAACAGGAAAGAGTTTGAACAGGATGTTCAAGATCCTCAAGCCAATCCTATTGGTCACGAGTTCATGATAAAAACTAAAGAGGCAACACGGAGAAGCATGGGCATTATTACCAACAGCTTCTATGAGCTTGAGCCAGTGTTTGTCGACTACTGGAACAGAGAGATTGGGCCCAAAACCTGGCCCATTGGACCCCTTTTCCTAGCCCAGCCATCAAATCCGAAGCTTCATCAACATAAGCCAGAAAGCAGAGACGTTGTTCAACAATGGCTGGACGAGAAGTTAGAGAAGGAATCAAGTTCAGTCCTTTACGTGGCGTTTGGTTCACAAGCGGAGATCTCAACGAAACAACTCAGAGAAATCGCAAAAGGGTTGGAAGAATCAGACGTGAATTTCTTGTGGGTGATACGAAAATCCAAAGATGAGAGTAGAGAGGAGTGTTTCCCAGATGGGTTCGAAAACAGAGTGCAAAACAGGGGAATGGTGGTGAGAGACTGGGTTGACCAAATGAAGATACTGAACCACAAAAGCGTACAAGGGTTTCTGAGTCACTGTGGCTGGAACTCGGTGCTGGAGAGTATTAGCGCCGGGGTGCCCATTTTGGCGTGGCCCATGATGGCGGAACAGCCTCATAATGCGAGAATGGTGGTGGAGGAGATCAAGGTGGGGCTGAGAGTTGAGACCTGTGATGGATCGCCAAAAGGGTTGGTGAAGTGCGAAGAGCTGAAGAAAATGGTGGAGGAGTTAATGGAGGGACAGATGGGGAAGGAGGTGAGGAAGAAGGTGAAGGAAGTTGCAGATATGGCGAAGAAAGCCATGGAGGAAGGTGGGTCGTCGTGGCAAGCT
Source organism: Trema orientale (assembly GCA_002914845.1). NCBI lineage: Eukaryota > Viridiplantae > Streptophyta > Magnoliopsida > Rosales > Cannabaceae > Trema > Trema orientale. The sequence continues at coordinate 86,768 of JXTC01000465.1, forward strand.
TTGGAGTCGCTCATTGATGAGGCATGCAAAGAAAGATCGTCCTCCTAATCTTGTTTGACAATTTACGGGAAGTTGACTTTGTCGTTTTGGCATTTATTTATATGGTAGTATTGTCGTTATGTTTGGGGAACGTTACCACATTATGGCCAAGCTAATAAATAAAGATCACATCGAAAAGAAAAATAAAATTAAGAGCTAATAATTTAAGAAATAGAGGCATGCATGATTTCAACGATTTGTATTACCACGCCAAATATTGTCATTTTATCTTATTATTAAACTGGTGACATAAATGGAAAAACATTTATTTGCAAGTACTGGTTCCGATATCATCTAAGAATATCATAAAATTAAATAAGTGAACAGTAATCTTTTTGCCAAATAAACCCTGAAGTTTTGACTTGTGCATCTACAAATTTCTATAACTTTTATGTCCAAATTAATGTAAAATTTTCTCACTGAATATTTTATTTTTGTCGTCAAATACAAAAGTTTTTTGAAAATAACTTAAAGCAACCAACACATATCACCAAATTTGTACACAGTAAATATTCGTAGAAATTTTAAATGTAAAGATATAATTATATAAGTTAAAATTTGGAGTTTATTCTAATCATTTTTCAAGGGCTTTTTTTTGGCAGTTAATCAAAAGAAATTAAAAATAAGATATACAAATTCATTTATATACAAATACTTAAATGTCATGACACAAATCTATTACAAAATCAAATTAAAATAAAAAAATCAACAACTCCTTGCTCGGAGCCATCAAAAATTTCCTCTAATTCCTCTTAAATAATTTGGGTCAAAATCAGTTATATATGGATTTGAAAAAAAAAAAAAAAAGTTCTCGGTGCCGAGTTCGAGTTTACTTTCAATTAGTATTTGTGTTCTTCCAAGGTTGAACCATCATCTTACATCTTAGATTTTTCCATGCATTTTCGACTGAGGTCGAATATTTGAGTATTTTAATTAGCATTATATCCAATTATTACCAGTTTATCAATACATATATCATAGGAGAAAATAGAGCATTTTGGCATTTCAATTTTTATTTCGCAACAAGAACTTTTTTTTTTTTTTGGGATACGATTTTTATCATCTCTCACCATGATCTTTAGCATTAGGTCTAAGAAGATAGTGTCCCGCAGCTATATCATTATATCATATGCTCACTTTACTTTTGTCTTTTGTTTTTTTTTTTTTTTCGAAAAATGAAAATCAGCTAGGCACACAAAGAAAAGTAATTAACTACAACGTGTACGTAGTCATATTGGAATCGGAACCTGGCCAATATCAGTAATACGCGAAATTTACTATTGTAAGAGTTGACACAGTAATGCTTTTCCTTATGATAATGACGAGTCAATATTCTTGACAAAAAGATTTTTAGAGGACTTCAATTACAGAATTCGAGCCTCATTGCTATTCACGATATAGATATGTCATTATGTAAGCTCATTGTAGAAATTTCCACAATGCAACTTGGTGATCCCAACACATAACACAATTTGTAGCCAGTTAATTAGCATGGTTAATTGGCTTAGTTTCTTTTCTGTCATTCTTTTTTTTTTTTGGGTAGGTAAACAGATTCGTCGGAGAGGTGGAATATGTTCCAACCAAATCAAGACATTGGCTATCCTAAATGAAAATCTGGCTTGGTTATATAGCATCTTTGCAAAGATATTGAACCAAAGACACTAGGAAAAAGATGACAGAGTTGTAATTCAGTAGGAGCCCACCAAGTGTAGACCGTGAGGCTCGACGACTCTCGTACAAACGAACTTCTTCTAGAACACCTCAATCCCCACTTTCACATAGTGAAATTCCTACATTATCTTTAGCCCATTTAAACTTTGGTATAAGTGAAACCAATTTATCATAAGTTGGTGAAGCAGAGCCAAGCATATTATTTTGACAAGGGTCCCATAATAACCAAATCTTGATCACTTCTGGTGATGGCCCCGTAGGCATCGACGTTCATCTTATACATTCCACTGCGATGTTTCTACGTACTGCTCCGCTTGGAACCTGAATTTTGGAGGAAAAAAAACTATAAGGAAAAAGTCTTGGAAAAAGAAAGAAGAAAATAATTCTCCTAAGAGTTTATATAATTTTATTTTGACACTTTTGATTTTACTAATTAATGTGTATACTAAATAATAATATTAAATCAAACTCCCACACTTTTCTTAAAAAAAAATTTTATCTTTTTTTGTTTCAATCCAAACAAAGGAAAATGAAATTCTTTTGAATTTTTTTTTTTCTCTCCAAAAATCTAAATTCCAAACGGAGCCAGGGTTTGTACATGCTGACTTCTACGTATGAGGAGAAGGACCTTATTGTGCTCCCTGATAGTCGTCCGGGTAGGAAGTAGTCCATGAGACAGTGTCCCCGACAGAACAGGTGGCCTTTGCTCATGGACCACCTATAGCCTGTTTGTCTCGAACCAAATATTACACCAAGCAGTCACTAAATCCACTCCAACGAATCACTATGACCTTTCTTAATCATAAGTCCCAAACAATCAAAGAAAGTGAAGCACTAATTTCATGGAAAGGGAAATTGGTAAGCATGTTGGTGATTGTATAAAACAATGTATTTTTATTGCGACCAAATAAATAGAAAAATTCTGCTGGTCATATAAATTACGGTCACACTCCGTTAAACAAAAGTATTTACGTAAAATCTTAAGAGTTATGAGACCCGCCCAAAAAAATAAAAAACTCCATTAATTTAGTTTAAACAATAAATTATTATTATTATTATTAGAAAAAAATTTGCAATTAAATAAAATTTTAATTGTCGAAACTATTTTTCTTTCATCAAATTTGTAGCAATTGTTCAAACTATATTTGTTTATGTTATTTTCTTTTCTTTTTTTCCTAATATTTGGGCTATTAAGCTAAATAATATTTGTCCAAGAGTTGTCACTATGGTATTTGACATTAAAGTGTCTAACTTTCCCCAAGTAACGTCGTTAAACTTATCAACCTATGCATATATCATTCATATAATGATCCATATACAATATATATTTGCGAGGAATGTAGAAAACTTTTGATACTATTATTCCGGAGTAGCATTGCTTCCTGTCAAAAGCTAGTCATCCTTAGTTCGGTCAATAAGTAGGCACTCAGGAGCTAATATCACTCCAGACGAACGGAAAAAGAAGCTAATATATTTTAATGAAAGAGGTTTAATGCGTATATACAAGACTTGATCACCTAACTGGCAGTTGCTAATCTTCAATCTTCTGATCAATAAAGCCACCAGACTTTGGCTTTGGCAGTCAAAGTTCAACACAGATCTCGGGATTTGGAAGAATAAGGTCACAGGGTAGTGATGACTCGGACAAATATGTTCTATGACGAAAGCATTTGGGTGAGCAGACACCATGTCACCATAATCATGATCTGAAAGTTGATTCTACTGAGTCTGACTAAAGATTAGGTATGTTCATTCGGACTTTACGACACACGACCCTTTCGCGGAGGGGCCCTGAAGAAAGGCCATACATCTGTGTATTTGTAGAACTTCCTATGCGTAGAGGGTTGGTAACTAAAATAATGCTGTGTATTTGTGGAACTTCCTCTGCGTAGAAAGTTGGTTACTAAGATAATTGTCTAAACTAACTACTGCATAGTCAAAAATTACTGAATGAGATACCAATGCGAGGAAACCGCTATATTAATGCTATAATACGTGTCCGTGTGATTTCCGCCATGATTTGGAAATGAAAGATACCGTTCGTACTAGCATGTGTCATGGTTTAGACTTTCTTTAGACATCATCACGGCAAAGAGCAGTGTGACATGATTAATCAAAAACACAGAAACAACATCGAGCTACACGGCATGACAGTAAAAGAAAAAGTTGACTTGGCTAATTTGGTTAATGAATGATCTGACGTGATTTCACGCCTAAGACAGGGACGCCAAGAAAAAACTGGAGTCGTTCAAAGTCCTAGAGAAAGGAAATGGAGGAGTAACTCAAATGATTTTTCAAAATATCTTTTCTAAGAGTATCACATTATTAGTGGCGGATAGTTACTATAACTTTAGTAACCACCTATCATTAATACAATGACTATGCCAACCATCGATCATGAATATAGTGACCTTGACAATTCTTAAAATATCAGTTAAAAAACCGGGGTTTAAAGCAAGATGGCAAATTTTTTGTGCTCATTTTAAATATATGTCCGTTTTACAAATGATGTAGTTAAATGACCAATATATGTAAAATACGATATATCACATGTATGAAAATTAATATACTCGCAACATAAACTAAAACTAATATATGAGTAGATATGTCAAATGTAAAAATACATATATTCGGACATCTACCTATAAAAAGAGAAAAACATGTATTTATTAAAACAATGTGCAAGAAGGACACCCACTTTAAAATTTCCGAATCCTACTAACAAACGAAAGTCAATTTACCACAAAACACTACTAGTCAGGTCCATTTCCCTATAGAGAGGTTAGGCCCAACAAGAAGCTGGCCCAAGGGCGGGCTTGTACGTAACGCAGTGTGTGTGAGAGAAAAGAGGACTTTTGCATTTACAATTGGTCTATTGCTCAGAAACAGAGCGCTTCGAGTAAAGCTTAAATGAACATTCATTCTAAAAGCAACGAAGAATTAAATTTAAAATGTCAATTCTTTCAATCCAAACTTGCGAATCATCTACAGAGGACTTCTGAAATTTAGCTCCAACTAAACTTTAACCTTGAAATTCGAGTTACATAATTCTGAACCAAATTGATGAGTATCTCAATATGAAGTTTCTAGCTTCTCACCATATAAAAGAGGCATAATAGGATTACATTCCCTGTTATCATCAAGGATTTGATTATAACATAGAAGAGGGGAAGTACCAAAGCTTAGGAAAATTACTGAATTTGAGACTAGCTCTTCTCAACATTGTTCTCCAACTCTTTCTTTAGCTGCTTTGAGAAATCATCATTGACATCATCATCATCCCAATCATCTTCCCATTGCTGTGTTGTTTGTTTTCCTTCTTCCTTCAAGTCCCACTCTGTCAGAATAAAAAGAGCAAAAATATAATAAAGCTCAAAGCACTACAATAACCATGAAGAAACTCCAAGAAAGTTGAAAAATTAAAACCATTGCTAACAAAAAGTAGATAAAGATCCAAGGAAAAATGTCAGAGTAGGGTGATATGATAGACACTGAACGCATAGGATTGCTTAATTCAATTATTTCTTAGGCATGTTAGTATCTATAATCAATATGGCTGACATAATTTAAGAAGAAAAAGTCGGAGAAAAAGAAGCCAATTCAATCAATGAGCCTACACCTAATCACCAAGCCTAAATCTCATCACAACTTGATCACCAAGCCTAAGCCTCATCAACACTTGATCCCCATGCATAAGACTCGTCAACATTTGATCGTAAAGCATAAGCCTCACAAGTCATCAATGCTTGATGACCCAGCCCAAGCATCACCAAAAGTTGATCATCAACCCTAAGCCTTCATCAATACTTGGTCATCATTCCTAAGCCTCATCATAAATGCATACACCCTCTGCCCTGCCACAGAGTTATTAAATCAAATCTGACTGTAAGCTAAAACTTCAAACCATTAGCTTAGAGCCTCCTTAAACCCTTGATGAGCCACAGGGACACTTCCTCAATAAAAATATCCGTTAAAATCTTTATCTTCCAATAACTTTTCTTTGCGTTCTGTGAAATCTAATTTAATAATATCCTCTTCTCCAATGCAACAACGGAACCATTCTTGTGAATATAGTAATCTCATAAGGAAACCACAACCGGGCAAAAACCCAGTTTGAGGATGCACAAGAATCTACTCAGAATCACCTTAGGGCATTAATCCTCCAAATTAAAGAACTTCAATAATGAATTTGTATACAAAAAATTGATAAGAAACCAACATCACTACCCAGTTCAAGCAATCGATTATGGCAATTTACAGGTCAACAGACTATGAATCAGGGAAGCGTGAATCTAAATATAAAGAGCAGCCATAAGAGAAAGGTTTAAAGGATTGTACCTTGGTCGATCTCAAATTCTTCAAACTCGTCATCGTCTTCAAATAGATCGACTTTGGGGTCTTCCGATGCAACCTTTTGATCCTTCTCCATTGTTAACGAGCTCTGCAATTATAAGACTAGGTAAGTAATCTGAATAATTGTATAAACTCTTCTTTCTTTTCTCCCAATCCAAAACCCTAGATCTCAGAAACGTAAACCCTAACCTCCGTCACAACTGTGCGCGTATTCGACTAGGATTTTGAACCAAAGACGTTCTCAGGCGAGATGCTACTTTTCCTTTTCCTTTTCCTATTCGTGTTTTATACATTATAGAGATATAGAGATGCTTTGCTTGTCCTAAGAAACAAAAATTCATGTCGTTTTCTCTTGAAAGTTTTCCCTGTCGTTTAATTTATGAAAAGAGGAACCGATTGTCGTTTAATTGATGTTGGGTTTTGTTTAAGTTGTTTGTCGTTTAGAAATAACTACATGTCATATATTACGTAAGTCACAGCTAGAGATGTAAAGCGGGCTGGACGACTTTGTAGCGGGCTCCGGCCTAGCCTGCCTAAAATATGGGTCGGGCCGACCCGACCCATATTCCTATTAAGGGGCCCAGCACAGCCCACAAGCCCAGTCTACGTTTTATGCGAGCCTAAGTGAGTCATGTCTAGGTAGACCGTGCCTATACGGGCCGAATATGAGCCAAAATGTGGGCCTAATTTCGTTATTGTTCTATGCTTTAAAATATAAGGAAATTAGACATTATACGGTAATTTAGAAAAAAATTTGAAAAATACGGTGGTATAAGATTTTTTAAGGTGCGGTACGGTTTTTATTAGATAAATACTATTTTTTAAAAACTATTTAGAAAAATGCCATTTTTTAAAATAGAAACTAGTTTCTGATAACTAGTAACCAAAAGTATTTATAACTAGTATATAACTGGTAACTAGTAATCAGTAATAAGTTTCTAGAAACTGGTAACCAATAACTATTTTAAAAAATGATATTTTTCTAAATTTTTTTAAAAAGTGATATTTTTCTAATAAAAACCGTATGAAAATTTGAAAAAAGCCTAAATTCCGTATTTTTATAATTCTTTTAGTTTTTTATATGTAAAAGTGATAGAAACTGTTAAAATATCAAATATGTACTTATGTGAGCTAAAATATGAGCCTAAACCCCATTCATATTATTTTAAAATTTGAATAAATTGAAAATAAATAAAAATAAGTAAATGAATAACATTAAAATCATATAAATAAAAATATTTAATTAATATTTTTTTAAATTTAATTAAGAAATAAATTGAAAATTATATATAAAGGGCACCAATCCAGTAGGTATTTTTTTTTTTCCACCTATGCATAGGTATCAATTTGGCCAATAAAAATTTAGCATGCACATTTTTTTATTATAAAAAGTAAAAGAGAGAAAGAGCATTAATGATGCACGTCTTCTCATGCACTTCATTGTAGCCGTTGGATCACATTAGATGATGATCCAACGGCTAAAAAAAATACCTATCTATAGGTTTAAAAAAAAAAATACCTACTGGATTGGCAACCATATATAAAATGCCTAAATGTGGGTCGGGCCGAGCTGGGCCTATTGCTGAGGCCCAATCTAGCTCCTATTATATGTAACGGGCCGGTCTAGACCCACATTAATATGGATCGGGTCGAGCTGGTATCGTGCTTTTTTTTTTTAAATGTGGGCCGGCCCACATTGACATCTCTAATCACAGCCTTTTATCTAAGAAAATACACGAGTTTTTTTTTCTTTTTTTTTTTCCTAATTTTGAAATTATTTTGTTAAATTCTTATTCTTCTTGGGTTATTTCCATTTTAGCACTCAAATTATGGGGTCAATCTTATTTTGACTCCTAAAATTTCAAATGTCCTAATTTATTTTTTGAACTATGTTTTTGCTTTTGTTTTTGTTTTTATTTTTATTTTTAATTTTGGTTTGAGTAATACTATAAGGCACCAATTGTGCCTAATACCACATTAACGTGTCAGTTTGTTATTAGATGATTTTAATTAATAAAGTGGATCCTACAAGGGTCCTACATAAAGTATAACTATAATTGACCAGTAACAAATTAACATAATATCATATAGTGTTGGGTATTATATGGTGCCCTATAGTATTTACTCTTGTTTTTAGCCTTTTGAATTTTCAATTGTCTCATTATACTATAATTGTTTTAGCCTTTTGAATTTTCAATTGTCTCATTATACTATAATTATTTATTGTTATAGTTATTATCTTTTTTCTTAATATTCTTGATTTTGGCTTTCGATATATTACATTATTGTTTAAAACTAAGACAACGACATAATTGAAGTAGTAAATAAGATCTATTTGAAAATACATAGGACTGATCGATGCCAAAAATACACGTCTCTCTTACTCATAAAGTTTATTATGTATATCTACACATCAAAAGTTTCTTTGCTCTTTGTTGTCTACTAATCCTAACAAATCTTACGTCGTTTTTTTGGCAAAGATTTGTTGTTGTTTTTACCGACGAAATTTTTCTCTAAACTCTTGTGATCTGTCCAGATTACTGTCCTTCAATAAACACCACATGTCAATTCTAATATAAATTGTTGTAGTGGAAACGACTTGGCGTTGTAGTTTTATAATTTTGTTGTTGTGTCAAATAGAACTAGTCACATTATTTCCCAAAAAAAAAAAAAATTGCCACATTTCTTAAAAAAGGACATGTCGTTTTACGTAAAATTTTGCTGCAGTTTTAGAAACGACATGTAGTTTGTATTATTAGCCTCCAAAAAGTTAACATGGTAATATGGTATTAAATTATGCAAACAATGCGTCTTTCTGGCTTCAGCATTTCTTTTTCTGAAAGCGACTTTGGCATTTTGAAGACAAGATCGTGATTATTTTGACATATTTAAACATTACTCTTTTTTGTTTTTTGGAGGAAAATTACTATTTAATATTTTAACACAAATACAACCCGCTAGAATTGTCTCCAACTAGGTTCTAGATGTTGTATAGCATGATCTGATTCTACAATTATCAATATATATATGGTTGCCAATTTAGTAGGTATTTTTTTTTTATCTATGTGTAGGTGTTTTTTTTTAGCCGTTGGATAATTATCTAATGGTGATCCAACAATTATAATGAAGTGCATGAAAAGACGTGCATTATTAATACTATTTCTCTCCCTTACTTTTTATAATAAAAAAATATGCATAATAAATTTTTATTAGCTAAAATGATATCTATGTATAGGTAAAAAAAAAAAAATTCCTACTAGATTGATACCCTATATATATAATACATATATGTTGGTAGCCTGCTTAGATTAATTGATGTGAAGTGTTAGTTGTGACTTATGGTTTATGAGTAAAGAATATTACAGTAGAGAATCTCTTTTCAGCACCAGCAACTGTAATTAACTGTCAAAGAATGGCCTTAACACTAGTCTTGTCCTGGTATAAGCACAAAGAGCCAAAGACAGTGAGGGAATAATTATAGTGAAATTCACCTGTAAGAAACTGCCATGTGTCTTAAGGTTGAGCCATTTTTTTTTTTTTTTTAAGGGCCGGCAATGACAATTTATTTGCCAGAAGAAAATTAAGATGTTGAAATTATTCATACTTTCATTTTGGACGATACATCCAAACCTCTTCAGTCATTTTTCAATCCAAACAAAAGGAAAGATTACGGGCTTTCTTGGAATTTCAAGAACGTAACTCAAAACAAAATCGTCTACTATTCCGCTCTTCACAAACTTTCGAAAGCTAAAACCATTCCGAACTTTATGGACAAACATTGCCGGTCTCTGCTTATCTATCTTTGTTTATGTGTTCTTCTGTTCTTTAAATAGCTTTCTAATGTTTTCTCAGTGTATCAAACCTTCTTCTTACTAGGAAAATGATCTTGAAAAGTTCATTTATAGCGTGACGGACTGAAATAGGAAGCTTGACTTTAGATTTTTAGTTGTTCTTCATAGTAGAACTAGGCCATGGATATGGTCACATTGAATTGTCACAACTTGGATGTGACTCGGGCTGTAAAACAATTTTATGTTTTCTTCTTCTTAGTCCTCCAAATCTTTGTTGTTGACTTTACAGTTTCTACGCCCTCTCCAGGCGGCTGCACCCTTCATTTTAACCCCTCAATACCCTTATTTAGTCAAAGTTGTGAAGGGGGAGATTGGGGAGGGTTTCTAGAGGAAAGCTGCTGTGGAGCAGCTTTTGGTGAGTACCTCTATCTATTAGGCCAGAGGGCAAATCAAACTGGAGAATTGTTTCTGAACTCAACTGAGCAGAGAAGTTGTTTAGTTTCACTGACCAGGTTTCGCGGAAGTGTCTCTGGTTGTGGGATTGGAAAGCTAGTTAGTGGTATGGGTGGCTGTTCTGACTTCTCTCTTGCTGATGTTACCAATAAATTGGGAGATAAGCTTAGAAGTTTAAATGGAAACTGTGAACTTCTTAGTTCTGAGGGAACATGGGTTAAGTCTTGTGATTCATGTGTGAAGAGCTGGGAAGACTTTGGAGGAATGAATTTGACATCTGTCAAACGTGAGTCTATGACCACTGAAACTGACATGTGTAGGTTTGCGGTCCTTGTGTCGATGATTGGTAAAAGGATTGATGATATAAAATATATTGGCTCCCTTTTCAGATGCCTCGGGGGACAAACACTCAATTCTGGTATGTTTCCCTTAGACTGGTTATGAGTATTTATTGTGTTGAATCCAATCACATGTTGTTTTAACTTAAAGTGGTTTGTGTTTTTGCATGATAGAAAATGAAGAAGTAGAGCATAAGAAGAAGATTAAAAGCAAAGGTGATTCCCTATCATAAACTGGATCACCAAATGTTACCAATATACCATGGATACAATAAGATAGGAACTTTGTTTTATGGATATAGGTGTTTGGATTTTGATTGGAGGCCTAATAGGAGTTGTAGTGATAGTATTGATAGCTTCATTGATCTTGTACAGAAGATACATCAAATCAAAAATTCCATCCAAAAACCACGGTATAATATTCACTAAACTAGAAAATTTTCCTAATTATATGCCATAGTCCATACTTGTACTTATTTTAGTATAACATATATGACAGTGTTTAAGGATGTGCTTACAAAGGAGAATAGCCTAAAAGTACCTGTTGGGGAAGTGTATTCTGCAACAAACAATCTAAGCGAATTGAATTTAATTGGCGAAGGAACTGCAGGTTAGAACTCCGGTAAAACAAAAGGAATCTGTTCACTTTCTAAAGAAAGCACATAGAAAAATGTAACAGGAAAGAGATCCTCATCTCCCATATCACCTTATCCAATTATGTTTTTGGACCTTCCTCATCTTCCATCCTAGATGTCATTAACGAATGTAATGTTGTTAAAATATCAGGAAAGGTCTACAAAGGGTTACTGTCAAATAAGCAACCTGTGGCAATTAAGCACATCATTAACGATGAGGACATTGAAACATTTGTCAGGGAAGTTACAAGCTTAGCACATATCAGACACCCAAACCTTGTCGCTTTGCTGGGTTGTTGTGTAAGGAAAGATGATTGCTTCCTCATCTATGAGCTTTGTCCAAATGGGAGCCTCTCAGAATGGCTTTTTGGTACTCCCTGTCTCTATCTTAAGTTCTTCTATATTTATAATACATGTCTTCATATTTGAAGCTGATGAAATATTGAATTTTACCACAATAGGGAGAGATAAAGTCCTGTCTTGGATTCAAAGGCTTGAGATCGCAATTGATAGCGCTAGAGCTTTGTGGTTTCTCCATACATGTCCAGAAGGCTGCATTGTCCACCGTGATATCAAGGTTTGTCCAAATGTTGTAGCTGTCAAGTTTCCTATACCTATATCAACTTTAAATTGATTCTAAATGGAGAACTGATGCAATTTTTTCTTATCTTGCCGATTTCATCAATCAATTCGAGTCATCTACTAACTTCCTTGCACTATAGAATCTCAAGTTCTACACATCAAAGAAATTTAGCCTGAATTCATCTTTATAACAATTTCATAACGACCTTTAAGTTTGTGCTTGGCATTACTGATAACCAAGCCTGTCAATGACTTGATAAGCTGATACTCACCATTTCCTCTTGCAGCCAACTAACATTCTTCTTGGCGAAAATTTAGAAGCCAAGCTATCAGACTTCGGACTGTCCAAAATTATGAACCTTGGAGAAAGCTTTGTTAGTTCAGAAGTGAGAGGAACTTTTGGTTATGTTGATCCTGACTACCAAAGCAACCGCCTAGTAAAATCATCAGGAGATGTATACAGCTTTGGTGTTGTGCTCCTTCAGATCATCTCAGGCAAGAAGGTTATCAATATGAATCTGCAAAAGCCCATGCCATTAAACAAAATGGTCTGAATTCATTTACGCTCTCTAGTCATTCTTTAATATCCCATGTTGGATTTTTGAGTCTCAAAGTGAAATTCAATCCGACTCATTCACATTTGGTGTTTCTTCTTAATTGGTAGGCAAAAGTCCTAAGCAGAGGTGGTAACATAGCTGAATTTGCTGATCCTAAACTAGAAGGAGAATACTCAGCAGAAGCTTTTGTTCTTGTGCTTCAGCTGGCTTTGTCATGCACTGCACTCAAGACAAGTCGTCCTTCCATGGAGCAGATTGTTTCTAAATTAGAAGAGGCCCTTGACATATCAACAAGGGCTAAAGGCTCAACCCCTGAAGCTACACCAGATAGAAATGCTTGAATTCTTATATTTATATATACACACACATAAAGTTGAGATTTAATATTGAGTAAAATGGTTTTAAGACATGCTATAGTTAAATTGGTCCATAAAGTTCTGTTCAGGTACTGGCTCCAATCATATACGTATATTTTGAGACATGATATAGATAAACATATAAGTATATCTTGCTTTGTACTGGGGTAAGAAAAGCATATTCCCCGTATGTAACGTATCTTCAATTTCAATCATTTGTTGTTTTGCATTTTAATATATATCCTCTTGGACATAGTGCCAGTAAAAATTCACCATTGTGTGTTTTTTTTTTTTTTTTTAATTTCTTTTTTCTTCTGTTAAAACGCTTCCTCCACTAATTAAATACAATTTAGCTGGTGTAGAAACATGGTCAAACACAAATCTCTAGGACAAAGCACCTATAAAAGAAAGCAATCTTTAAGAGTCTCCATTATGACCATTCAGTTTCACTCAAATTGGCGGTGAAGGCAAGACCGCAAGAGGAAGAAAGAAAGCAGAAGAGAGCGTGGAGAAACGACGTCAAGATAAAAACGACAATAACATCAAAATACGACAATTAACTTTAAACGGCATTAATCTCAAAACGACAATGACGTACAAACGACATCAAACTACGAATGAAAATTGAAATGAACTCCAAAAAAAGAAAAAGGACATGGGACAATTATCTCGTGAAAACGACAATTATCTCCAAAAACGACAATGAACTTAAATCTGGAAAATGACAAATTAAAACGACAATAATGCATAAAAACGACATACTCCTGAAAACGACAATAACGTTAAAACAGCATTTATTTAAAAAACGGCAGTAACCTAGAAAATGCCATCAAACTATGAATGAAAATTGAAAAGAATCAGAAACGACATCAACCGATATAAACGACAATTATCTTGAATAACGACAATGAACTTAAAAACTAGAAAATGACAACGAAAAACGACAGTGGTATAAAATGACAATGAAAACGACCTAAATTGTAATAACGAAAACAATGAAGTAAAATACGACATCAACAAGAAAGTGACAAAAATCTAAGAACGAAGTATTAACAAACGACAATTACATTAAAATAGACATGAATCGTTTGAAAAAAAAAAAGGAACGACGACAATACTCCACTCTGGAGATCACAACATAGATTCAACAAACACCCCAAGAATCAACATTAAACGTAAAATTGTCACAAATACAAACGAAATTAAAAGCAACAACAACATGAAACAATAATAAAATCTCAAAAATAATTTAGAAGTTCTTTTTTTAAAAAAAAAAAAAATTTAAAAGCGCATTGCAAAAACGATAAACAATAATGGGCCCAGTTTCGGCCCATAACCTGGCCTGAACTCTAAAGCTGAACCCTTGGCCCGACTAAAATGTTCGTCGTTTTTTTTTTTTTTTTTAAGACTCATTGGAAAGTGTCTCCAAGTGAGCTGATCTTAAACCCTAATGAGCGAGGGCTCCGACTTTGGGTTCCGTCTAGCCAGCTGATCTTAAACCCATCTTCCGTACTCATTTCTCACACATACCCAATCCTCATAGATTCATTGCCTGAGCATCAATGGCGTTCGTCTTATCTAAGCGCTGTCAATGGCGACCAAGGGTCTTCCCCAACCTTCCCAGGATCTCAGACCCTTCTCCGATCTACCTCCGTCTCTTCAGCTCGAACAAAGACTCAACTCCAAGCGTGGGGGATAAAGCATCATCAGACCCACATACCGAGTCTACTTCTTCAGAAGCTCAAACTGGACCGGTCAACCCAAACCCACCAGATGGGCCAGAAAACGTCGTGAACCAGAGAACCCCACGAGGTAAGCGTCGAAACCCAGAAAAGTTGGAAGATATTATATGTAGAATGATGGCTAACCGGGCGTGGACGACACGTTTGCAAAACTCGATTCGGGGTTTGGTCCCCCAGTTCGATAATTCCCTCGTTTGGAATGTGTTGCACGGGGCCCGGAACTCGGAGCACGCGCTTCAGTTCTTCCGGTGGGTTGAGCGGGCCGGGTTGTTTGACCACGACCGTGAGACCCATTTGAAAATTATTGAGATTCTTACCCGAGCTTCGAAGCTCAACCATGCACGGTGCATACTCTTGGATATGCCCAAGAAGGGAGTGGAGTGGGGTGAAGATCTTTTTGTTTTGCTGATTGATGGTTATGGTAAAGCTGGGATTGTTCAGGAGGCTGTGAAAATTTTCAATAAGATGAAGGAGTTGGGCGTTGAGAGGAGCATTAAGTCTTATGACGCTTTGTTTAAGGTTATTTTGAGGAGAGGACGATATATGATGGCGAAAAGATACTTTAATGCCATGTTGAGTGAGGGGATAGAGCCTACTAAGCATACTTATAATATTATGATCTGGGGTTTCTTTCTCTCGTTGAGATTGGAGACTGCTAAACGGTTTTATGAGGATATGAAGAACAGGGGTATATCACCTGATGTTGTTACATATAACACGATGATTTATGGATATAATCGGTTTAAACTAATGGATGAGGCAGAAAATCTGTTTACAGAGATGAAGGGACAAAACATAGCGCCCACTGTTATAAGCTATACTACCATGATAAAAGGTTATGTCTCGGTTGGGCGAGTTGACGATGGGTTGCGGTTGTTTGAGGAGATGAAGTCATTTGGTATTAAGCCCAATGCTGTCACTTACACGACATTGTTGCCTGGTCTTTGTGATGCAGAGAAAATGTCCGAAGCTCAGACTATGTTGAAGGAGATGGTGGAGAGATTTATTGCTCCCAAGGATAACTCCATCTTCCTAAGGTTGTTATCTAGCCAGTGCAAGGCTGGTAATTTGGATGCAGCTGCTGATGTACTTAAGGCAATGATTCGGCTGAGCATCCCAACCGAGTCTGGTCATTATGGCATCCTAATTGAAAATTTTTGTAAGGCTCAGGTATATGATCGGGCAGTTAAGTTGTTAGATAAGCTTGTTGAGAAAGAAATTATAGTAAGGCCTCAAAGCACCGCAGATATAGAGGCTAGTGCTTACAACCCAATGATTCAGTATCTATGCAACCACGGGCAGACAGGGAAAGCTGAAATCTTCTTCCGGCAGTTGTTGAAAAAGGGTGTTCAGGATCCTGTTGCTTTTAATAATTTGATCCACGGTCATTCCAAGGAAGGGAACCCTGATTCTGCTTTTGAAATTTTGAAGATCATGGGTAGGAGAGGGGTTGCTAGCGATGCAGATTCTTTCAGATTGCTTATTAAGAGCTACTTAAGTAAAGGTGAGCCTGCTGATGCTAAAACAGCTTTGGATAATATGATTGAAAGTGGGCATCTTCCAGACTCCTCATTATTCAGGTCAGTGATGGAGAGTCTATATGGAGATGGGAGGGTTCAAACTGCAAGTAGGGTTATGAAGGGTATGATTGAGAAGGGCGTGAAAGAGAACATGGACTTGGTTGCTAAGATTTTGGAAGCCCTCCTCATGAGAGGTCATGTTGAGGAAGCATTGGGGCGGATTGATCTACTTATGCAAAGCGGGTCTGTGCCTAATTTTGATGGTCTTTTATCCATTCTTTCTGAGAAAGGGAAGACAATTGCTGCTATCAAGCTGTTAGACTTTTGCCTTGAGAGGGACTATTCAGTAGATTTTTCAAGCTATGATAAGGTGTTGGATGCTCTTTTAGGAGCTGGAAAGACGCTTAATGCATATTCAATATTATGCAAAATAATGGAGAAAGGAGGAGTTACCAACTGGAGTAGCTGTGAAGATCTGATTAGGAGCCTTAATCAGGAGGGCAACACAAAGCAAGCAGATATTCTTTCTAGAATGATCAAGGGAGGGAAGGAAGCCAGTGGGAACAGGAAAGGGAACAAACAAGCCCCTGTAAGTGCCTGATTTGTTTTCTCTATTCTTTTTCTGCAGTTGAAGATTTGGCCTTTAAAACTGAACGATATCCTGCAAGTGGTCTATGGAGTTCCATGTAGTCAGAAGTAGTGAGGAATGAACTCGGATCTGTTCTGTTATTTTTTTTTTCGAACACGGGTTGTAATTTCCATATATTCCATGGCTTTTAGTCCTAGTCCTCATTTTTTAGTTTCCAATTTTGACTAGGAAGAGAATAAGATGGTTTTGTAATTTTTCTTTTGCTGGATTACACTCTTTGTGGCAACTTCGACCAAAAGCTAGTGTTCAAACATGAGGTAGCTTCTCACCCTTTGCCCAAAATTTGGGTTTCTATCTCTGATTAGTGATTACATATATAAATAGGTTTTTATTGTAATTAAATTTCAGTCAGGCGTGCATTGATTTTTGAGATTTGAGATGCCTAAATTTGTTTTGCTTTTATTGTTCTTTCGTCTCCTTTCCTCTTGTTATTTTCCTTCATTTCTACCTATTTCTTCCTCTCTCCCCTTATTTCTGACTTATCCTTTCCTGTCTCTTGCCGAAAGATGGTTTATGTGCTCCCACTATAAAAGTAGTACACTGCATAAGCGAGTGTATCAATCAACCCAATCCTACGGATTAGCCAAAGCCTATAAAATAGGATTGATGCCACAAATTGAGATAAAAGTATTGTTATCACTAGAATATCACTATAATTTACATCAATGTCACAAAAAATCTTCCTAAACTAGTCACTGGTTAGTTCACTTCTTCTCGTTTCGTAGTGGTTGTTATACTAACTAAAGATCCTCTTGGTATAAAGAGAAATCAGGTTCGTCTGGCTTAAACAACTCGGGCATCTTTAAGCTGGTTGAAGCAGCAGAGCCAGCCACCTGAACTTTCTGGTTAGCCCCTCTTCTCGTATTTGCAGCAAATTTCGAAGCCAGAATTGTGGCTCCAAGATTCTGGGCATTGCTTGCATTGTCTCCTTTAGGAGTTTCACCGTTATTATTCTCATAATTTCTGCCTGATAGCTCGTCAACACAATCACCCTCTTCGCCCGCAATTTGCTTATAGTAAAAGCTTTCCTGCATAGCTAATTCTTTTGCCATCTTTCTCTTCTTATACCTTCTCCATGCAGCTTGTATGAAGCAAGCACCCCAAGTTCTCCATTGGTGGGAATAGTACCTGAAGGCGTGTTGAAGTCTCTTGCTGTGGAGGCGCTTGAACTGACTGGAGACAAACTTGAGGTCCTCAGCTCGAAGTGCGAAAGCTTCAACTTCAGTAAGGGCTCGAACTGTCCGAGTGGAAGAAGGCAGGTTTAAGCTAGAGCTTGGCAATAAGGCCCAAGTAAGTAACTCCTCACCACAGAAATCTCCAGGTCTCAGAGTTATCGAGTTAAAGAACCCGGATCTACCCCCATTAGTGGTGGAGCTGTCAACTTGTCCTCTGATGATAAACAACATCTCATTTACTGGATCACCCTCCCGAAAGATATACGTGCCTTGGATACTCAAGGATGAGACAAGACGTTCGCATATGGCATCGAGAAGCTGGTCATCCATTTGTGAGAAGAAAGGGACCTGCGTGATAAAATAACAAGAATATAGAAAACGGATAAGTGTGGACGCATGACTATAATTGGCTTGACTGTTCGTGGAATGATAAACAATGTAGAAATGTAGAACGTTGAAACAAACATACTCGGCGAACAAGGGCAAGACATAAATGCCGTTGAATTTCACGGCGGAGGTCCAAAGGTAATGAACGCAGTATTGATTCTTCGTTAACTCCTCGGGTGGCAAGCCACTGGTATTGCACAAATCGACGAACACGTTCCTGCAAATCCAGAGGTAACTGGCGATGCCTCATCCATTCCTCAGTATCTCTTCTTTTTACCCTCCATTCTTCAAGTCTCACCGTCATGGATTGCAAATAAGTCTTAAACAATTTGAAAAGAAAACTCAAACTTAGAACCAGTAATTGCAATTGCAATAGTACCATTTCATAGAATATGAATGCAATTTTTCAATCTCATCACAACTGCCATACCGAATTCTTATGCAATATTTGGACATAAAACAACAAAAGGAAAATGTGATTATGCACAAGGATATCTGTTCAAATGCTCTCCCTCTAAGACCTACATTAGTAGAAGAGTTCTATAAGCCGTGAGCAGAGGAAGTAGTTGCTCTACAATACCTGCATGTTTCCAATCAAATGTGAAAACAGAATTAAACCGATAATGCATATGAGAATGCAAAAGGTTGTCTCGCCAAGAAATCGGCTTGTCTCCAAATTCTGCCCATATGAACTACAAAAGAGAACGACATCTTAACATTAGCCTTTAGAGGAAATATTCAAAGCATATTCATCAACTAGAAAAACAACCAACTGTTCTGATTCACATTGTGACTTTGAACACCAAGAGCAACTTGGTAAAGCCATTTTCAGTTCCTAGTTATAACTTCTGAGGTTCCCAAAGTACTTCCAAGTTAAGTTACAAAGAAAGCTTCTAACTTTTTTGCTTAGTTCTTTTCACCCCAGGGGTGCAATCAAATAGTTGTGACGTGTAGACTACTGCATCAACTTAACTACAAAAGTTAGCACTCGGATAATAATATCTTACAGAACACAGATTCAAGTCGTACCTTAAGTTTCTCAAACCCCACCAAAGACAATACAAGTACTTCTCAAGAAAACTTGAAGAGGCAACATCATTGATAAAAGCATCCTCAAACATTCCAAACTTGAAGCCAATGTCGCCGCTTTTAGCATCGCATTTATTCGTAACATGGGTGACGTTCAGCCAATGCTTCCGATCAGATTGTTGTAGACCATTACAATCCAGAAAAGTAGGGAGGCAAGAGACGACTTTTGAGGCATTCTCTTTAGTACACTCCATTTGCCAACAGGAGAACTGCCTTCCTATAGATAACAAATACCATGAAGCTCCTAACACCTGAAAGAACAACAAATTAATGGTTTATAAAAATTTAGTCTCAGCAATAAAGCCACTTTTAGTGATTTCTAGTCCCGTAAAAGGAATGAGTGGAAAGGAAATAGACATAATAAAGAAAAAATGAGCGATGAAGGCTATGATTCCCTTTCATATGTATTTGATTGGTATATAAATACATGAAATAGGAAGTCTTTTCCTTTCCTCGTATCTTTCCTCTCCGATATGAATTAGTAAACATGCTAAGTGTTTATTTACACGATGAACAAAAACACAATCTTTGATTCATAATAGCACCCCAGCTTCTCACATGACTAGCTAGCATGTAAAGAACGAGATTATAAGCGGCCCCTGCCCAAGCAGTCTTGGTGACAACCCCAGTAGTCTTGATGATACGCTGATTCAGAGGGAACATAAGGAACAGTCTAGGAATGTATTGAACGAGAACAAAAAGAGCCAGAGTGTTGTTGGCATGATCCGCTCTCGAGTTTCGAGTCGCCGGAATCACTAACCAGATAACTATCTGCAAAAAATCACTCCGAAACAGACGGATTATAAGAGCTCAAAACAAAATTAGGCTGCCCTTTTAGGCCGAAAAGCTCGATGGAATTTGACTTGAACAAAAACACAAACAGATGAAAGACGTAAGAATGGGAGATTGGGGCATGCCTGCGGTAACGGAAGCGTGGCGGCGAGATCGATAAGGAAATCGGATTTCAGATAGCGCACGGCGATCTCTCTGGCGTCCATGACGAGGTCGCCGCGGCCGAAAACTCTAGAGCTGGGAGCGACGAAGGCGGTGCGGAACTTCATGATCATGTGGAGAACGAAGAAGAGGTCGGTGACGGAGCGGAAGAAGGTGATGATGATTCCCAGATCGACGTCCGTGGACAAGCAGGCGGGGCCCCCGACGTAGGGGAGGAAGAGGTAGAGAGGGTCTATGAAGAGGGCAACGAGGCAGGTGAAGAGGAAGAGGTGGTTCCAATGGGCTACGATTTCGCTGTCCGGGGCGAGGATTCGGTACTGCCATAGGATGTGGTGGGGGTGCTCGTCCGCGGCGGTTGGTTTGCCGAGGTGGCGGCGGAAGTGGCGGAACTTGGAGGCCGGCGTGGAGATTATTCTATTCATCTTCCATGGCGGAGTCCGGGGTTATCGGATTCCGCGGCTTCAGAAAAAGAGGATTGGGGGAAGCTATGGAAGATCAAGGAAGAGAAGGAGATGAAGAAAAAGAAGAAGAAGAAGTTGGTTTTGGGGGATGAAACAGAGTTACAGACAGAGAGAGAGAGAGAGAGAGAGGCGAAAATGGGAAGTGAAAGGGTTAGTTATTTTGACCGTTGAGATTTTCGCGGGAAATTGAAGAAAGCGCGTGGACGTCGGACTATTACTTGGCAAGTCAATTTGAAAGCTGTTTTGGTTTCATTGCTAAGAATTTTAAATTTCTTTTCTTTTCTTTTCTTTCCTACACATTTATTTTACTCTTTTCTAATTAAAAATAAAATAAAAGATTAAATGTCGAGTATTTAAATTGGTTTATTAGGACACTAAATTGAGATGATTTTCTTACTTATTATATTTTATTTTCTTTTTGATGAGTTAAAAGTCTATCACAATGATGTTAGAGCATCTCAAATATAATGTGAAATCCATATCAATAATATTATAATTTAACTCTTTCACTTCTAGTGCCAAATATTGCATTTGTTACCCTTGGTGCTAAATTTGGCATCGATGATAGCATCTGCCAAAAATTTTGGCATTGATTAACTCCGACTAAGTACACAAATGATATTGAAAATTTGAAAGTTTCACTATCAATACTCATCATTTACTAGAAATGCAATTTTCAATGTTGAATCAATACACTTTTTAAAATTGAATCAATCACTAAATTATGTTACTAATTATTGAATAATAATAAACTAAAAAATATTATTTAGTAGCATTATGCATTAGAGTAAAAATAAATAACGTACAAAATTTAACATTTTGATTTTTTTTTTTTTTTGGGTATCAAATATAACTATCATTGGAGATGGTCTTATTTTTTGTTAAGAATTTTTTATCTTTTATTTATTTATTTTACTAAGTTTTCTGTGGATGTTAGTTTTCTCATTTGATCCTCTTATACCAGATTCATGTTTTATTCATGAATTTTACCCCAAAAAAAGAAAAATTTAAGATCATTTGGTATAAAGTGTTGTAAGGATGAGAATGGGAGTAAAAGAAAAATTTTGTGTTTGGTACAAAATTTGTATTAATGAAAAGTTAAACACTTAAATCGTGGTTTTTTCTTTTCACCAAAATAGGGTAATATGGAATTTATCGAAACTATGAGCTTCACATTCATTGCAAGCTAACCCCGCGCAAGCCCGTCGATATTACTAATGTAAGTTTATTATTATTAATCCGTTAAACTTTACAATTATTTGAAAATTTTAACATTGTTTTAACATAATCTACTGTTTTGTTATTAAAAAAATATTAATTTTCATTATTGTCATATTGTAAAAGGCTGTTAGCTTTTCATGCCTAACCAAGCACATTAATATAATAAATTTGGGATAATAAATTATATTGCTTTGTGCAATCAGTAATCATATTACTCTCTCACCTATTCATTAACTACCAAGCGTTAAGCGTCTTTTCTTGGTTTAAGAATAGGACGGTATTAATTCTAATCCAGTTATATATAGACATAACGACATGTGGTCTGTATTTGGTGTTGCTTTTACTCAACAACAAACTACATGTCGTTTGAATTTCATTCGTCATTTTCACTCGACAGTGAGAAGTTTAATTTGAATGCCGTCTGCTAAACCTATATGAACGACATGTTTTACCAATGTTGTGTAGCTTTTATTTAATGAAGTCAGATGGCGTTAGCTTTTACCTTATGAAGTCAATGTCGTTTTTGCTTGACAAGGAAATCACGTGTAGTTTTTTTTTTTTTTGATAACATACGTGTAGTTTATTATAACGAATTATCATTTTAAGTTGCCTCTTTTTCTCGATTGTTCTTTGTTCGGGTTATCAGAAAGCGACATATGTATATATACACATCTTTTTCATCCATGATGGTTAGGCTTACGCATTTGAACTAATATTTTAAATTAGATAAATAATAAATAAATAAAATTAATTAGAACACCATTCAGTCTCAAAATGGAAAGGTCAATTCTTTTTCAGAAAAAAGAAAATAAAAAATCAAATCGATAGGTTTCTTCATACATATTATTTTTTCCATTCTAGAAACGATAATTTTATAAATATAAGCTAAAACAATTCTACTAATATATGTACAGATATGGTATATAATACCAATATGGATATATATATATATATCATAACTATAAAGGGAAACGAAAATTAAAGTTAAGCCCTTTCAAAAATGAAAAATTAAATAAAAGTCAAAGCAGAAAACATGACAAAACAATTCTCTATTTATATATTTTCATTTGCTACGAACAAAACAAAAATAGTCAAAGAAAGCCTTAACACTTATGATGCAAAATATAGTAGTAAATCATTTTTGTTTTCCCTTTTTCTTCTTTGGTCAAATATATTCAGGATCAAGCGATGTCTTTATTACAACAAGCTAATTGGTAATCACCATTTCCATTAAAGCATCCTTTTCATAGAATATTTTTGCCGCATGTCATGCTCTAAGTTTTCTTCTTCACAAGAAACTCTTCATAATATAACTTTTTACTTGTGATTTTTCTTTACTAGAAAAAAGAATTTTAAAACTGAATCTATATAAGAGTCAAATTCTGTTTCTAATTGTCATTACTTGGTTTTCTTGTAGATAAACATCTCTCTTTCTCTAATTCTCTCTATTTATACATCCATGTATGTGTATATATATATATATATATAAGGCATCTAGCTCCCACTCTTTTGATGCCAACAAATGTGGAATCACCTATAATTATGGCATGTTTACTGTCTATGTCAGATGAAGATGCATAAACATTCAGTATCAACAAAAGCAACAAAACCCAAAAAAAAAAATAATACAAGTTTTTAATCTATAGTTTCTGAACTAATTAAAAATATATTCAAAGGATTTTAATATATATTACTTTCTCAAGTCACATTGCCGGCTCCTGTATATATATGACAGTCATCAGCCGGCTGGATACATTATATTATTAGTGGATATTGATATGTTACTATAGTACTTCATGTTCCTAAGAACTAATAAATATTTGGGTATAGTTGAATCTCAGACCAGGGGAACATTAATTTTTTGAGCACCTGGGCACATGTATTTTGTCTCAAGATTTTCATGACATTCATTTATATTAAGTGATTGTTTATGAACGGTTTTCTAGTATTAATTCTGCAGATACCCTTTACATCATTCTGATCGAGTAATCACTTTTTAAAATTAACCAAAAAAATATTAATGCCTTATCAATAAAGAAAAATAAAAGAAATAACAATCCCTTGAATTCTTATTCCAAATCAAGAAAGCATATTCAAGCATTAGATCCCATAAATAAGGCTATCTATGCATAAAAACCAGGTAGAGGAGTAGTGGTGGGTACTATAGTAGGGCTCTGAGCCTGACTATTCACCAAGTATCTCCTTATTTATTTATTTATTATGCATAATTATTCATCTGGACTTGATGCAGGAACAGAATAAAACCCGGATTCCATGGACTCGCTTGATCTTCATGGAGTAGGGAAAAAGACTCAGAACTGTGTACTATATTCCCATTATTATATTCATACCAATCAACTTATCATTATTATATGTGGATAATGGCCTGGCCTTTTGCACAAACACAATTGAAGATCCTATAGGAGATTCTTTTTATATAATAATGAATAGCTGTTTTATAGTGAGTATTTGTTTGACAAAACCCAAAAATGTTATAATCTAATTTTCCATCAAGATGAGTGATAAGGTCATTTAGTGACATACTTTTTTAATTTTTAATTTAATTTTATTTTTTGTGACCCTTATAAGCTTTGTTATTTCAAGTTACAGAAGCAGTTTAATCACTACTGCTATTCTTCTACCACTTTGGAAAAGTTTCACTGTCTTTACTTTTTTATGATCTTTTCCCTATTTAAGCTGATTTAAATTGTTCTTTCTTTTCATGGCTCTGCATTTTCCAGATGGTGCAACCAAATTGACTGTGACATGACACAAGTTTGCTTTGTCACACTAATGCTGCCATATGTGCTTATTAACACCCACAATATTTTTTGAGCTGGAATGGAAAGCGCATAGGGATTTTAGTAAAACGAATAATCAATATTTGGTGTTTTCATTTAGTTGTTCTGATATTTGAAATAATTGACTATTCAAGATTGTGGGATCCATCTAGAACTCAGATATTTTAATGCTAGCTGCCAATAAAGGGGGAAGTAAAAGAAGTGGTAGTGCTATGTACATTTGCCACTAGTGGGAAGCGGTCACCCACCAAAAAAGAAATAATATGACAAATTTGGGGTTGCATAAAGGCTAAAGCGCCTTGGCTTCTTCTAATATGCAGACACTCGTTTTACTCTCATGTCCACATCCAGTTGATGTGAGTGGCTTCCCTCCCATCCAGTTTACCTTATCTTCATTTTTAATAAGCAAAAGACTTCGTAAGCAAATCATCTTATACTTATCTAATCTTTGGCTGCTCTTATTTTAGTTTAATGTAATTATCAATAGAGTAAGAGGGGTTCAACAGAACCATTCAATTATAGATTAGTAAAACTTGTTGATGTAAACATACATCATTGAAAATGTTAGGGCATGGTGTTAACTTGTCATCAATCATCAAAGATGTATAGCTTGGTTCATTTGACTGAATTAGGCCATGAAATGCAATATATAAGATATATGAATTCGTGGGGATCTTGGCTTAATACTTTTAAATTTTATAAGCAAGAAGAATAAAAAGTTATTGGGTAAGTGGGGTTCGTGGGGCCATGGAGCTTGGCACGTTTTTCACCAAAACTTTTGTTTTTTTTCGAGGGCAATGCTGAAGTTTCTTTAGAGCTGCCCTAATGAATATTTTTTGTTTTCAAGAGTAAAGAGTTGACTGGAACCTGATTAGTTTAAACTTTACATGAATAGCGTTATACTCTGGCAAGACAATGACTAGCAAGCAGCTTAATCCCCTGTTTCGGGTCTTAGAAAATACTTGGCTAGAAACAAGAAAGAAGAGAAAGTAAATTAGTGGTAATAATAAAAGAAAGGCTGCTTGTTGATTGATAAGAGTAGAATTTCTCGAGTAAACTCACTAGAAGAAGAATATGATTCTAATATTATATGAGTTTCTGTTGACCAAAATGGTGTAATTTGCTTTGAGAAATTCAAAGTGAGAATTATATTCTTGATGCAAATCTCGTGTTGTTTTGAAGATTTCTACGCAGCTGAACTACCCAGATTGACTTTGCTTTTTGTACCTATACGCTATATTACTATAAGAGATCTCTACTTACCAACCAGTTCTAGGTAGGACGGTGAGAGGTTCAAAATTCCTAAGCACTGGTAATAGAATTGTGGTGAAAGAGTAACGATAGATTGTGGTGAAAGAGCAACGAAAGAGACATCAATATTTTATACAAAAAATTTACGCTATATGAGGTGACATACATTTTAAATACTTATTTTTTGAGAGTAGAATCGCATCATTTAAAGTTATATAACTAAAAATGTGTAAGTTTTAGTGTAAGGTTTTGATATCCCAATCTTTACATTTTTTTAAATATTTATAAAACTCTATTTTGACACTTTTGATTTTACTAATTAATGTGTCAAAATTTTATATACAAAAAAATGACATCAAATCAAATTATTATTTTTTTTGAAATTTTTTTATTATTTTTTGTTTCAATCCAAAAAAAAAAACGTAATAATAAAATCTCATGAATTTTTTTTCCCCCTCTAAAAATCCAAGTTCTAAACTGAGCTTTACTATCTTGACGGTCAAAATACATCAACAATCCAAAACAAAGGATTCATATTTATTACTTGGATACATCGTCCTCTTCTGTTATAACCCTTTAAACATTTAAAAAGAATTTCTCAAAAAAAAAAAAAGATTTTAAAAGAAAAAAAAAAGTCTCTACTCGAAACAGAACAGCCTATGGACTCGTGAGTCGAGGGTGAGTCAAGCTTCATTTTCATTCAACAACACGCGTTTATCTTTCATTCACTAACCAAACTACGTATATTGATTGTAGAGGAGGTTACAGATAACGACGTATGCGAAATTATTAGCTTTACATAATTTTGGTAAAGCTTTGCTAAGTTGGTGATATTAGGCTTATTGTCTCCCGTGAGTTTAACAACGACACATACTCATCAAGGTGCCTAATCATAACCTCGTTCGAGCAATAAGTCCACTTCTAAAATAAATTACTTTCCATTTTTTCTCTATGTATTCAAAAAAAATTTAATGTAAAGCAAGACTATTTCTGATACTTAAAAAGTATTTATCTTCTAAAAATATGTGGATGACAATGAAGCTATATAGAATGGAATATATCTATCTCATTTTCTGTTTAAGTGAACACTTCTTTGTACTAAAAATAACATAGACACGGGTTGAAAACGTAGACTAAATAATAAAGGGAGGCCTATATTAAGTGCAAGTGGGCACTCATAATAAACACCGAAAAAAAAAAGGCAATATTTGAAAATTATGAGTATTTAGTATTTACAAGGTGTATGAGTTAAAACGGTCACTGTTTTATTTGATCACTTATCAGGTAAAGAAGATTGCCAGTTTCATAATTGTGTCAGATGATAGAACAGAGTCAGAAAAAGAAAAAGAAAAAAAAGACAAAAAATAAAGGTTGCGTTCAGAGGTTAGCTTTGGAAGTTAAAAGAATTTCAGTTTGTCAGTGCATGCTTGTTTATAGAACACTCCATATTTTTCTTCTTCTTCTTCCAGAAAAAAAAGCCAGGTGGAAGTGGTGAAGAAAGATAAGCCCCTTTCAATATACTCTTACACAGAATCTTTACTCTAAATAAAGCAGCAATAGCAGAAAAAGGATACCATACCATACCATACCAAACCAAAGCCCACCATTATTGATAAACCACCTTCTTTTTTGCCACTCTCTCTCTCTCTCTCTATCACCTATCAGAATAATCTATTCTTCCAACTCCAACTTCTAAACAGCTCTCTCTGGTTCAAATACTATATCTTGTATTCTTTTTGGTGTTTTCGTGTTAGTTTTTGGTTTGTCCGCATTGGTGGGTCATGAACTACTTTTCTACACATAATAAAAAAACTTAGCTCTTTAAAAAAATAAAAAAAAATCTCTCTGTGTCAAAGGTGGTTGTTTTTCTCAAGACTTGTTATAACTAAGGGAGGGTGTTTCTTCATCTGGGTCTTCTTCAAATTTCATCAAAAATGGTTTTTCCTTGAAAACCAGTCAGCCAAATTAACCATGGATCTGGAGAGTGTAATCGGTCACCACCCAGTCAAGGTAAAGCATGTGGCACTCTCTCTCTGTCACAGTGTGACTCTTCCAAGACCCTTTAAAGTTCTGAGCTTTCTTATCAGTTTTCGTCTTCTTTGTTGCAGAAGGATTCATGGAAAACGGTACTAACTTTGGCTTATCAGAGCTTGGGAGTTGTCTATGGAGACTTAAGCACTTCCCCTTTATACGTTTATAAGAGTACTTTCGCTGAGGACATTCAACACTCTGAGACCAATGAAGAGATTTATGGGGTTCTCTCTTTTGTG
Source organism: Trema orientale (assembly GCA_002914845.1). Lineage (NCBI taxonomy): Eukaryota > Viridiplantae > Streptophyta > Magnoliopsida > Rosales > Cannabaceae > Trema > Trema orientale. Next base: position 115,063 of record JXTC01000465.1, read on the forward strand.
TTTTGGACTCTAACTCTGATACCGCTAGTGAAATATGTGTTTATTGTGCTTAGAGCGGACGATAATGGCGAAGGTGGGACTTTTGCTCTCTACTCACTGCTATGCCGCCATGCCCGAGTTAGCTCCTTGCCCAATTGCCAGGTGGCAGACCAGGAGCTTTCTGAGTATACAAAAGATGGGATCGTCTCTCCCACTAAGACTCGAGCCGGGTCGACCCTGAAATCGACATTGGAGAAGTATAGAGTGTTGCAGACAGTTTTGCTGGTCCTGGCTCTGATTGGGACTTGTATGGTTATTGGGGATGGAGTTCTCACACCAGCAATATCAGGTATTATTTTAATTTTTTTATGGTTTTTTGAATTATGGAAATTGTAATGTGAATGACTGAGAATTGAGTCAATTGATTCTTCCATGGCCATGGTTTTTGGCAGTATTTTCTGCTGTTTCGGGTCTGGAGCTTTCCATGCATAAAGAGCAGCATCGCTGTAAGTATCTTATTTAACCCTAAATTTCAGTCATTCTTTGAAGAAGATCAATTTTCATTCATTTGGGTAGACAAGTTTTCCAAACTCCTTTCTGGGTTTTTGGTGCCAAGGGCTGAGAAAATTTTATAATTATGATCAAGATTATGGAAAGCTAGTACTGTAGATAGGTTTCAATAAGAGGTTTCTCAAATCTAAGTAGGTATCTAATCTTGCTTTTCTAATTAAGAAATTAGAAAAATACTAATAAAAAAGGAAAAAACTTTTCTTCTTGCTTTTGATATGTTTAGACGTGACCTTAGTGGACAAACAGGGTTTACCGAAATTTTTAACAAGTCCAATGTGCATGCACTGTTGTGGGTCCCCTATACATATATGTTTATAATTAAGATAATTGCCCTCTCTAATCAGAGTCTAATCATCATCAATATAATAAATATATGTTTAGTTTGTTAACAAAGATAGTTCTTTCTAGGTCATAATAAAACAAAGATGTTAAATATGGCTAAGGAAAGAGATTTAAAATTCCTGAGGGGATGCAATTGAGTGTGTAATAAAGTTGCTTCTTTTATAAAGTTAAGATGTCATTGTATGGTAAAGGAGAAGGTTATTTAGTTTGGATAAGACTGAATAATAAAATATAATTCAGAGAATGCTCTAGTACAGACATCTTAGTCCCCATTACGATGATGGTCTAGTGGGAAATATAATAAACCATCATCAGCTCGGTCAAATTATAGAACCATGCGTCGAGTTCCCTAAGAGGCATACATAATCATACGATTTCGTGTCATCCTTGTTACTGGTTCAAGCATCAATATCATCCTTGTTTACCACTACCTTCGGAGTCAAGTCATTCAGTTTCACCATTGCCATTCCCAAGTTCTGAAGATACAATTTTCCTTTCTCCTGGTAGCATTTGTTCAACATTTTCTACCCTTAAAACATTTGTTGATTTAGTCCCTACCTCTGAGTAGCTTGAAACTTTTAGGATTACACGTTTTAGTTTCTATTTTAACTAGTGGGCAATGTACAAGTACATCTTAGTTTGTTGCTGGCATTTGCCTTAGTGGGCACTCTGTTTTTCCACCAACTCATCGAGTCATCATGGGGACAAGAATTTGTCTTGTCAACTAGACTTGAGCAGGCAATAATCAGATTATTGTGTTAAGAGTAATAGCAAGTGAGACATATGATTAATTTTCTGTTTATGCTTTGTTAAGAACCTCGTTTACTCCAAAAAACAGAGAAGTTTCAGTTCTTTTTGTTCAATCAAAATGCCTGTCATAATTTCTTTCTCTTACTAATGGGCTACGTACAAGTTCAACTTTATTTGCTGGCCTTTGCCATAGTGGGCAATGTGTTCTCCACTGACTCCTTGTGGTGACAAGAATTTGTCTAATCAACTGGACTTTAGCAGCCAATATCAGATTATAGAGTTGAGAAGAATAATAGTTCTGGACTCTGAAACTAATGACTAATTTCTAGACTGTGAAACCGATGATCGCTTTTTTAAGAACCTCATATACTCTTAAAATGGAGAAGTTCGAATTCCTACTTTTCTTCTTTAACAGCTGCTTTTGTGTTCACTTCTCTATGCATAGTTAGTGATCCAGATATTACTTGATGCATTCATCGTGGTCTAGAATTTTAATTTTGTTTCTTAAACTATCAGTGCAACAAAGCAGGTGCAAAATTGATTAGAACTGACAACTAAATAACAAGTGAACCTTTTGACATAGGTTTTATGTACAAATAGTTATGATGCTCGCGTCTTTTCTGAGTACGCTTGGGGAAACTAGAGATTGCAATGTCGAGCTGATAATTAATTTTTGACTATTTATTCTTCAAATTTGAATATTGTGATAGAACATATATTCACAACATAAGTGACTAAAGTATTGTCATCAGTTTCTCGTATCACTTAATAACACATTCACGTCTTAGCAAATTAATTTTGAAGCTCCCATGAAATCTTCTTGCCTTCTCTGCTTTATATCTAAGAAAGGAATAAGGTGATTCTATCAACTTCTTAAACTCGATTTATTTATTTTGCAGATGTTGAAGTGCCAGTTGCTTGTGCCATACTAATATTCTTGTTTGCCCTACAACATTACGGGACCCACAGAGTAGGATTCCTGTTTGCACCAATTGTGATAACATGGCTTTTGTGCATCAGTGCTATTGGTGTGTATAATATCGCTCACTGGAATCCCCATGTTTACCAAGCACTCTCTCCGTACTACATGTACAAATTTTTAAAGAAGACCCAAAGAGGAGGTTGGATGTCACTGGGTGGAATATTATTGTGTATAACAGGTACAAGAGTATGTATTTGAACTAGTCCATCTTTCCTGATAGGCATTTTCTCTCTCTTTCTCTTCCTCTCTAATATCACTCTCTTTCTTTTTGCAGGCTCAGAAGCCATGTTTGCTGATCTGGGACACTTCTCACAACTGTCAATCCAGGTACACAAACTAAAATCTGACATTTCAATTTCTATACCGTATGTTCACCTGATTAATTTTAGTGGATGGCTATTGTCACTAATCCTATTTAGGTTTGATTGGTTTGTATTTGCTGTAATATACTGTAAGGATATTGGTTGCTGGGCAAGTTAAAATTGAGCTAACTCTTTTAACTTCCAAAAGAGTCACCAATAGTGCTGGAACATACTATTTATGAACTTGTTTCACTTCAAGAAAACCCTCAATTTGGACCATCAAACCTTTCTAACTCACGGGGTTCTCTTCTGATAGAATCGTGCATTCTTGATATATTGCTAATCAGAGCTCATGTCATACTGGTCTATAATTTCTGGTTTCGCTAGTAGATATTGCAGCAACTAAAGTAACACTGTAATAGAATTATGCTTTCTACAGATTGCTTTCACGTTTGTGGTTTACCCTTCCTTGATTCTAGCATACATGGGACAAGCTGCTTATCTTTCCAAGCATCATAACTTAGAAACTAACTACCGGATTGGATTCTATGTATCGGTACCTGGTAGGTGTTCACTTTTACAGTTATATAGTACTTATCGTAACATTGAACTGGAATTTAGCTAATTCCAAATTTTGATTTCTCAGAGGTAATAAGGTGGCCTGTTCTGGGTATAGCCATACTTGCAGCAGTGGTGGGAAGCCAAGCTGTTATTACTGGGACTTTCTCGATAATAAAACAGTGCTCTGCATTGGGCTGCTTTCCAAGGGTCAAAATTGTCCACACTTCTTCCAAAATACATGGGCAGATTTACATTCCGGAGATAAACTGGACTTTAATGTTGTTATGCTTGAGTGTGACTATTGGTTTTAGAGACACAAAACGCATGGGCAATGCATCAGGTATTGTACTCATATCAAAGTTTGGTAGCGTGCATAACATGTCAAATACATAGTTAAGACTGCTTTCTAAATAAAATTGCCTTTGTATCATGCATTTATGCCTGCAGAGAGCATGCATTATGTGTTAGAGTATGTCAACTACACACCTATATTTTGAACGCACAATCTTATCACCACAACGGATATTTTCAAGTATTTTCCACAGAAACTTATTCTTTTATGCTACTTAATTTTTTGTTTACCAAACATCTTTGTCTTTATCGTACAGGTCTTGCAGTAATAACTGTCATGCTGGTAACCACCTGCCTAATGTCTCTAGTAATGGTCCTATGCTGGCATAAAAGTATCTTCCTGGCCATTTGCTTTACTTTCTTCTTTGGCTCCATTGAAGCACTCTACTTCTCAGCGTCTCTGATCAAGTTTCTTGAAGGAGCCTGGGTCCCAGTTGCCCTCTCATTCATCTTCCTCGTTGTCATGTATGTTTGGCACTATGGAACACGCAAAAAGTACGAGTCTGATGTTCAAAATAAGGTCTCCATCAACTGGCTCCTTGGTCTAGGTCCAACTTTAGGGATCGTTCGAGTCAGGGGAATTGGCCTAATCCATACTGAGCTGGTTTCTGGTATCCCAGCAGTATTTTCTCACTTTGTGACCAACCTCCCAGCTTTCCACCAGGTTGTTGTCTTCCTCTGCATCAAATCTGTCCCAGTTCCTCATGTTAGACCTGAAGAAAGGTTCCTGGTGGGAAGAGTTGGTCCAAAGGAGTACCGTCTGTACAGATGCATAGCACGCTATGGTTACCATGATGTTCACAAGGATGACACGGAGTTCGAAAAAGATCTTGTTCGAAGCATTGCTGAATTTATCCGGTCCGAGAGACCAAAATGTGATCCCAGAATAGAAGAGTTAGAAAGTGATGAGAAAATGACAGTTGTTGGCACTTCCTCATCCAACATAAAAGGTATTAGACTGTCAGAAGATGGAGATTCTTCGGAAATTGCAGGGACTTCAGAGTTGAGGGAGATAAGTTCTCCAAAGAGGGTGAGGAAGAGAGTAAGGTTTGTGGTGCCAGAGTCTCCACGGATTGATAGGGAAGCTCAAGAAGAGTTGCAGGAACTGATGGAAGCTAGGGAAGCAGGAATGGCATTTATATTAGGACATTCCTACGTGAGAGCAAAGAGAGGATCCGGTTTGATGAAGAGATTAGTGATCAATATTGGGTATGACTTCTTAAGGAGAAATTTCAGAGGACCAAGTTATGCTTTGAGCATTCCTCATGCGTCTACTCTTGAGGTGGGAATGGTTTACCACGTTTAAATTCCCAGTATATATAGGGTTTTTTGTCATTTTGAAGTTTTGGTGCTTAAGTAATCATATTCTATATGATGAATATGAATATGATAGATTAAAGCATTTTGTATAATTGTATGTTGCATCTGCAAAGTAAATCTATAGAAGAGCTCAACAGTTCTGGGTTTTGCTTCTTATATAGCCAACGAATTCAACATGTACTCTCCTCTCTGCTTTCACGGTATCCGGAAAAACCATAAAAAGCAACAACGAATTCAGAAACATCAGTTTCTTCTATAAGAAAACACGTCTTTCCAGACTCGTTTGCCCTTAACTTATCTGTAGACTGTAGTCCATGTGTCCATAGCCAAAACAGGAATTGATTCATTTGTAAGGTCTCGTGCATTGTTCATATTTCTTTCTCTTTAGAGCAATGTTATGGGCCAGGTGTCTAGCTTCAGTGAGTTCTACACTGTTATTAGCATATAGCACTAACTCTGAGTGTCGTGAGTTCCACACTTTTATTAATGTATGGGCTCCGACTCTGAACGTTAGTGAGTTCCACAATTTTATTAGTATATGGAGTTCCATACTTTTATTAGTGTATGGGCTCTGACTTTGAACATTAGCGAGTTCCACATTTTTATTAGCGAGTTCCACATTTTTATTAGTATATAGACTCTGACTCTGGGTATTGGTGAGTTCCATATTCGTGTGTGGTCCTAGCACTGAGCACCACACGTGTCTGTACATTGTCTTTTCTGACTAGTTCAACACGTATTGGGATCATGCAAGCAAGAACGTCCTTAACTTCTGTTTGTTTTGAAGCTAAATTGTTTATTTGTTTGTATGTTTTGGTGAACCCAAAATGCATGGAGTGGCATGCATTATCAAAACTCACATACACTAACCCATTGTGACTTGTGACATTATAAAAGAGCAAAATTTCAAAGCGAAGAAACTAGATCTACGTAGCAAAATGACGAGAGGAAACAAAACTTTTTGATTGTATTCTGGACAAGACCAACCATATATAAAGGTCCAAATGCTACAGAGGAATCATAAATAAAAGCCTACCTGCAGATAGGAAAGAATATACAATGAAGGTTTGCATGACCAGCTATGTTTAATGGCTTTGGGCACGTGGTGGCAAGAGAAGCTTTTGCCTCTGAGTCATGACTAGGTTCTTCGAAGTGGATTATAACTGATGTGGGTTTTTCTTTGAATCTTATAATAGTGTTTTTCTTTTTATTTTTATTTTTTTTGGGGGGGGGGGAGGAAATAAGAAAGCCATGTTCAACAATTCTAAATGAAAAGCATTAAAGCGGTGGTCTCAGATAAGAGTCACGACCCGGGGAAAAGAAAATGTGATGATTATAATATAAGGACCATTGCTGATTCTCATTATGAATGTTAAAGAGGCTGCGTAATCTAAACGTTGTTGACCACTGACCTCAGCTCATAATAAAAACACAACTCAAACTTGGAAAAGATTAACTCTTCCATTAAGGGGAAAAATAAAGTTTAATAAAGGACATGGAAAACATTCATTCCCACATGGAGGAATGAGGATAGTACCAAAGTATCATTACCATAGTACCAAGTTTTATGTTAGATCCAATCAAAGTAAACATGTGATGAGAATAAGATGAGGAAAGAAACAAAAAAGAGAGGTAAAACAAAACCTTTCAACAAAATAACATTTGTGTATTCAATAATTAAAGAAGCTACTCATCTTGATAGTCGTGAAGATAACATAATTGCCAGAGTCTTTTCCTTTATTTTTAAGGCCACCCCGCCAGGCAGCCCATAGGACCACCAAATTAGGAAATTTTATCTCAAGGGCTTGAAACTGCATAAATTTGATAATATTAAGGGACACATTGATGATGAAATGACCAAATGACCCCGTTTAGGACATTTTTCTCACTCTCAGAGTCTCAGCTTAAGCTCCAATTTAATTGAGCAGCAAAAACTATGAATAGGTGTGCCCCAATTTTCAAGTAAGTAACATTCGAAATCAACTTGGCAAAGTTAAAACTCATCTTTATTTAGACAAATATTAATTAGCAAAAGAGAGTATATGATTCTCTTTTGCTGCCATTGTAGACCTCTCTCTGTATACTTTTGCCTTTACTTTCTTCCCAACAGGCAACAACAGAGTTTCATAGTGCAACCTTCTTATTCACTCTGCCCTCTTTAGTCTCTTTTTTTTTTTTTTTTTTTTTTCACTTTCTTTCCTCATATCTACTGACCGACATGTAATAAAAGTGGCATAAAAATGTTTGTGGGGTCTCCTACTTAAGTGGGCTTCCTTCAAATTCAGTGCTTTGAATCTTCATGTTCGACCATTTTGGTCATTGACGTTCTACTGTGAAGAAGAACAATGGCGCGGAGTTCCATTGCTTGGCTTCTCATTTTGGTGATTCTGGCTTCTGGGTATGCTTCAGCTTCGGCCACTCCTCCAGCAAGTGAGTATAAAAACGTCATGCATTTTGATCAAGACACTTAGCTTAAAAATCTGTACTTTGATTCACTCAGCCTAATCATTTTTATACAAAATATGCAGAAATTGTAAGTGGGGTTGTGTCAAATGTGGTATCTGCTCTAGTTAAATGGCTATGGTCACTGAAATCCACCACCAAAACTGGTACAGATCTTCAAATCACTTAGCTTTGTCCCAGTTTTTCAAATTTTCTTGTTTGGTTGTTTGTGTTGAAAAATGGGCTTGATGGACTGGCTTCATGGTTGAGATTTTCAGCAATTTCTAGCCGTTCGATGATGAAATTCGAAAGTGGGTACACTGTGGAGACGGTATTTGATGGAAGTAAGCTGGGAATAGAACCTTACTCGGTTGAAGTATCCCCAAGTGGACAGCTTCTGGTTTTGGATTCTGAGAATAGTAACATCTACAAGATCTCAATGCCATTGTCTCGATGTAAGCTGCTTGTCCTGATAGTTCTAAAAGTATGCTTAATTCAATTGTTTTATTAGTTTCAATTTTAATTTGCTAAAATTTTTCATTGCCACCTTGGTGATCTTGAAACCTTGTTGGCCATCTTTTTTCACTTGTTTTGCAGGAAGATCTTATTTGGTATAACATATAAAACAAAACATAGTACTTGTATCTTCACTTGAATGTGTATGAAATTTGTTTTTGGGGATAAATATTGTTCAATACATTAGCTTTGTACTTGAGACTAGTCTGATTCCTTGCTTTTCTTGTTAAGCTCTTGCCGAAATTCGAATTCGTTTGTTTAAAATGTCTTTAGTTGCTTTTGTTTAGTTGAAGACTTCACTTTTGGAAGTACAATAAGCCTTTTTGTTTAAGTTTCTGCCCCACCAACTCCATCCTTTTAGAGATTTGCAGTCTTCTCCTTATTTTTCTCTCTTTTTTTATCTTTTATTTTTGGTCCCCTCAAAATGATGGGAGGAAGATATCTAATGGCCAGTTAGACTTCTTTCTACTCATCTTCTATCCGTTTCTATTTTTCTTAACCCATATTTAAGGATTTGTGTACATTTGACACTGGAATCTTCATTTAAAAAGAAAAACCTCATTATTTGACCACATGCCACTTTCACTATTCAAATTTGTAGATTCCTTTCTTTTTTTTTCCTCTTATTAAAATCAATTAGCAGAAGACAAAATGGGGATATTTGTTGACTGATTTGAAATATGCTGAGGAACTAACTCTTCCAATAGTCAAAGTTTCTTACTTGCTTTCACGGATTGCTGAACACTATTCACAGGTTCAGTTTCCTAGTTTAACTCTTTATGCTAATTAGAGCTGTTCTATTACAACTCATGACCCCCGTACGTGCTAAACAAAATCAATGTCTTCCAGTTAGCCGGCCTAAGCTAGTTGCTGGGTCACCTGAAGGGTACTCTGGTCATGTAGATGGTAAACCAAGAGAAGCAAGATTGAATCACCCGAGAGGACTGACTGTGGATGACAGAGGAAATATTTACATTGCTGACACTATGAACATGGCTATCAGGAAGATAAGTGATACAGGTAAACCTCTGATGTTTTTGGCTTAAAAGCACGCATATTTCTTTCACATTAGTTCTGTTAAGTTATAATATTGGAAAACAAAAGGTTTACTCATAATTGGATAGCTAGCCTTCAAAATAACATCTTTAGCAGCAATTATTTGGGTTGAGGATTAAATCAATTTGAACACACATCTCCTTTCTGCAGGGGTTACAACTATTGCTGGTGGAAAATGGGGCCGAGGAGGTGACCATGTTGATGGTCCAAGTGAAGACGCGAAGTTTTCAAGTGACTTTGATGTCATTTATATTGGAAGTAGCTGCTCTCTTTTGATTATAGACAGAGGAAATCAGGCAATTCGAGAGATCCAACTCAATTATGATGACTGTTCTTACCAATACGATAGCAGTTTCCATTTAGGTACACTAAACAGTCAAAACACAGAAGCTTCCTTCCTGTAAATTCACTTTCATTGTCATTAACATTTGTAATGCTTTTTTTCTCCATTGTTGCAGGAATAGCGATGCTGGTTGCAGCAGCATTCTTCGGTTACATGCTGGCACTGCTTCAACGCAGGGTGCGAGCGATGTTTTCTTCCCAAGAGGTAAGTTACCTACCGCAGGTTCTCAATTGAAATTCCCAAAATAGCCAAATCTCAGAACTAGGATATATTGGTCACAGAAGGTAAATTTTGAACGAACAATATGGAAAGTAATTCAAATTATACTTCATCACTTTTCCTTTTCCTTTGAACGGTTTTGACCAGTTATTCTTACAATGCAGGAAATAAGAACTCCCATGAAGAGAGGTATGCCAATGGCACCATATCAAAAGCCTCTTAAATCTGTCAGGCCCCCTTTAATTCCACCCGAGGATGAATATGATAGATCAGAAGAGGGCCTTTTCGGTTCACTTGGGAGGCTTGTCCTCAACACTGGATCATCTATGGCTGAAATATTTGGGGGGTTATTTTCAGGATTTAGAAGAAAACCCCGACATTATCAGATTCAGCAGCAATTTCATCAAGCAAATAAATATTCAAATGCATGGCCCATGCAAGAAAGCTTTGTAATTCCAGATGAAGACGAGCCTCCATCAATAGACACCAGAACACCAACACCAAAGAGAACCTATCCATTCATGACCAAAGAACTGGAAAAGAGCCACCATGTGAAGCAGAGCCGAGCTTATTATGGTGGATGGGACGGAGAATATGGCCAACAGCAACAACAGCATGTACAGCATCAGCATCAGCACCAGAACCAGCATCAACAGGAGCATCACCACAGGCATTATTCAGCTACCCCAAAAACTTACTACGAGAAGAGTTGTGAGACGAATGAGATCGTCTTTGGGGCGGTTCAAGAGCAGGACGGACGGCGTGAAGCGGTGGTTATAAAGGCTGTAGACTACTCGGATCCTATCTATAATCACCACAATATTCGACCTCGACTTAATTATATGGGTTACTCCCATGGCTATTGATCTTCTGTTACTGCGCAAAGGGACAAAGAACACTCTCCAGTCGCCAACGTTGTATCAAAAAATGAGATGAGATTGAGGAAGTGAATCTGGGGAGTTAGGCCTATAATGTTTCTTGTAGTTCTCCAGAGTTTTTCCTCCGAAGAAGGATATGTAAGAAAGTAATATACTAAGCTTGATCTGTATCTTCTTTCTTTTGACTAGATATTTCAGATAAACAAAATAGTACTCCGAGTTTCATAGCATATTGAAACTCGAAAGTCCTTTGGTATCAATTAGCAAGTTTTGTACCCAAATGAGTGAAGGCTTTGATTCATTCCAATCTCAGCAGTAAATTTGACATAAACTTGTCATGTAGGTCTTGACTTACTATTCTCTATGCGTAGTCATCGAGTGGCTTACTCGCTTTAACATTGTTTACTCAACTCATACAAGGATGGTCTACCAAAATCTAAGTTGTTGATAAGCTCAGTTGAAAAAGGGAAAAAATAAAATGAAAATAGGGTCAACTAGTTTGGCGGAGAAATACCATGAAGTCAGCAAAAATACACTTGTCCTGGATAGTCAGCTGCGACTATAGAAAACTTTTCCCAGAAAATATTGTTTTCGAATTTAAAAATAGCCCCCAAATGCATTCTAACCCTCCATTAGGTAGGCCCTGTCAGAGCGCTCAGCCAACCTCACCCTCTTTAAGTGAAAGAAGGCCTTAAGGTAGAGCACCTTGTCACTTCGACCACTCCTTTGGGAGTGTCAGAGCGCTCACCCTAATAAAGGACTCAGATCTCTTAAATATAAGGGATCCTCTTTAAGTGAAAGAAGACCTTAAAGTAGAGCACCTTGTCACTTCGACCACTCCCTTGGGAGTGTCAGAGCGCTCACCCTAATAAAGGACTCAGATCTCTTAAATATAAGGGATCCTTCAGAAGCGTCTAATGGTAATAACTCGATAAATAAATGTGACCCTTGTACTCGTAAAACATTAGACAGCATTCCCAATTGTGCTTCAGCCTAAGTAAATAGGCAGGATGTGATATTATATTAAGATCATTCCCATTTACCAAGATCCCATCATCTACATCATCTGCTTATCTTTTGGTTTTGTCAAATTCCAATCAAAGTTTCAATTCTTTCTGTAAAATTAAATTGGTCCTGCTCCTGCATTATCTCTATGGCACGGCTACCTACAAAGGCGTAGTGCAGGACCATTCCTGAATGTGCCAGAACAACAGAACGTAATGCTTTTGAGCTGATCTATATCTACGTATTCGATTTTTTTTTATTTTTTTATTTTTGTCTAGCATTATTCATCAAGAAAGGAAACAAAACAAAACAACCCTAAAGAGAATTAGGTATAGGTGCCCATCTTAAATTTGGGCTCACCCACTCATGATTGACAAGGTCTCATCAGAAAAGGAACGTTTCCATGGGTTCATCGGACTAGTGTTACATCAACCCTTCCCTCTCTTGTTGTCTTTCTTGCTAAAAATTTAATAGCAGGTTATTCTGTTCATTTTGTTGTCCTTGATTATAATTAATTTCAGTTAGGCCAAATTCATAAAATCAAACCCAAAAAAATATAAAAAAATAAGAATAAGATTAATAATAATAAGAAAAAGCTAAAGAAAAAGTAATAAACTTTGGTGATATAACTAAGATTGTATTACAAGAAGAGGACCATAAATAAAGAATTTCACATGTATTTTGACTTCTAGTAACGATTAAACCCTCCCTTATAACAAAACTCTTATTTTTGAAACTACTTATATAAGGATATGTTTTATTGTAGAGCAATGCTATAAAGTACCAGTGGTACTCAACAACACATGATGTGTAAATTTGTTAATAAGTACTATATTGTGCCTCGTAGCAATTATTACGGGGAAAAAAAAAAAAAACCACTATAACTTGAAGTCTTGAACAGTGTGCACCATCAACTATTAATGGCCTGCCCCAGGGGGACTTGGTCCACTGCTCTTGATTCCCCAAAGACCAATAACGTTGTCCACAACGTAGTGAGTAGCGCCTGTTGGGTCGACCATGACATGCGGAGCACACAGAGGCCGACCTTGTACGACGGAAAACATCAAAACGACACTCAAAACAAGAGCAATTAGAGCCAAAACGACAGACTTGAGTTCACTGGCCATGACTAATTAACTTGAGATTTTTATGTTTATAATATATGTAAACTAAGCTTGAAGAAAGTGTCTAATGTATGAGTAATGGTTTCGAGCGGCTTGGGTATATATAGCTAAAAATACATAGAAAAAAGGCAATTTTGGCTAGAAAAAAGAGGCAGTTTCACCGTTGGTATGGAGAGGAAGCATGGAAGAAATTCATGGCCTTGACTCATGAGGAAATACTGATTTGTTGGAACACTTTGAGAGAATTTTCAGATTGAAATTTGGAAGAAGGAGATGGCAAGACTTTATTTTTTTCAAATTAGAAATATGTGTCAGATAATCTTTAGTTATTTAGGTTGACCAGAAAATATTTTTTTCTTCTGCTTATGTCACAAATGTATGGAAATTTTAGGACAGTTTTGGCTGGGTATGTTAAATTCTTGTTTTTCCGTAGTTGACCAATTTGGTGTTAGCATCACCGTTGGCAAGTTCAAGTTGTGGATTAAAATACTTTTTGGGCTGTGTTGACCCATAATGTATATAGATTTTTGTATTGATTAAAGCAATTTGTGGATTCACACATCAGTCTTTCCAAAAGCCATCATACGACGCTACTTTAATTGTATATTTACTTCACTTTAATTGTGGTCGAAAATAAATTAGAGAATATTAATGGGAATAAGAAAAAGGATGCGTAGGATTTCAAAAGTGACTACCTGGAAAATTACCTACTTTCAAAAATTATTTGACAATCCTTCTAACTTCTAAGTTATAATTTGATCAAGTTCGACAACTCTAATTCTGTATTAATTTAAAAAAGAAAAAAGAATTACACTATAATTATTTGTTCTGAATATTTAACTGGTTCAGTGTTTAGTACAAAACATGTCATTATATAGTGACAATTTTTCAGTCACATCAAAATATTTTTTGTAACTAAAAGTAACATTTAGTCATAATTAAAAATTTATTATAATTAAAAGCACAAGTTGTTACTAAAGTGGTTTTAGTCATAATTGGATCTGGACAGCAGGAGTAGGTAAGAGAGTGATGAACTCACAACTGGGAGTAGAGAGTTTAACTATGTTGGGAACCAAATTTCACATCGGGGCCTCATTGACATAGAAACTAATCATCAGATCACCACCACCTAGAGGATGGTGATCAAAAACTAGTCTCTAATGGAGTTAAGATTCAAAGCGCAAAAAAAAAATGGATGAAATTGAGCTGCACATGTAAATTGGTTCTAACTAATTTTCAAAACTAGCTCCGATAAAACACACTTTAGAGCCGATTTTTTCTATCTAAAAGCAAGAGAAGGTAAACTATGTAACACTGATAATAACAAAGAATAATAAAACAGACTAACCAATCAAGTACGCACCACCACGGTTGATGCCTATGTCATATATAGAAATGTCAATATGGACTGGGCTTTGTAGGCCGATCCACATTCCGAAGAAAAAGTACGGTACCGGTCCGGCTTAGACCCACATTATGTGGGACTGGACCGGCCCGTTACATATACCAGGGGCTGGGCTGGGCTGGACTGGGCTGGGCCTTAGTCATAGGCCCACAGGCACGGTCCGGCACGACTCACATTTTTTTTAGCCCACATTAGGCTTACATTTAGTCCTTCTATATATAATTTTAAATATATTTCTTAATTGAAATTTTAAAAAATCTTAGTTAAATATTTCATTTATATACTTTTAATATTATTTATTTACTAATTTTTGTTTATTTTCAATTTATTCAAATTTTGAAATAATATGAATTGACTTTAGGCCTATATTTGATATTTTAAAATATAGAATAACAACGAAATTAGGCCCATATTATAGTTCATATTTGGCCCGCATAGGCACAGCCTATTTAGACACGGCCCACTTAGGCCGGCATAAAATGTGGGCTAGGCCTGTGGGATGTACTGGGCCCCTTAATAAGAATATGCAGCCCAGCCCATATTTTAGGCGAACCGAGCCTAGGCACGGTACAATGCCCATATGGGCTTGTCAAATGTGGGTCGGGCTGGTCCACTTTACATCTCTAGTCATATACCTGACTAAGCGTGCGGAATTCATATAAAAAAGAAAAAAAAATAATAAACATATAAATAATCAATTAAAATGCACTACTTAGGCTTAGCATGTAACAGGTGATTAGTATTATGTCTCAATTTATAATTTGATAATTCTAATTAATAAATTAGATCTTATTTAAAAACTAATTATAATTATTTAGTAACAAAGTGATACATTATATAGTGTTAGCATTATTTATAGTGGGCACCTGGATTAGCCGAAAAGGTTTCTCTATTTTATGAATATATTTCCAGAATTCGACCGTTAAAAGGTTTAATTGCCTTAATGGTCATAGAATGCAGGTGTCTTCGTCTTTTTTTTTTTTTTCCTTAAAAAAATTAAAAGCAAATATATATATTAATTTATAATTTCATATTCCCGTAGCTTTTAGGTCTTATCGATCATTTATTTATTCAACTCTAGGTATGCGTTAATCGTTTGCCAACAATTGCTATTATTTAATGAAAAAGAAACAAATGGTCATTATATAAATATTTTTTTTAAAAAAAAAGTAAACCAAAATAATTAAAAAAAGAAAAAAGCAATCAAACAACTCTGCAAGCAAAAAATTTGTTTTATAGAAAAAACAGCAAGAATTTGATAATAGTATCTTTATTTGTTTGTTTGACACTCAAATGAGCTGGTCTGTACAAAGGAAAGCACAATAAGTAAAAAGTACACGTCAGTGACACCTGGCAAACGGCAGTTTCCTTCCGGTAATGCGTAGTTAACGTCCAGCCATGTTTCCGTTACATAACGGCTCCAATTTTCTCTCCCTCAAAAACACCCCCCATAATAATTATAACCGATTCTGTTCACAGAGAAGAACAAAGGGATTGCGAAAAAGAGAAGAACGTAACCGAAAAAAATAAGGGGTCAGTTCTTCTCTTTTTTCTGCAAATCCCGAAATCGATCATCATCAACAGAGTATCATGACATCAGATCTGACGGCCGACGTTTCGCCACGAGAGGAGATGGGCCTGATCAGCGACGACGTTTCGGAGCTGATGTTCGCCAGGAGAGGTTGCTGTTATTCGTGGATCCCGTGCTTCGGGTCGGACCGGTCCTCGGCCTCCGGGTCGGTCTGGTGGCAGCGGATGAGGCCCGCAGAGAACGACGATCCGTGGTGGAGCCGGGGCTGGAAGAAGGTCCGCGAGTGGTCGGAGATCGTGGCCGGTCCCAAGTGGAAGACCTTCATCCGCCGGTTCAACAAGAACCGCTCCCATTCCGGGTACAGGCAGACCGCCAAGTTCAACTACGACGAGTTCAGTTACGCCCTCAACTTCGACGAGGGCCCGGGGCAGAACGGTCATTTCGACGACGACGAAGAAGATATATTGGGCCGCGACTTCTCAAGCCGCTTCGCCTCCGTACCGGCTTCGGCCAAGTCGTCCATGGATTTGGGGAAGGAAGGAGGAGGTGGAGGGCCTTCGTTCACGTGAGTCGCACGTGATGTGGGCGAGGGCCAGTGTTGTGGTTTTCGGGTCGGCCGGTTCGGTTCGGTTCGCCACGTGGACTAAGGGTGGGGTTTGGCTAACGTGGGGCGGCGCCGAAGTGCAGCGCCGAGTTTTGCGGGAGAGTGATTCGCAGCGCAACACGCGGCGGCGACCTTTGACCTTTTTTATTTTTTATTTTTTTGTTGCTTCTTTTTGTCTGATGACGTGGGAGGAAGATTGGTTGAGAACATAACTGGAAGGGGAACCACACCAAAAAAAGAATTTTTTTTTTTTCCGTTTAAACCTTTTGGGGGGGAAAAGGAAAAAATAATAATTTAACAAGGAAAATAAAAAAAAAAAAAAAAAAAAATAAAAAAGGGGGGGGGTCGAGATAGATCTTCCGTGTATGTCAAATTGGTGGTTGTATAATAATTGATTCATGTATAGGAGGCGGAGCCAGTGGAGAAAGCAAACTTCTGGTCAACGCTGTTATAATTGTGAAAATTAGTGATTTTTTTAAGAGAAAAATTCATTTTGTTGCCCGCTTTCTATTTTTCTTTTAATTCTTTTTTTTTTTTTGTGATTTCCTTCTCCCCTCAATTTGTTTTGTTAAGTACAGGATTTTTTTTTTTTTGGTAGGGCGAATAAATTTTGTATTGAAACAAATTAGCAACCACTCACAAACTATAGAATATGTGGAGTGTGACATATAAGGAAAAAAAAACTTTTTGATGTATAAACTTTTAGTTGTTATTATTTTAATCAGAATGAAAATTTCAGACTTTAAACATTAACATTAGAAGCAGGGTTTGATTAGTAAATGGCCCTGTCAGCCTGAATATATTGCACGGCATCATGATCAACTTCTTGCTTCATGTGATGAAGTGGGTTAGTTCTGGGATCTAAGTCCTCCTCGACAGGCATAAAATCCTTTGATCCCCTAAAAGAAACCGAGGAAAAAAAAAAAAAAAAAAGTTCTTGCTTCATGTCTCTTAGCCTCAATTAGTGAATATACTTACCAAGGTGACCATGATCTGATATGGTTAAACAGGCTAGCTGAGCCACTAAAAATCAACATTATTCGTTTTTTCCTTTAATTTTAAATAAATGAATTATATTTTTAAGGGGATGATCTAAAATTAATAATTAAAAGATCATGTTGAAAATTAGTATATAAACTAGTCACAATTTAGGTGATGATTCGAAAATAGGACTCAAAATACGAGATGAAATTAGTGGATTTGAGATAAGCTAACAATTATATAATTGTGTTCTTACCAAATTGTATCAATAATAGGTTGTCCTTGAGTTGACATTAAATTGACACGATTACTTACTTGTGTCACGATGTATAACTTATTCATTATCCTTATTTTAAAACCCATGCTAGTAAAAAATCATTTAATTTTTTTTTCTTAAGTGTAGGATGTGATTTTTTCAATAACTTCTTATATGAATTTTGCTATATATTTATAGATCAAGTTTTCTTTCAATTTTTCATGATAATATTAATTTAATTATCTTTATTATGAATTAGTACTTCATGACTTATTTTATAACCCATGCTATTAAAAAATTATTTATTAATTTTTTTCTTAAGTTTTAGGATGTGATTTTTTTTTTCAATAATTTCTAATATGAATTTTGTTTATGAAATTATTGAACAAGTTAATTTTCTTTCAATTTTTCATGATAATATTAATTTAATTATCTTTATTATGAACTAATACTTTTTGAATAAACTAGATTACTTAGATAAACTGCTATAAATAAAATAGAAATAATAGAAGGAGACGAAAATTAATAAGGTATAAAATGAGAATGAGAATAGTTTATTAAATGGAATAAGAATAAAAAGAAATCCAATTTAGCATACCATAAATACGTTANAGTTCTTGCTTCATGTCTCTTAGCCTCAATTAGTGAATATACTTACCAAGGTGACCATGATCTGATATGGTTAAACAGGCTAGCTGAGCCACTAAAAATCAACATTATTCGTTTTTTCCTTTAATTTTAAATAAATGAATTATATTTTTAAGGGGATGATCTAAAATTAATAATTAAAAGATCATGTTGAAAATTAGTATATAAACTAGTCACAATTTAGGTGATGATTCGAAAATAGGACTCAAAATACGAGATGAAATTAGTGGATTTGAGATAAGCTAACAATTATATAATTGTGTTCTTACCAAATTGTATCAATAATAGGTTGTCCTTGAGTTGACATTAAATTGACACGATTACTTACTTGTGTCACGATGTATAACTTATTCATTATCCTTATTTTAAAACCCATGCTAGTAAAAAATCATTTAATTTTTTTTTCTTAAGTGTAGGATGTGATTTTTTCAATAACTTCTTATATGAATTTTGCTATATATTTATAGATCAAGTTTTCTTTCAATTTTTCATGATAATATTAATTTAATTATCTTTATTATGAATTAGTACTTCATGACTTATTTTATAACCCATGCTATTAAAAAATTATTTATTAATTTTTTTCTTAAGTTTTAGGATGTGATTTTTTTTTTCAATAATTTCTAATATGAATTTTGTTTATGAAATTATTGAACAAGTTAATTTTCTTTCAATTTTTCATGATAATATTAATTTAATTATCTTTATTATGAACTAATACTTTTTGAATAAACTAGATTACTTAGATAAACTGCTATAAATAAAATAGAAATAATAGAAGGAGACGAAAATTAATAAGGTATAAAATGAGAATGAGAATAGTTTATTAAATGGAATAAGAATAAAAAGAAATCCAATTTAGCATACCATAAATACGTTACAGATGACAATTTTTATTTCTATACACACAAAATTTTCTTTTTTAACAATTACCTGATTAATTGTAGCCATTGGATCACAATTAAACTATACTGATCAAAATACAAAAAAAGGGAAAAAAAAAAAAAAAACTCAGATAAGGATTGTGAAAACCATTGAAAAAGCACCATTATATAAAATGCACATATTTGTAAAAGAATATATAAAATGCATTTAAGTTCACGCTATCTTTATTCCTTGGATAAGAATGTTAAGGAAGTTTTAAAGTTATTATTAGACAAATTCATTATATATATAAAAGTGTATTTTTCAATAAAAATAAAATACTAGGGTTTAATACGACAAGTCCATGGGAGGCCCAACTAGCTAGTAATATATATGTATATATATATAGCATAAAGATCAAGCATTGCATAGAAGAGTGTGAGATCAATAGCATAGCCGTCAATAGTATAATTGACACAAAGTGTAAGCAATATGGTGGATCGGCGTAAATGTATTGATGCCAATACCAAAGCTGGTAGTAGTAGTGGTAGCAAGAGATCACGTAGCCAAAATAGTCCAAAACCAGAAGAATCAACAGATAATGCGGATCAAACTAGTACTAGTACCCCTACCCCGGCATCCAAATTCATGTCCACTGTCAGCGACGATATACTTACTCGAAACATTTGCCTGGCTACCGGCCTATTTCCCAACCATAGTCCAATGCAGACTAGTCTGTAAACGCTGGTACTCTCTACCGGTTTCTCAGCACAAGCTGCCCCATTACACGCTCCTTATTAGATGCTCTCAGACTCGCACTCCATCTCAAGTTTGCTACCAACTTCTAACCAAGAAGCCGCTTGATACGAACCTCGCCAACTTGTGACGAAACCCGAAACAAGGATGATGCTTAGGACCGTTCTACAATCATATTCGGATGGGAAACCTCGACCCAACACCTATAAAGAGATGTGAACCTTGGTATAAGGGAAGACGCCACAATCAAGGATGGAAAACTCGATTGATAAGTCAGGGGATAAACGCCACAGAGAAATCTGATAAGTTCGAATAAGTTCTCAAAGAACCAAAGAGAAATTGCTCTCAATTTTTGATGAATTGTGATCTTCTTTATTGAATGAAAAGTGTACAATTTATAGGCCAAGGGCCACGAAAATTTCAGCTAAAAATCTCCTAAAAACGTCTAAGGCAACTTACCCAAAATCAGAAAAGAAAAGTAGGAAAATTACCTCCTAATAACTATCCTAATTCGGCCTAATAACTATCCTAATTCGGCCTCAATTAAAAGAGAGTCAATCTGATTTTAATCCCTTAATTTTCAGCCTATTACACGCCCATAAAGATAGGAAACAAGCAAATAAATCGTTTTGGGAAACTACCTAAAATAAGGAAAATAGGAAAGTAAGCACTTGGCATCCAAGTCTTTACAAAGCTGATTTTTATGCGCCTATCAACCCTCTTGCACTTGAATTAAGCTTGTTATGGGCTTAGAAATTCGTTCATCTCCTTCAATGGGCCTCCACGTGCATGTCTGAGCCCAAATGTCTTGAATCAGCCCACTTAATGCATTTTTGAATCTCTTTGCACGTGCCCTTGTAACTGGACCAATGGGAACTTGAGTAGGATCCATATTCCAAGCTCTTGTGCTCGCCATGTCCGCATCACCGCTATTATTGCCATCGCCTAGGTACTAGTACTAGTGCTTATGATCTAAGTTTTTTGCCTCGGCCGGCCGAGTGCATGTGCGCGTCGTTCGATGACTTGTTGCTGGTGTCATGCTCCGAGAAAGACTACTGTGTCCGCAATCCGCTTACGAGGCAATGGGTTGCACTCCCTGAAATCCCGTACGGTCATTATTGCCAATCATCATATGAGTACTATTTCAAATGTGCATTGGTGTGTGAGCGTAGCCGCTATGATAGAAAACAGTACATGAGGTTCAGGGTCGTGCTAATCAGTGCCGCGGGCTCAATAATATTTTGTTCGGAGACTAGAGAATGGAAAACACCAGAGAACCCTCTGCCTTATCCGGGGTCTACAATTGTTGCAAACAACGGAATACTATATTGGATAGTGGGAAGTAGTCTCACCAAAATTGGTGCATTCGATCCATTCAAAGGAATATATTTTCCTTTGATCAAACACATTAGCTTTCCTGCTCAGTTTCGTCGTGGAAGGCCAGTTCATATATTTAGGGTGAACCTCGGAGTAGTCCGGGGAAAGCTAAGGTTGTCCAAGTTTTGTAGGGCTAAGAAGAATGGCCTCCGTTTGAGAATTCGGGAACTAGATATTAATTTTAAGGATGTAGGTGATCCTGGAACTTGGTCTTTGATTCACGACGTTATAGTGGAAAAAAGGAGATCATATTGGGCGGTTGGTGTTATTAGTTTCCATCCGAATAATGGCAATGTGGTTTTCTGTTACGTGATTTTGATATTTGGCGACTTGAGATTGGAGCAAACAAAGATGAGAAAATTGACGAACTTCCAAGAAACGACGCAAAGTCTTCAGATTTTAATAGCATGTTCTTAGACTCTTTAATTATTATGCATCCTCCATGTCCTACACACCAATTCCTACACTTCCATCTGTTTAAACGTTCTGTATATTTTAAGATATCTACGATTTCAATTTGAACTTTTGCATGTATATCAGTGTTTCTTTTTCAAGTTAATTATTGATTTCATCGTTTAGTTACTAGTTAATAACACATAATAGATCATTGTTATTATTTGATATAATTAGCAGCTTCATAATAAGCTCCATGTTTCCTTTCTTTTATTTGTCCTTCCATGTTTCTATACCCCTATATTGTAGTATTTATTTTATTTTCATACCTCGTGTAAGTTTAGAACATAGCTTCTCGGCTGCTATATTATGCTATAAAGTTATAAATTTTCAGATGATGAAGACATAAAAGACTATTACGTAGTACGTACTTATAGTTTTGTTTGTCATGATAAATGAAGACAACACTGCTGCAGACATTAAGTATGTTTTGCCCTGAAACTAAAGAACACCGTAAGTTGTGCATATATGTGATAGTGTTATCCTAGAAAGTACTACATATATGTCTAATTCATTAGGTTGTAAATATATATATAATAGATAGCACAGTTTCATACTACAACAGGATAAGAACATCTTATTTCGTGAGTTTTCCTCACTCTTTCCCAATTTTTCCAAAACGAAAACTACAATTAAGTGATTAATTATCTTATCTAATTACTTGTTTTCACCTAATAATTTGAGAATATAGCTATGTATATATAATTTTCCTAGAAAAAGTGGAAACTCGTGGAATTTAACTTCTGCTATATATGTTTGGTACGCCAAATTCATATGTTAGATTGATTAGAGACATGACTTCCCTCCTGATTCATTTTATAAGTAGACTAGCTGAACTTTGGGGCAGGATGAAATGTGTAGATTGGGATCATTGATGATCATGATCAGCAAGAACAGTCCTATTTTTACTATACGCTTCTATTTAGATGCTCTCAGATTCACACACCATCTCAACATTGCTACCAACTTTTATTGAAGAAGCCGCTAATACTGCCATCAACTAGCAGTACTACTAGTGGTACTAGTGCTTATATCTATGTTTATTTGCCTCGGACGGCTGAGTGCATATGCGCATCGTTCAATGATTTGTTGCTCGTGTCATGCTCTGAGAAAGACTACTATATCTGCAATCCACTTACCAGGCAATATGGTGCTTAAAAAGATTATGCACTAATTAATTCAATTTACACGTGTAAATATATTTAAAATTAATCAAAATCATACTTAAAATATTAAAATATTAATAAATATATTATATTAGTGTTATGTTAACGACACAAAAATGATCCATTTAATTAAATGAGTCACTTTCGAGTTGATCCGAAACTTACCCGTTTATTATACATGTTATACGTGTGAACCCGAAATTAATATAAAAGTTAAATGAGTCACCTAAACTCCATTTATTTCGTGTCATTTTTACCTAAACTCCATTTATTTCGTGTCATTTTTGTATCGTATGATTGTGTCGTGTAGAAAATTGCCGGCCAAGAACATAGTTATCTATATGCTATTGGTTATGTTAATTCGTTCACAATAGCTCGATGCTCGATATTTTGAGTGTAAGTAGATCTGAGCTAAACTTTATATAATAAACTGATCGGATCTCTATGTTATGTACACTGTATAAAGTAGTGCAGTTGATTTCTAAGGATTTTATTGTACGGTGCACGGAATAATTAATTAATTGTTAAGAGTTTTGTCATTAGATTTTCTATCATATTTACACTTTTTGGTAGGTATTCTATACAACAAAAATCATTTTGCTTTCAGTATGGGAACTTTTAAGTGCCAATCTACTGACCTAACGATATATGTAAACGTTATATTTGGGGAAAAATATAAGAGATAGAGTAGGCAAACACCAAATCACCATATATACACCCAAATATTTAAGAAAGGCATATGCATCTTTGTTCGGAGTCCACAACTAGTATATCCATTAATCATGGTCCCTCCTTGTCACTGATCTCCTACCCTCGAAATACTTTTTAGTGACATGTTTGAAATGCTTTTCAGTGACATATTTATTAATTCGAATGAAACGAATCCTAAATCGTAATAGTTCGAAGAGAAATAAGAAAGAGAATACAAAATTGATTCATTCATTCCTAGTTTAACTAATTTTGTAAAGAATTTACCACAATTTATGTCACAAATAGTTAATTAAACACATGAATAAATAGAAAAGTACAAAAATACTTTCCTAATTTCCACGGTCTATTCCACATTAGTAAAGGCCTAAGAGTAAATGATTACTATTACGGTTTTTGGAGACGTAGGAGCGATGTAAAAGCAAGGTACAAGGAGAAGTTGATTTGCCTTGGTGGGATTCTACTCTGGATTTATTGCTAATAGGTTAAGATTTAGAACTTCATAACAACTCCAACAAATTCAAGCTAACTCCAATAATCAAGCTAGAGTGATTAGCTGGAAACCACACCAATACTTTGTTTTAACAACTTTATGCTCTCACTTATTTTGATTAAAGATGGCCAGCTGGGCTACTTAAAAGTTAAAAATCACTCTAGTTTTCTTTTCCTTTTGTTATACTATGCTTGATTATTTTAAATTATTATGTAAAAAGAAAAAGAAAATACACAACTTACATGTTCCTGAGTCAGTCGTTTATGTTCAAGCCAGATTGGCCGCAAATACATTGGGCCTGCCATTTCAAACAGAAAAACAAGTACCAGACCAAGCGCCAATGTACGAGAGAAATAATTGGGTGTAAAAGGGCCAAAGGTACCCTTGTACTTAGAGAGCAGGGATGGTGGGAGCCCACCCCGCCACCCCTGAAAGTCTTTCATTTATTTATTTTCTTTTTTTTGGAGGAAACAGCCTTTTAAAGTTTTAAAATTATTGATTGATAAGCGTGGTGCTGGAGTTATATTTATTAATTTCTATCAACAAAGGAAAAAAAAATTGGAGCTTTCGTAACAAGAGAATAAATGTATGATCTATGTAGTACTGCTTACTTGGTGGGTTTTGGTAGCAAGAGACTACATGTATTATTTGCCAACCATCCACGATAAAATACATTTTAAAACAAGACAATAAAGTAAAACTCAACCAGAAAAAGGAAAAGGATCAATGACTAAAAAAGAAATAATATTTTTCCAAAAGTATGCATCTTGTCTGCATGTTAACCAAAATTCCAAAATTTTAAATTTGATTAAATAGATTTCTATTTTTAAAATTTTATAACTAAATGTCCAGGTATATATATTTTTACACTTAGTAGATACACATATTTATCAATTTTAGTTACTGTACTGAAATGCACTGAATATATAATTTTTTATACTTGGTATGTAAAATTTTACACTTAGTATATAAACATATATACCAGACATTTTGCTATAACATTTGACAAAGAGACATTTACTGAAATTGAGCCCAAAATTTGGTCATATTTCTATAACTCCCAAGCTTAAAACCACTTCTTGTTTAGAGTTGTGTTTATTAGTTCAAATAACTTTCTAAAAAGAAACTATAATGACAACAAATTGACTGATTCAAATTTAAAGAATATCTTATTCTAAATATTTTTTTTCCCCCCTTTACACTAAACCGGATTACACCGGACCCCAGAAATTGTACATACTCAAGAACTTGCTAGATTCAAGGATACCATTTTTAGTCTTTCAAAACAAAAAAAAACACTATTTTTAGTGATGAAAATAATTATGTAAAGGAAATTTTTTTACATGGACATATGGTTAAGGCAAAGATTTGGGCCCACAGCTTCACCACTACAACAAATATTTGAATCAACTCATTGAAAGGGGTTAAAGATTCTGTCACATAGCTTTCATGGATCCCACCATGACTGCCCAACTGACCAACCCAATAGATCCCTCTGCATAAACACAGTATTCACATTATCCCAAAAGGGTTGTGTTAAACATAAAAAATAAGATTAAAAAAAACAAAGGATCAAAATGTTGCAAAAATGCATCCAAAGGCAACAAAAGCAAAGGCACTCTTGCCGTGGATCATGGGGATATATTAGTTTTGGTAAAATTTGGAGAGAGACAGTAGATGGAAATGGACAACTGAAAAGTATCAAATTTGACCTTTAGAGATAGAGCTGGTTGTCTCTATTTGAAGGTCAAGTTTTCAAAACCTGGAAGATGAGACCCTTTAGATTGAAATTATTATTACTCAACTGTTTTGTCTTGACTATTGTTCTGTGATAATGTGAATAATGATACACAAGAGATCACGATTCAGAAGCTGAGAGTTGAAAAAAAATAGTAATAAAAACAAGTTCAGGATGGAGACCCTTTTGTAGTCCCATGTGCCCTCCCCACCGTGCACTGATTGCTGTCCCAACCAATTCACCGTTGGGATATTCTGGCCAGTGGCCACTATATTTATCACTCATTCAACACCTTCTAATGTGAACTAATGTGAAAACAAAACAATGAATGTTAATAATTAATCGACTCTGCAGGGTTATGAAGTTCCACGTGCAATGCAGCGTGCTAGCATAGCATCGTGGATCCTAGGAGCAACGCTATAAGGTACTTGTGATACTAATATTGAGCCCTTTAGCATTTTTCTGGGTCCTACACTATAGTGACAGCGCCATAGCGTGGTCATGTATGTGGTGTTCTTAGCACCATTGGACATCGGTGATAAAAGTCTATCACTTTTGAAAATTGGAAATAAAGACACTGTAGCCTAGAATAGCATATCATTTGAATTAGTACATAGGCTTTAGATCTCTCCTGCCATGCCAAGAAGGGTACACCTATCTTAGAATAAATTGAGGTCGACATCATGTACAAAGCAAATCCAATATAACCATGGTGATAATTTATGTCATTGTTCACAAAGACATCATGAGTTCATACAAGAATCCCAAGTTTGGGTTAAGCAAACATGTCTAGATTGTCATTTCCTAATATTAGAATGCCTTAAAAGAGGATGTATGTATCCTTCTGGTGTGTCAATGAACAAGATAATGGTATACATGAACAGTAATGCCACAAGCAATCATCAGAATCACTGAATTAGCAAGCATCGCAAAAATTTTCAAAGAGGAAAAACTAAACCAACCTGCCAAACTCCGGTGAATCGATTAATATAATCAAACACAAAATAATAAAGAATATACCTCTCATCGTTTCCACTCATACCCCTTGGGTTTTCCCCATCCATGGCAAGTCCATATTCAGAGAAGAAGGCATACCAGTCTCTGTATCAGTTGAAGTCGAAAACTTTCCCTTCTTAGACCAAAGCCAGATCTTGGAAACAGAATAGCTCTCACCTTTACTTACACTGCTAATCTTCTTTCCCTCTAAATCACCATCATCTGTAGGATTACCTTGTTCTGTTCCTTTACTTGGCCTAATGTCTTGGCCTTGACGATCTTTGCATAAGGTAACCCGGAGAACTGAGTCACCAAGTACATACTGATAAGAGCCCATAGAATAACATCTTCTTGCATCCAAATTACTGCTACTGGTCTCCCCAGTCCCGGACTCCCCCACCTCAGCATTCACCTTTCTGAATTTACCAAGTCTCACAGGCAAAACACCCTTTGCAGCAACAGGAGTTTCTTCAATCTCTACTGTTTTCTGGGTAGAGGTGAACCCACCAATACCATTAACAGAACGCCCATCTTCTTCCCGAAAATCATCGAAATCGAAAATCGGGTTTTCAATAGAATAGCCAGGCGTGAAGAGGGTTCCTCTACAAAGAGGACATGTTGAGTTCGTGAGGAGCCAAGTGTCTATGCAATTGATGTGGAAAGCATGGCTACACATAGGGAGCAATCTGAGCTTGTCCTTTTGAGAAAACTCACACAAACAAACAGCACAATCAAACGGCTCTTTCAGACCCACAAGCTCTCTATACTGGAAAACTGGAAGAGCATCTATGAAAGCTTGATCCAAGCCAGAATCATGGAGGTGGAAGAGTTGTTGGAGCTGTCTCTGAAGAGCATCAGACGTCGAAAGTTCTGGGTATCTATTAGATTGAGAAGAAGCTGATGAAGATGGATGCTTGATGAGAAATCTCACAAGCAGGTGGAGCAGACCAGATATGAAGAACAGTACAGCTAAAATCACAATGATAAAGAGCACAGCAGGACTTATTCTTGTACCAGATGATGATGCTGGTGATGGTGATTCTTTATGAAAACCACCAGTATAGGGAGATGAAGAAACAGGAGCAAATGGAGGAGGGTAGCCCAAGTAACCATCTTTTTGCAAGATTTGAAGCTGAATCCGAGCCATTTTTCAAAATGGGTGTCCCCCCAGAAACCACCTATTCTCTTTCTTTGATTACATTCCACAAATCATGCACATAGAATGCCCCAAAGGGAGGCCAAGACTCAAGCCCAAACAACTCGTTTTGGGGCTTGCAAAGCAGAAATGGAGACCCTTTTCCCTTCACTTGAATCCCAAAATCCCATAAAAGCTCTTAACCAGTATTTTGAACTCAGTGTAGTAGCAGTTGGCTAGAACTAGAAGCACCCCACTTCAGTTTTTGGTATTTTATCAGTTTTGAAAATGAAAAAGCTAATATAATAAGATACAAGCTGTGACATCAAAAATATTATGATTAAACTTGTAATCCATTCACCTACCTTGATTCTGGGAAGTCCACCATTGATATGTTTTCAAGAGCTAATCCAAAACAAATGAAAAAGTGGCACCAGAAAACCCTAAAGACTCAAGCTTTTATTAAATATTACTTTATTTTTTTGAAAAAGAAAAAAAAAAATTCTTGAGCATAAACAAAGAAGAGGAAAGTGAAAACTGTGAAAGTGAGATGCGTGTGTGTGTCTCTCTCTCTCTCCAAAAGGTGTCTCTTTCCTTTCTCTCACTAGTTCCTGATGGAACCAGAGGAAGCCAGAAGAGGGTGGCAGTAGGCAATAGTTTCCACAGTGCGAGGTAAAGAATGCCAAAAAGTGGCACTTGCGTTTAAGACCCACTTGCCCACGAGGGCGCGTGGACTGAAATGGTCAACTACAAGCGACAAAGTGCCACGCTCAAACATGGGCTTCAAAGTGGGCCTGGGCTGATTTTTAAAAAGTCGAGTCCGCACTTGTTTGTGGGCCCTAGCTTATAAGGAGGAAGGGTTCAATGGTTTAAGGTGCAGGACAATGATATATCCATTGATGAATAGTAAATGATTAAAAAGCTAGATATTCATTTAGGTGGAAATGCGTACATCAATTTGCTGTCATTGATTATCTTGGTGTAATCTTTAATGAGCTAAAATAATTAGTGTGTTATAAGGTCATAATTTACTGCCCGCTTACGCAACGCCTAAAAAGAAAATAGAAAACAGAACATGATTAATTTTATAAACCAAAGTCAATGAATATATACAAGGGTTGGTTACGTTATTTCTTGTGCACTTACTCAAGGTACCCCATTGTATTGGAGATTGAGCTGAAAATATGACATTTCTTAAGCCAATTGACTTAAGATACTACTTGAATTTGTGGCCCATTTGGGTGTGTCTTGAAAGGATAACCTGAACCATGTGAACTCTCTTCTTTGTCTTAAGTCTAAAGGCAAATTAGGTGAAGAGTTTCTTAGATTAACTATGAGTCATTAGTTGGAAATTAAGAAAGCTAATACCAAAAGAGGGTGAGTTTTTGTTGTTAGGTAAGCAGGAAAACCAGCTCACATAACTGCCCTTTGATGATTATTTAGGCTTTAGAGCCACCAATGCATACCATAACCGCTTGATTAATCAGCCAAGGAAGACATAATTTTTGGTCTGGTTAATATCTCCATGTGGGATCATTACTAGGGTAGGTTTGAGAAAATGGAAAATTAGTTAGTTGTTTGCGTTAATCTTCTCCTCTTTATTGATTGCAGTAGATGTTCAGAGTACTACAAAGCTTTGATGACATTAATGTGCTGCTCAATACTTGATGAGTAAACCTATTATAGCCATATGCTACATAATGTTCTATACTTTCAAACACACTGTTAGCAAATAGTACTCAACTCCATAAGTCTATATATGAGTAATCAGTATTAAGGTTTGATGGTGCTTTGGACTTTAAACCGTTGACTACTTCTAATGTTGAGCGGACACCATAATATACACATCAGTTGATTTTGGGTACTGAAAAAAAAGTCTGTTCTGGTATTAGTTTTCATCATTTTGGCTTTGACTAGGCACTGCCTCTTATTGGGAACAGTATTGGACCAGATAACCTGGGGTCAAGTTCATGATTTATTATTACTAGTGCATGCATTACTGCCTTTAAATGACCACAATTGGTGCTCATGAAATTTTTCTTCTTTTATATAGTGGCCAGCAGCACTTGGGAAAAAAATTATTAGCATATTAGTAGTTGAAAAGGTTGCTAATACTAAAAGTGATAGCAAGGTATCTTCATCCAGGGGTGGATGTACGTTAAGGAAAGGGGGTATATATTTTAAAACAAAAATCCTTTTATATCTATCTAATATATATACATATATTAGGGAATATGTCATATATAGTAAAGCAAATTCCTTGTATAAATTCTTTTATTTCTGAACTTTGTCTTATTCAAAAATTAAAATTTTAGTTATTTATTTAATCCTTAATAAACACCATACACCTAATTTATATTTTTCTTTAAAAATTTCTCTTTTATTATTTTTTACTTCTCCAGATTTTTCTCTTTCCTAATACATATTAAAAACCTATTTATTTCTTAAAATTTATTATTAACAATTAGCATTTATGATGTTTTCTTTAAAAATTTCTCTTTTATTATTTTTTACTTCTCCAGATTTTTCTCTTCCTTAATACTTATTAAAAACCTATTTATTTCTTAAAATTTATTATTAACAATTAGCATTTATGATGGCATATTACGTTAAGTAACGTTTAAAATTGAAAAGTTAAGTTTTGTATTAAATACATGCATGTCTATGTATATATATATATATATATATATTGGTAGAACTGTCTTTATATTTTACATTTTGTATTTTCTTAAGTTTTGTAATTTATATATTTGATTATGAACTTATGAACTTTAAATATGTGTATATTATGTTGGTGACATATTTCAAATATTATATAATTTTTCGTCTTCAACCAGTGTGTAAATTTTTATATAGTAACAACTAATTTTCTTTAATTTTTATTTATGTTTATACCCACCCTAAAGTTAATTTCTTCGTCACCTATAAACTATCCACCAAGCTGAAAAAAACAAAGCAATGTCGGCACTGATGGATCTTATGGCTTCCTAAGAGTAAAACAAAGCCCACGTAACTCATAAAATAGAAAAATCTTATGGAGCATCACCGCCTAGGTCGGATGGTGCTCAATATATCTATATGGTTGCCAATTCAGTAGGTATTTTTTTTTTTCTTTTTACTTATGTGTAGGTATTTTTTTTTAGCCATTGGATCATCATCTAATGATGATTCAACGGCTATATGAAGTGTATGAAAAGAAGTGCATTATTAATATTATTTCTCTCTCTTACTTTTTAATATAAAAAAATGTACAAAAAAAAATTTCATTGCCAAAATGAAACTTATACGTAGATAAAAAAAAAAAAAAATACATACTAGATTGGCAATCTATATATATATTTATATATATTTTCAAACAATGGGTGTCTAGGATTAGTATGTAACGTGCCCTCGAAAGGTTTCCTACACATTATAAGTCGCTAGTTTTTCACACTAGGGGCACGGCCACCTCAATCATTAAGTGGGGTGATTAAGTCTTACTGAATTTCATTTTAGTAATTTATGCCTGGTTTGTGAAATTTTGATGTTGCTATGAACTGTTAAATATAGGGTACTAGTTATTATCAACTCAAGTCGTAATTTCTGACCACTGTGCTATATTCTTCATATAAAGTGCCAAAGAGAAGCAAGAGGGGAAACAAAAGTATAGAATGGAGTTTTAAGATTGAAGTTTTCAAGCCATATGCAAAGCAGGTGTACCTGCATTAATTATTAGTTGATGAATACTATACTGTTCCGGAGCAAGTACAATACTGAGAAATAGACATGTTACGAAGTAAAACTTTATGCAAGTTTATGTATCGAATTCAATTCCGAAAAAGCAAAATTAGCAATGTTTTGGTTTCTGGTTTTGCTTGTCATGGTTCATAAGATAAGGCTGATCTCTCATCTTCTTCTTTTATCGTGTTGATCATGACAGCAACTTGGTCCATGGTGGGCCTATCCTCTGGAGAACGGTTGACACATTTTATGGCTACTTGAAGCAAACTCACCAGCCTCTCTTCGCTAGCGCATTCCGAGATCAAGGCCTTGTCAAAGACTTCCACAGTCCATTCTTCCCTCAAAACAGATTGAACCCAATCTGTTAAGTCAATACCATTGTGCTGCACCAGATTCCCTGTTAGAAGCTCAAGCAGGATGACACCATAGCCATAAACATCGTCTTTGAAGGCGTTCGATGATGATTTAGCTCGAGTAACTTTTGCAGGCAACGAGCTCTCTTCACCATTACCAACAGCTATGAGACCGTATTCACTTACGCATGGCTCCATGTTCTTATTCAGCAAGATGTTTGAAGACTTCAAGTTACCGTGGGCGATCTTATCGTCTTGAAGTTCCTGATGCATGAAGGCTAAAGCTTCCGCAATCTTGGCCGCAACCTCAAGCCTAGTAACCCAATCAAACACATGAGCCACATCGGTTCCTGAAAAAAATAGAGTTGAGAACCTTAGAATAGTTGAATTATAAGAAAAAGTATAATAACTAGTTAAGGTGACATTCAAGTACTATTTTTGAAATTAGTATTTATTACCATGGAGAGACTTGAATAGATTTCCATTTTGTTGATATTCATAGACCAAAAGCTTCTCTTGTTTGGAAGAATAGAAAGCAAGAGCTGGCAGCACATTAGGATGCTTGACTTGATCTAACCTCTGCATTCTCTGCTTAAACTCCTGACTAGAAATTGCCCAGTCTTTAATCCTTTTGACCACTAGATTCTTTCCATTCCCAAGAATGACCTTGTACAGGCTACCACTCTTGCCCCTTCCAAGCATCTCGGCCGGAGCCCTGAGTAAGTCCTCGAATTTAAGTCCATTCACCTCCGGACTTGTGAGCACCACCAGTACTGAGGATGACGAAACCAAAGCACTTTGATCAGCTGAAACAGCTGAAATTTCTGATCTGCTTAAACTTGCAGCTTTGTTACCAATTGATGCACCACTACTAGACTTGTACACGCTTTCATCATCATGATCATCAATTGCTGCTACTTTCTTTGGCAATGCATTATGAGCCTTCTCTTTTCTCTTGTTCCTTTTACATAGCATAAAAATGACTAGCAAAATACAAACCAATCCCAAAACGAAATATCCTACAAACATAACAATCTGAGTATTCGAAGAGTCCTTTGACTTCTCAACAAGGTTATCCTCCTGTGAAGTTGGACACTCCTTTGGCAATGGATCCCCACATAGATAACGATTACCAAGAAAGCTACTTGCAGCGAAATGGCCATGGACATCAGGTATACGACCTGTGAGGTTGTTGTTGGAGACATTAAATAGCTTCAAGTTCGAGAAGTCAAATCGCGGTATCTCCCCACCAAGCTCATTATTTTCGGCAAGGAACACTGTGAGACCTGAAATCTTAGACAAGTCTGGCAACGTACCAAACAACTTGTTGTAGGAGACATCAAGTATTTTCATGTTATTCAACATGGCAAGAGAAGCTGGAAGGCTTCCAGAAAGCCGGTTCCCACTGACATGCAAGTGAGTGAGTTGTTTGCAGGACGAAATCTCGGTCGAAATTCCTCCACTAATATCGTTATACTCGAGATGAAGAACATTGAGAGAAGCAGCAAGAGCTGCCACACCACAGAGAATGCCGACATCCAGCTGTCCTGCGAGATTGGAGCTGTTGAGGTACAGCTTTCTAATAACAGTATTCCGAGTGTCACAAGTTACACCTGGCCACCGGTCTAGGCATGGATCAAATGATGAAGAGTTCCAAGTCGAAAGCAAACCGGATTTAGTGGTG
Organism: Trema orientale; assembly: GCA_002914845.1. Taxonomy (NCBI): domain Eukaryota; kingdom Viridiplantae; phylum Streptophyta; class Magnoliopsida; order Rosales; family Cannabaceae; genus Trema; species Trema orientale. The sequence continues at coordinate 148,671 of JXTC01000465.1, forward strand.
CTATTGTTGGAGAGCTTTGTAAGAAAGCTGATCAGTGAGCTCTTAACTTCATCATCAACAGAAGTTGTGGTATGAAGAAGGAGAAAGAATGAGAAGAAGATCACCCAGATAGGAATTCTATTCATTCTGGATGATCCCAGCTTTGAAACGAGCTTAAGCTGCAATATGGCTTCGTTTTTTACTCTCTGGGAAAACTTGGAGAAGTAAATAAAGGAGGGCTTTACAATGGTTGGGATTGTGGAACAAGGAGAAAATCCCAATGCTCCGACTGCTTTGCTAGAGGGTGTTGTATACTTGTAAGGCCAATTGGCTGATTTTACAATGAGTTTTGGATCTTATTCCTTATAAACTTGCTGCTTTCAAGGAATAAGCCATTCTTTCCACCAACAATAATATTTGAAAATTAATTATGAAGCCGGCAGCTTAATATAGCTGGAGTCTTTAATGTCACGTTACTCTCCAATGAGGTTAGCTTCCAGCAAAAATACCATAACAATGACTCTGACCGTTGTACGTAGTAGCTCTTTTCAATCACTCCCTCTACCAAATGTACTCCATTATAATTTGATCTTGTCAAAAGGGTTTAACGACTGAGATGTTTCCAGATAGGATGGACTCAGCAAGCTGACAGGGTCCATATAGAGAGGAATGCCATTTGTACAACTGTACAAAGTTACAAAAGGTGACATCTTAGTAGGATCAATATTCACGGTTGTACTTCCACAACCTTATTTGTTTAAGCGGCAGAGCATCTTAGATTTTGTTTTAATTGAAACTAGAATGGGATTTTGCATATCTTGGGGATTGCTTAAACTAATATTTCCTCCTGATATATATATTAACTCATCAGAGTGAGTACTACATATTTGTTATGAGGGAAGAATTAAGTTGAAGAAAGTACTCAAAGCACAAGACAAAGAGGACCGAGTCTGAAATAGACATTTCCCTTGTTCCATTTTAGAAATAGATTCCGACCCTTTACAGCAAATGTGTCAAGGAGGTGATTTGATGTGATTGCATACTAATTTTCCATAAAAGTTCTACCCTGTATGTGAACTCAAATCATTGACTCATCTTAGCTACCCTTTTGTCAAGTACTAACTTTAGTGGTTCTTCTGTTTATTTAAAAAAAAAAAAAAAAAACTTTAGTGGTTCTTCATCTAAAAATGATGAAAGTATCATCAATTTTAATGGGACCAAAAGATTTGGGCAAATTGAGGGAGAGAGTTGTGTAAAGGACAACCATAACAAATATTTTTAGAAGACTGCAGTGTAGAAAAGTAATGATAAGCTGCCGCCTGTATCAGGAGTAAATCTAGTTGAATAAAAAAGGAGACTATCATAAAACGATATGTCGTTTTTATGGTTCAAAAAGTTACTATTGTTAAAGCCAGAGTTTGATGAGAAATGATATGCCATTTGTGGTTTAAAAAATGGAATTAGGGATTCCCTAAAAAAAAAAAAAAAAAAAAGGAATTAGAGATTGCTGTTGTTCAAAAACCAGAGTTTGACTAAAAAAAGACAGGTATTTGGGTGTTAAGTTATTGTCGTTTTATTCAAATTAACGATGAGGTGTCATTTATTTCCTTAAAATTTCTATTGTTCAAGACAGAAAAGACGCGTCCCTTAAAATAAATAAATAATAAAAAATAATTAAATGATATGTGGTTCCGGTTTGTTTTTTTGTTTTTTTTTTTTTGTTTTTGAGTGAAAACGACACCTTATTTATGTGCAAGTTTGAACAAACAAATATTGTCGTTCTTTCCTATAAACTGCTTGTTGTCAATATTTTTAAGTTCTGTCGTTTAAGGCCAAAAACGACGTAATTTATATTTAAATAAGCCCAATTTTTATTTTATTTATTGGTTTATAGAAAAAAATATTATAAAAATATCACGTGTTTTGTCCAATTTTGACATAAATCTATATTCACAGAAAATATCAGGAAAAACCTTTGCAGTGACAAATCTTTGAAGTTAATTACCTCTCAAGTCTCACCTTAAAATAACATAAAGTTTGTGTTAATTTTGGAAAATGTAGTGTTTTATGTACCTTTTATTATGAAAAGTTTATCATATAATTTTCCCCCAAATTAAAGCTTGTTTTCTACAACAATTTTTCTTATTCTTCTTCTCTCTCTCTCTCTCTCTCTCTCTTTTTTTTTTTTAAAAAAAGATAAATTCTTCGCCTAGGGAATTTACAGGCTAAGTTCTTTTTGAAAAAGTGAAAAAAAATAGTAATAGTTACTCTTCTTATATAAATAATAAATAATAAATTGTAGATAAATGTCAAACACATGTAATAAACGACGTCGTATTATAATTGTTTTTTTAATTTTTTGTTCCAACCGGACCAACCGTCTATTGTAGTTTTCGACCCATGTATATAACTCCATATTGGCGGTAATAAGAAACTGAAATCAGGAGGCCGTACTAGTCAGTCAGCGAAGCCAGAATGGGAGTTCAGGGTCTCTGGGAACTACTCGCTCCGGTCGGCCGCCGCGTCTCCGTCGAAACCCTAGCTGGAAAAAAGCTCGCCATCGGTAACGCCCTTCGTCTCCAAACCCTAACCCTAGCCTCCATGGTCGCTTTGCCCCCCCATTGTGGTTTGATTTGTGAATTTTCGTGGACAGATGCGAGCATATGGATGGTGCAGTTCATGAAGGCGATGAGGGACGAGAAGGGAGATATGGTACGCAACGCTCATTTGCTCGGCTTCTTTCGCAGGATTTGCAAGCTCTTGTACCTCCGGACCAAGCCCGTCTTCGTCTTCGATGGCGGAACCCCGGCGCTGAAGCGCCGGACGGTGATCGCGCGCCGAAGACAGCGTGAGAATGCGCAGGCCAAGGTCCGCAAGACCGCCGAGAAATTGCTGCTTAACCATGTGAGTTTCCCCTCGATTCGTCTCCGAATTCCGCACTAATTGCTTGTCATTTTATGAAATGAGAGAGAGTTCGTATTAAAATTGGGACTCTTTATTGATCTTTACTATGATTAGGGTTCACATTGGGGTCATAGGTTCATGGGAATTTTCGTTTATTCTCAACGGTCAATTTATTTTCTTAAATAAAACCTTTTTTGCCAGTCTAGAATTGACTGCCAAAAAGTTGCACCAACCAACTTGAGAGCTATCACCTTCCCTGTTTTACAATTTCAAGTTTTAAAATGGCCCAGAAGTCGGTTTATGGTGTAGTTTTCCTTGTCTCAGTAGAGTTTGCGAGGGATTGAGGTAAAAGGGTGTTGCAACTTTTACGTTTCTTTGATGCTATTCTTTAATGCGGGACACTTCTGTTTGGGAAATTCGTGAATAAGAATTGCGGACGTAGCATGTGTCCACGTCTGTCTCTGTTCAAAGACAGACACCTCGCTTGGTTCTTGGCCAGCTTTTGGACATTGAAAAACTCATCTCCAATATGCCCGGTTTCTGTATTGGTTTTGCTAAGATTTTTTCTTGTTTGCTTGGCCAATGAAAACAATGTGGAAACTGGAAGAGGAATTCTAACTTTAGTTTTGTATTTGTATTGTTACTAGTATACTCGAGGTAATGCTTTTTTTCCAGTAGCCTCTGATTTACCGACATCTTTTTCATCTTTGATTCACGTTAATAGCTTAAAGCGATGAAGCTGAAAGAGATAGCAGATGATATTAAGAACCAGAGACAGAAACAAAAGAATGATGACAAGGGTAGGAAGGTTTTGCCCGATCAGGCCAACTTGGTGGGCAATGATTTTGGCAAAAAGGATGTGAGCTCCATTAATTGCAACCAGGAAGAGCTAGATGAAATGTGAGCCAAAAATACAGTATTATAGTTGTAACTTTGTTTTTTTTTTTTTTTTTTGGTATGTGATCTTATACATTTTTCGATGATTAATTAGGTTGGCGGCATCTATTATGGCAGAGGAAGGTGAGAGTTTAGCGAACAACTCAACAATGTCTATTTCTAGTCCTTGTGAGGAGGATGGTTATGAAGATGAAGAAATGATACTGGTAAGTATGTATTTTGAAAAAACAAAATAAAACCGTTTGGACTATGGACTTAAACTTTGTTACCATGGTTGTTACAATTAGCGGTTTTATTATGTCCAGTAAATTATTCTTTCAACCACCACCACCCCCCTCCCCCCCTCTCTCTCTCCCTTTTTCGGGTAATAAATGAGAAAATATGATGTAATTGGAGTAGGAATTTTGGGTATTTGAGAATTTATTTCAGCGAAAATGAGATTGAGTACAATGACCCCTTTCAAAAAAGAAGAAACCAAAAGAAAGATTTTAGAAACAAGAAAAAAAAATGTAAAACAATAAAAGTTTGATGGATGAACATCCTTCAATTTCAAAGCATACCTCTAGCTGCTTGCTCTGTTTCTTGCATTTCAAGTTTCAGCTATTAAGTCTGTCATAGTTGGTTTATACTACAGTTTTCATTAATCTGTTTCGCAGCCAGATATGCATGGTGAAGTTGACGCAGCTGTATTAGCTGCTTTAACTCCGTCTCTGCAACGTGATCTTCTTAATCAGGTTTGCTTCTATGTAATTCTTCCTCATAGCTTAGGGAAATGAAAGTCAAATAATTAAGGAAGATATTCGAAACCAGAAACAGAAGCAGAATAATGATGATAAGGGTAAGAAGATCATGTCAGATAAAGCGAGGGATGATGACATGTCAAGCAGTTGCAATCAGGAAAAGCTAGATGAGATGTAAGCATCAAATATACTTGTACTGGAGTTTTCATGAAAGCGGTTTGATGAGCAATGTTGATTGCTTTTGGAGTGATTTAGGTTGGCAGCATCTCTTATGGAAGAAGAAAATAGGAGTTTGAGTAACAAAGCATCAACTTCTGCTGCTCCTTGTCCTGTTGAGGAAGATGATGATATGGATGAAGATGAGGATGGAGATGAAGAGATGATACTGGTAATTTGTACCCTTGTAAATACCAAGTTTATTTTCCATCATGCGCCTGTGGTGGTTTGTAGAAATACTTTTAACGGTTTTTGACCTGATTCACATACAACTTGGAAATCTGGAAACAACATCATACTTGAAATAAGCTCATAGGACAACCATCTGCTAAATGCTAACTAAAGCTCTCGTATTTTGTATACACCATTCGAAGGCTTAGTCGATGTTGATACCTATCTTAGATATTATGTGCAAGTTTCTTAGTAATTTTTACATGGGGTACTCCTACCCTACGCATAAACTACAATGTGTTTTTTGGGCTCTGATTGTAGTTTTGATGTGTTTCTGTGGCTGTTCTATCCCTACTTTTTTGCAGCCGGCAATGGATGGTGAAGTTGATCCTTCTATACTAGCTGCTTTGCCTCCATCAATGCAACTTGATCTCCTTGTTCAAGTAAGTTTGTTTGTATGTTGGTGGATACATCTGTTGATGTCTCGTAAATGTATCAGATTTTCCCTTCGTCATTTTCTCTTCTTTAACATTGGCATTATGTCCATAATTGTAGATCAGAGAAAGATCGATGGCGGAAAACAGGCAGAAGTATCAAAAAGTCAAGAAGGTGGGTCATTGATTGTAGTGACACCCGTTTACAAATGATGCTACTATGAATGTATCAGATGTCAAAATGGCATGACATTTCACGTGATTAACTAATAGTTCTCTAGTAGTGGTGATTATCTGAGTGGTATAAGACGAGAAACGTCTTTATCCTCACTGTTATTGGAAATTAAAACTCGATGGTTTAACTAATAAGTATGTTTTTGGAAGTTCAAAAATAAATTTAATTGATACTTGTATGGGTCACTATGGAGTACATTTTTTACCTCTATCTTCGGTCCTTTTGGACTTTGGATTCGAAGCATGGATGATTTAGATCTGGGTTTACGTTATGATTCTTTGTTGTTTACTACTTCCCTCATTATTATGTCTATAGGACATTTATAGTGATGGTATGATCCTCTTCTCTGGTTGATACATCCTTTTGAACTTCTGTATGTCATCTAATATTGAAGTACATTTAGGACCCTGCAAGATTTTCTGAGTTACAAATAGATGCATATCTTAAAACGGTCGCTTTTCGCCGGGAGATTGATCAAGTGCAAAAAGTCGCCTCTGGAAGAGGAGTAGGTGGTGTACAGACTTCCCGGTTAGCTTCTGAAGCTAACAGAGAATTTATCTTCTCATCATCTTTCACTGGCGACAAACGGTGAGTAATTTTATCCTGTTTTTCTCGACTTGTAATTCTTCCACACTTGGTACTTCGGATGGGTGTTTATCTAGTATGACTTCCATTATTATATATCATGCTTTAAATCTCAGGGTACTTGCACCTGCCAGAGCTAACAAATACGGAGATAAGCAACGGGTAGAAGATCCTTCAAGTGTTATGCATGCTGCTGTGTCTACCAGTAAGTCAAACAATGTGACTGGATCAAAACCTGATGACTCTAGAAGGGTTTTTGATGACAATATTGAGACGTATCGTGATGAGAGAGGCCGACTTCGTGTCAGTAGAGTGAGAGCTATGGGTATTCGCATGACTCGTGATTTACAAAGGAATTTGGACCTGATGAAAGAGATTGAAAATGAGAGGCAAAATGCTGATAAAAACTTTATAGAAACTTCTCATGATGGTGCTGAATCTATTAAATTGAAAGACACAAATGAAGACTCTGTCTTGAAAAATGATGCTTCTATGGAGATTTCTTTCGAAGATGATGGTGACATCAAGTGTTTTGATGGTGATGATGAGATATTTGCTCGTTTAGTGGCAGAAAATCCTCTTAAAGTTTCTTCTGATAATATCATGACATCAAGGAACCTGTCTGATGCTTCTGATTCAAACCCTTTATGGGAGGAAGATACTACTGAAGCAAAAGATAAGAGCTTCTCAAATGATGTTTACTTTAGAACGGAAAACCCTTATGAAGGCAATAATAGTGATGATAGTGAAGTGGAATGGGAGGAAGGAGTTTGTAAAGTTAATAAACCTACCCCAAGCGAATCAAAAAAAGTACTTTCAAAAGGTAATTTGGAAGAAGAGGCTGATTTGCAGGAGGCAATAAGAAGAAGTCTTGAGGATTTAGATGATCAGAAATCGAATTCTGTATTGCCTGAAGATGAGAAACTAGGAGTTCCCGAAAGATACGCTTGTGAAGGTAATAGGTTTCTTGACCCAAAAGACAAGGTAGAAGGGCCAGTTTTTCCGGAGGATGATGGTTGCCAACAAAACAGATCAACTTGTGAAATTTTGGATGGTGTTGAAAACATGGATGATGTGGGTCTTCTAAGTATCTCAGGAACCACTGATTCTTCTGGGATGCTGTTGAAGTCATCTGTAGCACATGATCCTGATAACTCGAGGATACTGGTTGAGTTACCACGTGAAGTTCACATTGGTTCTCCTCTTGAACAACCACTGCAAGATGCAACTAAAAGGGCTAATTTGTCCGAAGAAGTACCGGATGCAGGATCTGTTACTCCTTCAAAAGCAAAGGAGGTTAATGTGGTTGGGGAAGGCCTTCTTTGTACCACCTCTAATGAGGTTGGTGGGTTCTCTACCTCTTTTAACAAGTTTGCGAAAGATAGTCCTCACACTTCTGTTTTGTGTAACGATGTTCCTGATGGTTGGGTTGATGATCGGAAAATTGCTACCGAAGCTGAACCTTCATGCCCTTTGGTTCAGATGACCACTCCTGCTGTCCGTTCGTTGAAAGCAGTTACAAATGAATTAATACGTAATATTGAGATTGACAAAAATTTAACTGCCCAAAAAGGGCATGAAGATTGTTTCCAGGAAATTGAGCATAGCTTGCAGAATCCTGCATTGGAGAACAATGAAGATTTTCACACTGAAGTTACAGAGGCTAGTTTGGAGGAAGAAATGCGAATTTTAGGTCAAGAACGTATGGATCTTGGAGACGAGCAGAGAAGGCTCGAACGCAATGCAGAATCTGTCAGTGGTGAGATGTTCACAGAATGTCAGGTGTGTGCTAAAATTTTGATGTTGGATTATGAGCATAGTACATGCTCAAGGCTTAGTGATTGGTCGGTTTAGTTTTTGCTGTATTTTGTTATTTTAATTTCGAGAATGCAACAACTCTTTGAACAACAACAAAGTGTTTAAGTTTGGAGTTACAGCAACTTTTTCTCTTAGCACATCAGTCCTTACATGTGCTGCCCTGTACATTAGGGGAAATTACACCTACTACTGGAGTGAGATGAAATCTCATCTCACGTCGATGGCGTTGTTAACACTTGTTCTTAGATGATTTTTTTTTTTTTTTTTTTCGGTATCTTGTTAAGTTCATTTTGAGAGATCTTTTCACTATTTATTCACTCTTTTCTATTGAGATACATTTGTTTTTGGAGATGAGTTACTTAAAAAGCTTGAACCATATGACTCGTTTGTAGGAGCTGCTGCAAATGTTTGGCTTACCATATATTATTGCACCAATGGAAGCCGAAGCTCAGTGTGCATATATGGAACTAGCAAACCTTGTTGATGGTGTTGTGACTGATGACTCAGATGTTTTCTTGTTTGGAGCACGAAGTGTTTACAAGAATATATTTGATGATCGTAAATATGTTGAAACATACTTCATGAAGGTATAATTTAAAGAGAGATGAAGTGTTTGTATAGATATTCATTTGGCAGGATTTTTTATCATTCCAAAAAGATCACTGTCTGTTTCTTTATGTGTTTTCCACTATTCTTTCTGTTCCATTTATTTATTTTGTGCTTCTCTTACTTGTTTGATGTGATTCTTCTGGTTTTATCATTAACTCGAAACAATTAACTTTAGTTACTTAGAATTCCTTGGTTTGTAGTGTTTCCTTCTTTTCAATCCTGGACATATTTGAACCATGCAATTCTTCTTGTTTCTAATCTCAAGCATAATCCCATCAGGACATTGAGAAGGACCTTGGCCTAACCAGACAGCAATTGATTCGCATGGCACTTCTTCTTGGTAGTGATTATACTGAAGGTATCAGGTAATTAACAGCTACATTTTATTTCTCACGAGATCTTGCTAGTTTTGCCACATTATGTGTTTTCTATATGTTTTCTGTATGCCCGTATCCCCTATATTGCAAATTCTACTCATTTAGGAGTCACCACCATGTATACTATTCCACAGGTTTGGTAGTTCTATTGTCTGCTTTCATATGGTTTCTTGGTTGATTAGTTAATTTAGAATTTATCGAGTTGCCTTTTTTGCTGTAGTGGAATAGGCATTGTTAATGCTATTGAGGTTGTACATGCATTTCCTGAGGAAGATGGCCTCCAAAAATTCCGGGACTGGATTGAATCACCAGATCCCACCATATTAGGGAAGTTTGATACCCAAACAGATTCAAATGCAAGGAAAAAAGTGCCAAAAATTGGTGATAATGCAAATAGCTCCAAAATCAATATGGAAGAAGAACCTGCATCTAATGAAAACATTTCTGAGGCTCAAGAACAGAAGCAGTCTGCTGATCATATTCAGGACATAAGGAAAGTCTTCATGGATAAGCATGTAATCAGATGATCCCTGGTTTTGGTGCTTTCTTTCTTGTTTATCATGTTT
>JXTC01000465.1:166195-189299 GCA_002914845.1 Trema orientale
GAATTCTATGTCTGTGTCTATTTTGAATAAAAATGATAGTGCAATTATCTTATAGCACTATCGGCTGGGTCATCCAAATTTCTTATATCTTGAAAAGTTATTTCCTAAACTATTTTTGAATAAAAGGACAAAATTCTTTCAATGCGAGATTTATCAATTGTCAAAACATATTAGAACTAGTTATACTATCTGACCTTACATTGTATCACGTCCATTTACCATGATACACCGTGACATGTGAGGACCCTCTCGTGTTAATAATATAACTGGTGCTGAGTGGTTTGTAACATTCATTGATGATCATACCAGAATAACTTGAGTGTTTCTTATGAAAGAAAAGTCAGAAGTTAGCTCCATTTTTCCAGAATTTCACTCCATGATAAATACTCAATCCCAAACAAAATTCCAAATCTTAAGAAATGACAATACTAAAGATTACTACAATTTTGTCTTGGGGGGTTACTTGGAGAAACAACGGATAATTCATCAAAATTCATGTGTAGATACACCTCAACAAAATGAGATAGCTAAAAGGAAAAATAGGCATCTGCTTGAGGTAACCCGATCTATAATTTTTGCCACAAATGTTCCCCAACACTTTTGGGGTGAAGCAGTTCTCACGTCTACTTACCTCATCAATCGGATGCCTTCACGGGTTCTTCAATTCAAAACTCCATATGATGTTCTTGGTTAAGCATACCCTTCCTCTCACCTCTTGTCTTCCATTCCTTTTCGTATTTTTGATTGTTCTGTATTTGTTCATGTCTATTCTCACAACCGAAGTAAACTTGATCCAAAGGCCACAAAGTGTATATTTTTGGGATGTTCATCAAATCACAAAGTGTACAAGTGTTATTTACCAGTGACTCGCAAATTCTATCATACTATGGATATTACATTCTTTGATAATCAACCCTACTATCCCAAAACTCATATTCAGGGGGAGAATGAGACAAAGGAATATCAGTTTTGTATTGAAACTTAGAACACCAATCAGTCCATTCCCACTAATCAGTTCATTCCCACCAATCAGTTCATTCCCGTGTCTACCATTCCTATGTCTATCACTCTTAACCCCGTGGCTGAATCCACTCAGGAAAATCTATTTGAAACTCATTTTGAATCCATCAAGTCTCAACCAGAAGCACCTGAGCCAAACTTACAAGAAGCAGTGAACCAAGAGCTACGTGTTTACACTAGGAGGCCACGAACTCGAGAGAATATAAAAACCGAGGCACACCTGAGCAGAACCAAGAGTTGGAACTAGAACTTGAATCATCTGAAACACAACCAGGTAACAGAATTGATACTCCTACTACTAGTGATGACATGCATTTGCCTATTACCATAAGAAAAGGAGTAAGATCATGTGCCACCAAACATCCTATAGCTAACTTTGTTTCTTATGAAAAGCTATCTCCTAGTTATCGAGCATTTGTATCCGTTGTGTCATCAGTTAAAATTCCTCGAAGCTTTCATGAGGCTGCACAAAAGTCTGAATAGATAACAACCATTAATGAAGAGATATCGGCACTCAAGAAGAATGGTATATGGGAACTTACAAAACTACCACCAGGAAAGCAACCAGTGGCATGTAAGTGGATTTTCACAATTAAACACAAGGCTGATGGGAGCATGGAATGATATAAGGCTCGATTGGTTGCAAAAGAATTTACCCAAACTTATGGTATTGACTTCTTAGAAACTTTTACTCCAGTTGCTAAGTTGAATATAGTTCCTGTGCTAATCTCCATTACAGTGAATCTTAATTGGCCATTGAATCAACTTGATATAAAAAATTCCTTCGTTAATGGTGATCTTGAAGAGGAAGTCTACATGGAGATTCTAAGGCCTTGAAAAACCAAACACAAGAAACTAAGTGTGTAAGCTCAAGAAGTCATTATATGGATTGAAACAATCACCTCGAGCTTGGTTCGACAGATTTACTAAAGCCGTAAGAAGGCAAAGATATTCTCAAGGTCAGTCTGACCATACACTATTTTTCAAGCATTCATCAAATTCAAGAATTGCTATTTTAATAGTGTATGTAGATGATATTATCCTAACAGGTGATTATCAAGAAGAAATGGTGAACTTGAAAAATTTTCTGGCTACAGAATTTGAAATCAAAGACCTTGGAAGTCTTAAATACTTCTTGGATATGGAGGTAGCTCGGTTCAGCCAGAGAATTGTTATATCTCAATGAAAGTATACTTTAGACTTACTAAACGAGACTAGTATACTAGGGTGTAAACCAACTGAGACTCTAATAGATCCAATTAACAAATTAAGAAAAAAGGAAGGAGGTATCCCAGTCGAAAAAGGGAGACATCAAAGATTGGTAGGAAGAATGATTAATCTTTTCCATACGCGTCTTGATATAAGTTTTTCAGTAAGTGCCGTGAGGCAGTTTATGAATGATCCCTCCGAAGACCACTTTGATGCTATTTATCGTATTCTCCAGTATCTCAAGATGACACTCGGAAAGGGACTGTTTTTCAAGAAAACATTCAATAAGAGCATAGAGTTATATTCAGATACCGATTGGGCAGGTTCAATTACTGACCGTTGATCAACCTCTGGGTACTGTACATATGTTTGGGATAACTTGATCACTTGGCATAGCAAAAAATAAGCTGTTGTGGCTAGAAGTAGTCCAGAGGCAGAATTTCGAGCTTTAGCACATGAGATTTGTGTAGGTATATGGTTGAGACATATCCTTGAAGAGTTAAATTACCTATCCAAGAACCTATGAAGATGCATTGCGACAATCAGGCTGCCATCAGCATAACAAAGAATCCGGTTCATCATGATTGCACCAAACACGTCAAGATAGACAGGCACTTTATCAAGGAGAAAGTTGAAGATGGAGTTATTCCGTTGATCTACGTTCCCACTAGTTAACAACCAGCTGATATACTCACAAAGATATTAACAAGAAAGAATTTCGAAAAGATAAGTTTCAAGCTGGGAATGATTGACATTTACTCCCCAGCTTGAATGCGAGTGTAGATTTACTCGTTTTATTTTATTTCCTTGTTTATAGGATTTAGTTTTATTCCTAGAATATTTGTATGAGCTGTTAGGATTAGATTTTATTTATTCAGATTTCTTATTATTTTCTTTCCTTTGTTACTGCCGAGTTTTAAGGGATTTGAATGGTAGGCTTGTTACCATCTACCCTATTTATTTCTTCCTGATTTATGGTATTCAAATAAGAAAGTGAGAGAGTTCTTTTCTTCATATCAAATTACAGTTCCTACAGTTGAAGTTGCAGTTAAAAAAAGCAACATGATTATCACCTATCAATAACTTAATTATGTATTGATCAACGGTAATGATTTAACATACAATACTAAGTTCTTGGGTGATCACCTCTCTTTTTCTTATTCTCTCTCAATTCTCCTTGTCATAGCAACTTAACATTCATCTTCCCATGTTCTCTCAGTCAACACTCAACACGATTCCAGAGAAAATAACTCAAAGATAGATGATCTTGTCAAGTTAATTGTGACCTATAAGATAAGAAAAATGCTTTGATGGAGAAGTATCGATACGAAATTTATCATGTGGTCAGAGTCGATGTGACACTGCTGCTTATAGTCTTGGTCAAGAGAAACAGCATGTCGTCGAAAATTTCTGGCAGGAAGGACTACCTTGTTAAAGGTAGAAGGTTCTGTCCAGATACAATGGTGAAAATGACCAAGAGGTGTGAGCCAACACGGTGATTCTTCTTTTGAGGCTAAGTTTTCTGAAGATTACTTAAGGTGGCATCTTCGGCTGCCATGCCGGACAATGATGATCTTTCACATTGCTCTGTTCTTGGGAGGTCAGATGCATACGCTTCTGACCCGACTATGGATCATTTGAGCTCCACAATGATTGATGATCAGCTCAAATCACGTATGTTGCAGCAACAGAGTGATGCGGATATGTCTGCATTTGGATTATGCAAGAAAATTTTGTATATTTATCATCTGTATCATTGATACATTTACTATTCTTATCATCTTCGTCCCCGACCTATGTGTATATATATATATCTATCCAAAGTCAATACAGGGAACTATTTTTATCTTCCTTTGGTCAAGCAGAATAATGATCACCTAGCCCTCGTAAATGAAAACGTGGGATCTTGTCACGTTGTTGTTTTATTTCTGTTGAGGCAGTCCAAGGTGCTTCCAAAAGAAGCGTGCCTATCATGTTCAATGTAAAATTTATACCTATCAACAATTCAATAAGGTGCTTTTGCTAATAAATTGAGTAATAAAAGAAGCCAAATGAAGTAGAGAGAGAAAGAAGAAACAGAGGAGGGAGAGAAATGACTGGTTTGGACTGTAAGAAAGAAGTTTTCTCATTTATGGCCATGGCCTCCGTAGAGTTCAACATGGTGGGCGTAAATACATCATACAAAGCAGCCTCTTTGAAGGGGTTGAGCTACTTGTCTTTATTGCCTATTCTTCTGTTGTAGCTGCTCTTGTTTTTCTCCCACTTCCCTTTGTATTTTGCAGGCAATGAACCATCTCTTAAATCTCATGCTCATGAAATTTTGAGAGGTACAAATCTTTCATTGTGTAAACTTGTGTACTGATAATTTCTCTAAATTTTCATTACTTGTATTGTGCAGAAGGGAACTTCCTTCTTTCGCACTTTCTGTTTTTCGCAGAATTGTCCTCCTTGGACTGATTGTGTATGAAAATAATTTAATTAGGTGATTTTTACTATATTAAAAGTGAATCCTATTCTTTTACGTACAAATCCTTTACGTTTCGTAAGGCAGGTTTATATCCACTGTACGTGCATATAAAATTACAGAATACAGTTCGTCAACTCTTGCCTCACCTGTCAGCAACCTTACACCAGCATTTACTTTCATATTGGCTGCTATTTTCATGTTTTCTTCTCAAGCTTTATCGTTGTTTCTTAACCTTTTTTTCTTTAGTCTTTTCTCGTGTCTTTATCATGTCCCTGCAACATCTTGATTACTAATTGTGTGTTTTTAGAAGGGAAGGTTTTTTTTTATAGCTTTGCGCATTGTCTTCTCTAGTGAGGTTATTTTCTGTTTTGTTAGGCCTTTAAAAGGATGGAAAATGTGGACCTGAGAAGCTCAGCAACTCAAATCAAAATCATAGGCACCATACTTGCAATATCAGGTGCACTGGTAGCAGTTCTCTACAAGGGCCCTACAATTCTTTCATCTGCATCTGCATCTCCTTCTCCACCACCATCCATTTCACTTCAGTACCTTCTGCGATCATCACAACAAAATTGAGTCATAGGAGGCCTTGTACTAGCTTTCCACTACCTTCTAACCTCAATCTGGTGCATTCTTCTTGTGAATCAGAATGTTCATATGTGCCAAATGTTAGAAAGGTTCAAGCCATTATTACACTTCGATTCTCTTTAGCACTTGACAGACCCTAGAAAGGTTCAAGCCATTATTACACTTCGATTCTCTTTAGCACTTGACAGACCCAGGTGATGAGATTACACCCAGATGAGAAAGTGGCGGTACCCTTATACTCTCTGCCTGATATATCATTGGTCGCCGTTGTATTAGCAGTAGGAAACTATTTGGTGACATATAACACATCAGATTTCTTGGGTATACATATGTTCAACTGGTTAAAGATTTCTCTTTTTATTTTATTTTTTCTTTTTCAGGAATGTCTTGGTTTCAACCTTCACCACCTTCATCCACACATGGGGGCAGCACTTGAGGGGTGGCCTTTTTACACTAACTCATAAACCTTTTTACATAAACATTACATTTAAAGTGTTTTTTTTTTTTTTTTGAAAAAATTATTTCGAATTGGTAGCATATTTTGTATCAGTTATATAACATGCATATGACTTTCTTAAAAATAAAATAAAAACAACGGGTTCCGTGCCTTAGGCACATGCCTTCTACACTGGTACGTAATAAATAACACAACCTTGAAACGTGATAAAAATATATATTATATAACATAATGCATAATAACATGATGCATATGCATATCGAGATACGTGCAGCAAAAGTAGAGTGGCATATTGAGAAGTACTTCCAAACGCATGTATATCTATTGAGAAGGAAAACAAATGATCTCCGTCCGATCACCTCGCTAGCACATGTTACTAGCTAGATCATGAAAACGTGAAAAAGCAATTTTTAATCTTAGATTTTTCTTTGATCACGTTTCTATATATGTTTTTCTATCGATGCCAGGCCTTTAAACAATTTAATTACTAATGTCAGTAACGCGTTGACTCTCACTAATATACTGCAAATGATCAAAAGAAATCATCAAAAGATATTAATTGCTGCTGCATAGAGAAAAAAATTAAAGGATTTTTATGTAGATATATTTCTTGAGAGGCTGAAGGGAGCTCATGAGGAGTTTGAGGAGAGAGGGATCAAAAGGGATGGCTGGTTGCGACTTCAAGAAAGAAGTTGTGCCGTTCACGGCCATGGCCGCAGTAGAGTTGGCCACGGTGGGAATAAATACTTTGTACAAAGCAGCCAAAATGAAAGGCTTGATCAGCTACTTTGTCTTCATGGCCTATTCTTATGTTATAGGCACCCTTCTTCTGCTCCCTCTTCCCTTCGTCTTTCGCAGGTAATAATTAATCATCTATTCCTTAAAGTACTACTAATTATGGATTAAGGTAATACTTATTTTTGATTATGTGTTCCATATATGCACTTGCACTCATACCATTATTTTCTTTTTTAAAATTACAATAACTTAATTGGGGATGTGCAGAAGAGAACTTCCTCCTTTCCAAGCGTCCGTCCTCTGCTTAACTGCCCTTGCGGCAGTTATTGGGTATGGAAATATTGAAATCATCTAAATAACAATTTAGTTATGTGATTCAATTGAAGGGGAAAAAACAAGGACAAGTAAGGAAAGAGAATCCTGTTTTTCTTATTAGTACTATATATGTAATTTCTATGTTTTGCAAGACAGGGTTTCCTTCAATATATGTGCATATAAAGGTATAGAATACAGTTCACCAACTCTTGCCTCACCTATCAGCAATCTTACACCGGCTTTTACTTTCGTATTGGCTGTCATTTTCAGGTTTCTGGCTCCTTATACTCATCATGTTTCTTTTCTCTATGCCTGGAACTTCTCACTTCTAGTTATGTACTATTATGAAAAGAAAATGATGTGTTTATCTATAGCTTTGTTCTTGGGATTTTTGTAGTCACAACTCACAACCCTGTTTTCTTCTCTCTGTCTGATCTCTTCTAGTAAACGTTTTATCTTGACTACTTGAAAAGGATGGAAGATCTGGACCGGAGAAGCTCAACAACTCGAATCAAGATCATAGGCACCATGCTTTCAGTTTCAGGCGCATTGGTAGCGGTTCTCTACAAGGGCCCTACAATACTATCATCTGCATTGTCTTCAACTTCACTGTCTCTTTCCCTTCGACATCCTCTAGGAATATCGGAAGCAAATTGGGTCATAGGAGGCCTTTTACTAGTTTCTCAAAACCTCCTTGGCTCACTTTGGTACATTCTTCTGGTAACTATTTAACTCAAAATTCCTCCAAAGCCTACTGAAAATTAGAACTCATCCAAGTTTGGGATAAAAAAGATTGTTGAAAAGTCGAGGCCATATTCAAGAAAGCTATTACTTCTAAATTTTATTCTATCATTTTACAGACCCAGGTGATGAAAATGTACCCAGATGAGCAAGTTGTGACATTCTTATGCCTCCTATTCAAGACAATTATATCCCTCCCAATATGCTTTATATAAGAAACAAAAATGAGCTCTTGGAAGCTGAAGCCTGATATAGCATTGGTGACCATTTTATTATCAGTAAGAAGCTGCCTGATGGCATTTATATGACAAAGCACTCTGTTCTACATATGTATGTTCTCTTTACTTCAACTTGTGAACAAGGATTTCTCTTCTATTTTCAGGGATTCTTTGGTCCATCCTTTAGCTCTTGGGTCCACACATGGGGCCTGCACTTGAAAGGGCCTCTCTATATCTCAATCTTCAGGCCATTTTCAATTGCCATTGCAGCTGTGTTTGGTGTCATATTCCTTGGTGATGCTCTCTGTCTTGGGAGGTCTGTGTACTAATTTTTAAACTGCCATTTTGCTAGCTTAGTTTCTGCAACTCATTAGCCTTACCATTTTTCAAATGCCCTTTTTCCAGTGTCCTTGGAGCAACTATACTATTACTTGGATTTTATGCTGTAATATGGGGAAAGGCACAAGAAGATACTAACAATTGTACTTTGTCTCCTAACTTGGGAGTCTCAACTGATGGGAACAACCCTTTGTTGCATAGTTATAGAGAAAATAAGCCGAATAGCAGACTCAAATGAAAAGTGGCTGAGTTCGTATTTTATCTTTGGTCCAAAATAGGGGTATGTTAGCTGATTAAAGATGGTCTAATATTTTATTTGATATTCATTTTTAACCACGAAAATGTAATGGAAATTGAATGATTCATGGCATATTATTGATGACAATCCAGAGTCCTAGTATTAGTCATCATTTTATTACCATGTAGATGGTTGTGCAGTAACACGTGAAAATGATTCTTTTTACTTAATTTATATATAATATTTCTTGATCTATCATAACATTCCAAGGTGCTATTTTAATAAAGTAACATGATAATCATGTCCTGTTTAAAATAACAGTCTACTAGCATCAATTCATTTATTCTAGTAACTGAATTTCATAACGTAGTTAAAACCATAAAGTTGGGTGATTTTAGCTAGCCTCTAATCTGGTAATGAGTCTGGGCGTGATACTCTTTCAAAGTTGGTTGGTTTGGAAAGCCATTTCTACCAAGGAAATTCAATTCGGGTAGGACACTTCGAGTTGCCACCTCTCGGTCTCTTCCCTGTGCTAGCTGAGGCAAAATTGGAAAAATAGAGAGGATGCAGAGAAAGATGACCAGCACAAGCCGGAATTTTAAGAAAGAAGCTACACAACTCATAGCTATGGCAATTACAATGGAGTGCATAACGTACGTGGACCTTCACTCGATCGGGTGCCAAGGGACGCGTGACTCTTAAATACTTTCTACGTACAATACGAAGGGTAGCAGCTGTTTTTGCTTGTGCATTTTCTTTTGTTAGTTAAATTCTGGCAACAGTTAGAATTAGCATGAGAGCCAAGATTGTTTATTGGGCCCAAAAAAAAAAAAAAGTGCAATTAAAATAAGGAGGGCTAAATCCACTGTGTGCATCCTATTATTAATTTGTTGAAAGTCAAGCCATCAACCCTGAAAACCTCACAAGAGAAACTCCTATGACCAATGAATTTACAGTAAAGAGACTGGAGAGTTGATTTATGATTATTATGATTATTATTGTTGTATTTAACATGTCTTTTTTGTTATTAAAAATGGTGCCTTTTCATCAATCAGGGAGCCAGGGTATCAATTTAATAACGGATGACCATTTGCCCCTTTGCCCACCTATATGTGGCCTTTTAAATTTTGAATAATGCTTATCTTTAGCAAGTTGGTGACTGTAGCCTGCCATTAACAAAACCAATATTACACATCCTAACTTTTGTACTAAATTTTTTGTACCAACACATGTGTCATGTAATTGGTCACTAATTAATTGGTATGATAAAATTTTACCACAAATAGATTAAATATTATTACCAATTAAATAATGACAAATCACATACTATATGTATTTATATTAAAAATTTAGTACAAAAGTTAGTACTTGAAAACATATTATTCTGACTATTAATTATTCATTCCGGGCTTCCCTCGTACATACGTTTTCTTCTTTTTTAAATAGGATCAGTATGTGGCCAACTGGGGCTAGCTCAGTTGGTCCAAGGTTTGAGGGTTGTGTGTGTGTGTTTGGGGGGATCAGGGGTTCAAACCTTGGTAGTGTGTGTGTGTGTCATTTTCTTTTAATTTGTAGTAAGTGGTGATCATTAGTTAAGCCCCATTTTTAAAAAAAAAAAAATAGGATCAATATGCCTTACCAACAAAGCTTTTGAAAACACGCCACGTTTATCATTTTTTTCTTACGCGATAGCCAATACATTATCCATAATCCTTTTGGTATTGATTTTTTGTTAAATTATAGTGACTATTAAAATAAAAGAAAATGGATCATTTCTTCTTTTCCTTCTTGCAATGTAATTTACGCAAAAGAACATTTTATATTTCTTTCAATTCGTGGCAACATGATTTTCAGTCGCATTCCCTTCTTCTAGTGTCATCTTTCTTTTTTTACAGATAAATTTGAAATCTCTCTGTTTTTCCCACTAATTTGGGAAATTTATATCGATAATGTACCAAGGAAAACGGATTTTTCATTTACTATTTTAGATTAAGAATTGCTACTTGCAGTTGTTATTGATTTGACTTATTCTGGAATCAGATTAATTGTTCCAAATTTTCTCCCACTAATTAAATAACGTCACCTTACTTAAAACAGATGCGTTACTCAAAATAATGGAGGCATTTTGTGAGGACTTGTTTGAAAAAAAAATAAAAGATAAAGAGATGAAAATGATGTGATGTGCTTACTAGAAAAATGACATAACTCTATTTGATTAGTAGGCCAGAGAAAAAAGCATGAACAGTTGGACAAATGATATGAGTTCCAAACATTGATGTTCTCCAAATTAGTGAATATTAGGTTTAGTTAAAAGATCATTATAGAAGAACCACTCTTTAATTACTATTTTAGTTTACACACAGCTTACCAGATAGAAAACCCATTATTGCAGAATTAGTATAACACTATTGGATCTCACTCCTAGTTTAAAGGTATTTTTGGATTCATAAATCATCACTTAAATACCCACAATTTTTCCAAAATATATCTGACGTGGAACTTAGTGCGTTATCAGTTTAAGATAGATATAGAATAGCACAAGCAGAATATTGTTACCGGTCGATTCTCTTTCTTTACTTGTAACCCTTTTTTTTTTTTGGCTAGTGATTCGATAAGATCTCGAAGACTGGTGTGTCCTGTCCCTTTTTCTTTTTGATTGTTCAGCAATTTTGTCTTCTTCTTTGTATGGAATACGGATCTTTTATTAGGGGTTGAGTTTAAGTATTCCGCTGGCTAGGCGTATTTCTTTGACACGTCGCGTATATATACATATATTCTAAATATAGAAGCTAGGTTCAATGAATTTTCATCGTCCACTGGTTTTACAAAAGAAAAATAAAAATGTAGAAGCTAAATTTAAATCCTAGCTAATCCATAGTCAGCCTGAGTGACTTCCATGCAAAGTTTAAAACAATTCGAGTTACGAGAATATGTTCGAATAAACCACCTACTACGTCATTACAGCAACTGATTAATAATACCCCTGTAAATGAAATAATATGTACATGTATTTTATATAATAACTTCGTCACGTTTATTTTTATTTTATTTTCTATCCAGGTGTCAAGTGGAACAGAGAAGCACCATGATTAAATACCATATCCATTGCCAAATAAACAATAATATATAGTCTTGTTGTTTCATACTGCCTTGATTAGCTTTTGCAAATATATATATATATATATATATATATATATTAAAATTTCAAAAGAATTTTTAAGAAGCAATTAAAGAAAATAAACCAGTTAATTTATTAAGACTTAAGAGTAAGGGCTATAATATGCTCTAATAGAGAGTCAGAGACAGAAGAGGAGGAGGAAAGCAAAGATGGGAGGCTGGCATTGTAAGAAAGAAGTTGCACCACTCTCGGCCATGGCTGCGGTGGAGTTTGCCACAGTGGGAGTAAACACTTTATACAAAGCAGCCACTTCAAAAGGGTTGAGCTACTTTGTTTTCATAGCCTATACTTATGTTATAGGCACTCTTGTTTTGTTACCTCTTCCCTTCATATTTCGCAAGTAATGATATAAATCTCTTAATCCCCTGTTAATTATGGCTTAAGTTCGCAATCTCACTGAGTCTACATATTGATCTTTTACTATCTGTACAATATTTAACCTGTGCAGAAGGGACGTTCCTTCACTACAGCCCTCTTTTCTTTACAGAATTGTCCTTCTTGCATTAATCGGGTATGAAAATACGTACCACCTGAAATACATGAACTACAAAAAGCAGAGTTATTGTCCTTCTCTTATCTTCAAAAGTTTGTTTAACAAGGCAGGTTGTCCGCCAATTTATGTGCATACAAAGGGATAGAATACAGTTCACCAACTCTTTCCTCAGCTGCTAGTAACCTTACACCAGCATTCACTTTCGTATTGGCAGTCATCTTCAGGTTCTTCTCAACATTCGTCATTACTTCTTCTTTCTTCTTTCTTCTTTCTTTTTCTTTAGTATGTGTGTCTTTAACACTGTCCTTATGGCTTTCCATCATGTGTCCTAACTTATATAAGATAAGTATTAACAATATACTTTTTTTCATGTCCTCGAAAAGGATGGAGACTCTGAAGCTGAGAAGCTCAATAACTCAAATCAAAATCATAGGCACCATGCTTTCAGTTTTTGGTGCATTGGTAGCAGTTCTCTACGAGGGCCCCATAATAATATCTTCCTCATCTCCTCAAGCACCGTCCCTTTCACTCGAGTATCTTCTGGGAACATCAGAAAAAAATTGGGTCATAGGAGGCCTTTTACTAGTTTCCCAATTCCTTTTAACCTCAGTCTGGTACATTCTTCAGGTAAATTAAATCAAAAAATTGTTAATGTTAGTTTATAATGTTTGGTTGTACAAATTGATGAAAGGTTAAAGCTATTGATACACTAAAAATTTCTCCAAAACTTGACAGACGCAAGTGGTGAAAATGTACCCAAATGAGATAATTGTGGTACTCTTATACTTTATGTGCATTACAACTATGGCTATTCCAATATGCTTCATAGCAGAGACAAATTTGAGCGCTTGGACACTGAGGCCTGATATAATATTGGTCGCCATTGTATTATCAGTAAGAATTAAGTAACTATGGCTTGTATATACACACAGCAGCTCCTTGGATGAATGAGTTGAACTAGTCAAGATTTTTTTTTTCTTTTTTTTTTCAATATTTCAGGGATTTTTCGGTGTACCCTTCAGCTCATTCATCCACACATGGGGGCTGCACCTTAAAGGGCCTCTCTATATATCAATCTTCAGGCCATTGTCAATTGCTATTGCAGCTGCTGTTGGTGTCATATTCCTTGGTGATGCTCTCTGTCTCGGGAGGTATTTGACTGTCCAGTATTTCTATGTCCTATGATTCAAGTTGAATGTTACTCTCAACTGGGTAGTTTACTTTAGAGAAATTGATTAAAATTTTCTATTCTGTAGTGTCGTTGGAGCAGCTATACTACTACTTGGGTTATATGCCGTAGTTTGGGGAAAAGCACAAGAAGATGATACCATGGGATATGATTCTGATAAGACGGGAGATTTAGCTGATAATGGAAAGACCCCTTTGTTGCAAAGTTGCAAAGTTGAAGACGTATAAAATAGCTGATTAAGATGGTAACAAGGCAACTGAATACTACTTGATTTTCTTCCCTTTTCTTTTAGATGTCCAAATTACAAGCTCTAGTTGACGAAAGATGGTTAAATACCTAAAATTCTAGCAACTTTAAATCATGAGAATGTAATATATCATGTACCAACTATATGTCCAATACTATTATATTGCATGATGTGATTTTTTCCTTCTCACTCCCTCTCTCCACAACCCCTCCAACTTTGGACACCCTTTATCTTTTTTTCCCCCCCTATATGGCAGAAGTGAATTGATCAAACAAAGCAAGAAGAACAAGATGAGGGCCCCAGTAAGCATAGATAAAGCAACATCAAACATAAGAGACAGACAGACATGTCCTTGGCTTTCCATTCCCTAAATTGGTCCAATTGGAGCGCCCATTTTGCAAGATTGCGAGAGCATAACGTTTCCTTTTTCGATCGACTCTACTTAGTCATCACCCAAAAATCCAAATTCTTCGAGTTTATTGCTGGCTGCACAGATATAGGTCCATTATAAACCAATGGCAAACTTCAATTTCATGGTGAACATATTTTGATATTATCATCTATTGAAGTGAGCCCCATGATATATAGGACTCACGTGAACCTTATCTGACACTAGCACAGCTCTTAGGCCATTAACAATAGAGAGGAAATGAGCTAAACAAAACTCAGAAAAAACTATAATCTAAAGCAAAACGAAAATTAAAAAAAAAAAATTATTATTATTATTAATAAGAAATCAACTACTAGAAACCTATCCATTAAAAAGTCTCACTGTCTCAACAGATCATCAATAACCAATAAACCAACAAATTAGAAAGGATAAGGCCAACTAGTTTCAAAATTCCAACCAAAGACCACGTCAACATTTATAAATAGCAAATTAGTATAGCCGATGATATTTTTATTTTGCTATATGTACTACTACATACATAAGCTTAAACATCTGCCAAATAAATTAATCATATCATCTAGTACTAGCTAGATACTCTAGTTGACTGTATATTTTACAATTTTTTAAGATTATCAATCGTATCTACTTAGTTTATCTACGAGCATGACTGGTGTGTTCAGCATCTGCAAGGGAAAGAAAATGTTAAAGTATTAGTTTTTTTTTTTTCTTTTTTTTGGTTAAAAAGAAAAAAGAAAGAGAAAAGAACCCTTAAATTATATATGAAGATTTTTTTCACATTATGTCACGATTGAAAATTCAAAATCGTAACCTTTATTAATTTTAAGAGAAGATAAAATAAAATATGAATTTTACAAAATTCCGGAGTGCTTAAGTGTTAAATAATTTCTTTTTAGTCTTTAAATTATTATTAATTCCATAATCATTCAAAACTCTTATTAGTTTATATTTACTTAAGAAAAATACAATTTTTAAATTTCTAGATTATCTCCAACTGTCTCGCTTGGATGCTTGTTGAGAAATTATAAATTTTGATATAATAAACTCAGCTGAAAACTATCCAAAATAGGTTACATTGCAATTTCAAGTTCTCAAGTTAACAACAAAACCATCTTCATACATCCACTTAGTAGATAAACTAATAATGGCTAAATGATTGAATAAGGAAAAAAAAAAAGAT
Organism: Trema orientale; assembly: GCA_002914845.1. Lineage (NCBI taxonomy): Eukaryota > Viridiplantae > Streptophyta > Magnoliopsida > Rosales > Cannabaceae > Trema > Trema orientale. The sequence goes on from JXTC01000465.1 coordinate 181,222, forward strand.
AACAAAGTATGAACTCCCACCAGGGATTAAGAGTAGAACTTCATACACAAGTTGCACAGCTTGTATATCCATCAAGACGACTACCTCAAATAGTCAAATACTTAAAAGTGAGAGAAGTAAGGGGTGAGCATTCACATGCTCAGTAAAAATTCAATTATCTTTTTGAATGGATACAATTTCTCCAAACCTGTATAGTTAATACCCTTTCCAAAATCTATTTATAAACTAAGTTCATAAAAATAATTGATATCCAAAATATTCACATATTCAAATCAAAATTAAAACCACATCATTGTACATATAAAAAATCATCCCATCCTATAAGCTCACATCCTCTTAGCACGAACCAGAGTAACTCGTACTATATATATTAAGTACTCTCTACCTTATACATATCCCATAAAATCGAAGGGAAGCCCATGCGTATATGCCTACCGAACCGGAGGGGCAATTATATGCCTATGCCTATCGAGTAGGAATAATCAGAAAAATCTTATACGGATTTACGAGCTCTCACCAAGGGCTGAGATACTGGCCGCCCACTAAACAACGCGATGCCTAAGATGTACCTCATGTGTGATCCCATGGTATGTACAAGATTTAATAGTTCGCAGTAACCATATATCAAGGAATTAAATAAATCATGCTTTTAAATCCCACTTGGCATTATTCTGGGATTTATTGTAACACGGGCAGTACACCGCTATATTATCCCATAATTATAATTTAAAAATATGTATAAAAGTCCACACAGTCCAACCCCAGTGTAATCCAATGTGTTTCTACAATTTAGTAAATCATCGCGTACGATTTTTCATAAATTAATTACAATGCAATTATAAATGAAACAAGCATAAAACAATTAATTGAACTCCTACCTCAATATAGTAGCCGTACCAAGCTAACGACGCTCGAAGAAAACTCTCATTGGTCACTTGGGTGTTCGAACGACTGTTTTGGGATCCTAGTAAGTTCACTTGAAAAAGTGACTTTCCAACCGGAGCTTCAGATGGAGAAACAGAGGTCGCAACTGAACTCAGAGCACCCAAAAATGCTGGGTTAGATGTATAATTTATCGAAAATAGATCCCAGCACGGGACAGACCCGTGGCGGTGGCACGCAAAACGTCACTTTTTACGAGCCATTTTCTCGATTTTCGTGCCACTTTAGAATATAGCGATATTTTGTATAAAACTTCATCTCTTGACCTCGCTTAGTCCAAGTTCGAAGTCAGAATTTAGTTTCGAGGTCCCGAGTATTAAATGGGCTCAAAAATCCGAAAATTATAAAAATTTCACTTTTTAGAAATATTTAGAAAATGCTACTTTTTCTATTTGAAAATTAATGCATTATCGGATACATTTTCGACATTTCAAAATCATACTTATCCTCGTATCAAACTCTTCTTAAACATGATATAATTTTCTCGAGCTAAATAATTCATTTCCGAGATAAGTACAAAAATACCACAAATTCAATATTAAAATATTGTAATAGGAACGAGTTTCTCACCGGAGCTGAGCTAGTGACCGAGAGTGATGGGAAAAGGATGGTAGCGTCGAGATGAAGCAGACAGTAACAGTGGTTTTGTGAAACGACGTCCGGCGAAACTCCATTGTTCGAAAAACGGTGGCAGCGGCGAAAATTTCAGGCTAGCTGATCTCCGGCTACCAATAGAGAAACTAAACAACGGCGAAGGCACGACTTTGTCGACAACTCCTCTTCCCTGCAGTGTGGTGCATGATGTGGCTCGGGCTCGGATCCAGCTGTGCGTGAATAGTAGTCGCTTGAAGCTTTGTTCGAAAATGGCAGGGGCTTTGTATGAGAAGAGGAGAATTTTCGCGGATTTGAACGTAATTTCAGAAATTGTAGCCCTTGTATCAACCACTGCACGTGTGAAGTACCATTTCTCTAATTGTACTTTTGCCCAAATTTAAACAAATTCTTACAATTTCTCCCTCAACTATTTATACTTTTGTCCCTATTTTTTTTTGGTTTTCACTTTAGCCCAAATGTATCTAGACTTTATTTTGTCCAAATTCAACTCAATTACTTTAATTTAAATATTTCAAATATTTTAATTAATTAATCCAAAAATTCAAATTTACCATTTAGCACTTTAATAAAAATTACTCATTTAACCTTAAATTAAATCCGGATTTGACATCCTCACCTTCTTAAAAGAATTTCGTCCCGAACTTCGAATATATTACAAGGAGTATAAGAGAGAGAATATGGAACAACGGTTATAAGAATAGTGAACCACACACCCTCCATTTGGTGTTATAATCTTACCAACATACCGATGCTACACAAGACATGAGTTAAACAGGTACACAAAACAGAAGTAGTAATGATAATTGAAACCAAGAGTCAATAGTACAAGACTCTTATAACCTGACTACTGATTGTTAGGCACCAAACTAGAATAGCAGATCAAATATCATATATACATGATACCGCTCCTCTCGATCATACCAGATCAATCTCACACCGGGACAATCCCATTTGTCTGTATCTAGAACCCGGTCCTAAATAATCATTGAGTTCAAAGACTCTAACAAGATCCTGAATGGAAATCAATACACTTGTATTATACCACACCAGATAGATAAGTTCAAAAGTTAGAAACCACAATAAGAACACAATAACATAAGTCGTTTATCGTTCTTCATAACGAGTGAGAATAACCAAGTAAACGAAATATTTCTAGTCAAGAATAAGAGTAGGAACACCATGAATAGAAATCTCTAACAAAAGAGTAGATAGCACAAGGATTAATCCAAGCATACAAAATGAAAGTATCTATAATATATATATAACTCAAAGACTTTCCAAGTCTTTTTACCTATGGTAATATCGTACGATAATTATTCATACTATGTTTATATCCTAAGACTTTATAAGTTCTCTACTCAAATAACAATAATCCCAAAACATCAATCACCTCCAAAGACTTTCTAGGTCTTTAATACAATGGGAAGTCATATAGAATGACTAGATATCTAATATGTAAGTAAACCAGTAACAATACTACGATGTCCTAAAATAAAGTTTCAATAGAAAAGGTCGTTTTTGCAACAACGCCTGTATTCCATCAAACCTTGTTTTATTTTAAAATCAAAAATAATTTTCAAAAATATTTTTGAAAACATGCTACACAAAAGTCAGGGGCATTCAAGAATGCGACACTAGTTCACAATATAGTCTTACTTTGGTCATAGATAAACCAAATCTGAACTCTAAGTATTCTTTTGAAAATATAATAGCAAGAGTTTAGCAACTCTCTATATAAATCGACAAGTGAATCGATCCCAAATATCATCAATTATATTATGATAGTGATGCTTGAGTCCAACTCAATTCAAGTAAATGAGTTATAAACTAAACTCAATACTAACAACTCAATCAAAGTTTCAATTCTCAATAGATTATAACAAAGTATCCAAATATTTTTTTTAAAAAAATTAAACTAAGTTCCTGAAATGTCACTTGGTATGAATGAGAAAAACTTCCACATTTTATATATACGGTTTGCTAAATAAATTATCAAGCATTTTCAATACGTAGATTAATTCTCATCAAAACATAGTTAGATGTAATAGAAGTTTTTCTTAAATTCCCAAAACTTTACTAAAAAAAAATTTCAAACATTTCTCTCCAAGAAATTCAAAAGCACATCTTTTAACTGGTATATCACATATGTGAATACATTTTCACAATTTTTATTTATGAAAAACTCTTGGTAAGGCATCATTTAATAAGACTATCTTTATATTTTATAACTTTAAAGTCTCCACACTCTAGCAATTGTATTAAAAACCGTTTTGAAATATATTTTTAAAATAGAGATTTTATAAAGCGTTTCAGAAAAATAGTAGAGTGTGCTATAATTAAACTTTTTGATATAAGTAGATAGACAATTTTTTTTTTTAAACCTTATTCAACTTGTAACATATACAGCTCCAAAAATTTTAAAGCTCAAATTCTTTTTTTAAAGAAAATACTACACATTAACATACATAACTCAAGGTCTATCAAATACTAATTCAAACATATTAATTCATAACTTGTATCTACTTGAAAATCTAATTACGATGAAAAATTTCTAATCAAAATGGCATGCATTATTATGTACCACCTAAGTCTCTTTGAGACTTAGATATTCAAAACCAAATTATTTTCACTAGAGGCTCAATTGTAACACTATCCCAAGACTTCAATACTAAGAGTTTCCAACACTTAGAATATCAAATTACCACACAAGTGCTCATTACCCAATTGAGACCAACAAGGTAAAGTTAACCCAACTTAACTCAACTTAACTTAACTAATGCACAATCATTTATACTTAATAAGGATTTAACAATCCAAAGATCATCAATATCATGTATGCATCAATAAAATAAGTCATATATATAAGGAAATCTTGGAAACTTTAGCACAACCAGATTATAAGGCACAAAAAAACTATAATAACAAGATTTTACAAAACTTCCAAACTAGGATTCAAAATCTAGAGTTTCTCTATCCATACAAAATTCTAAACCTGATACTATAACCAGGTTTTATTTAGTAAATTTTTATAACAACATATTATAAATATGGCATCTTTGATACATGTACAATTTTTTTTCCAAAAATTTATATTTATACCGCATAAATTTTCTAAGAAGTCAAACTTGTTTCTCATGTTATTACATAAATATTTCCATAAACATCCCAAGTTTAGTTCTAAGTCAACTTATAGGTAAACATGTGAAAATACATTTTAGCTTCTAAGTTAAGTACCAAGAATGTCTATCACATTCAAATCTAGAAAGATACTTGGAACTTTGAGTTTGTAAAAAATTTTTTTGTTCTTAAAAAATTCTTCAATTAGCACTATCAAATATAGATTAGGATTAATTTAGTACCATAATTAAATTTTGTAAATTCTAAGGCTCAAACTTTACAATAGTGTAATTTCACAAATTCTAGTATTCAAATAACCTGTAAGTTTTTGAAATTATACATCCATTGAAAAGGTAAATTACTTTTATCTAATTATTTTTGAAATATCCATGTTTCTCATGCAATTCTTCAAACATAACAACCTATTTCATTTCAAATCATACAAATCAATTTAGAGATTTAAAAGTCACTAAAACAATATAATAAAGTTCTATGTTTGATTAAATTACTAATAATCAAATAATTTCTTACTCAAGGATTACAAAGTCGATAAATTTAGAAAGAAAACGTAAGATCGAATGAAAACCACATCGAGATGTACAAATCCATTACATTATTTTTAACAGTCTTTCAAGTCTTAGTAACCTATATTTTATGATCAAACTTATAAATACCTTTTCACAAAATTATTGAGCCAAACTAGATCATATATTATGCTTACACTCATTCTCCATAAGTTTACATTGTATCAAATTACATAGAAGAGAGATTTTTGTTGAGTGTTTCAGTCTAAAAATATACTTTATATTTGTGAGGTGAGGTTGACATCGGATTCATAAATAACTCAATTATAGGTGAGGTTGACACCAGAGTCTAAACAATCTGAAGCTAGACGTGATAGAGTCAGAATCAAGACTATTATAAAGGTTTAGGTGTGTCTAAGAAGAATTTACTCCATTTGTATATGGGTCGGTCAAGCCTATAATTTTGATCCGATAGTGGAAAGCTCAAAATAAGTTGCTGAGGGTCAGGAAGTAGACAAACCGTCGTGTTTGTTGAACCTCGTAAAAATAGCATTTGCAATTTCTCTAACCTTACCTCTTTCATATTTATTATTTTTTTCTATCGAGCCCGTCCAAGACGCAATCATAGAGCAACATATTATATTCTTTAAAAATGATTAAAAAAACCTAACATGTTGCTAATGTAGAACAAGAGTGAAAATTTAGAATAGATGAGAGAAAGAAGAGAAAGAGAGGAATTTAGGAAGAATTTAGAGAAAAAGAGGAAAAACTTTAGAGAGAGAAGAGGAATATTAGAGAGAGAATTTCTGAATAGTTGTATATCATTAATCAAGTCTGAAAAATAATGAACATAGAAGAGCTTATTTATAGAGAAGCTCTTAGACAAAACTAGAAAACTGACATATTCTAGAAACAAACATAAAAGGGAAATATCAAACTAGTTACTCAAAATTTAAATAACACCCTAATAAAATAATTAAATAGCTAAATATCTACTTTCTATATTTACGCCTAACATAAGTACGGAAAGTACACGTATGATCTCCATCATTTCCCCCCGGTTGAAAAGAACTCGACTCCGACGAGGTAACACGCAGGTAATTATCCAAGAGTTCAGGATCAACGCGGCGGAATTCTTCTTCAGTAAGATAAGTGTCATCGGTCGAAGCACGATCTTTCCAACGAACAAGAAAATGACGGTAACCACCAGAGGACGAGGTAACATATTCATCATCCAAAACTTCAACAATGACGTCTGGTGGGTTCAATGGCGCAGATGGAGCACGGGGAATTGGTGAGGAAGATGTGCCTGCAGAAACAGAAGAAGGCAAAGTAGGAGGCTCAAAAGTGCCTCGGTAAGGAAACAAATCTGCCACATTGAAAACTGGACTAATAGATATGTTCGATGGCAAATCAATTAAATAAGCATTGGATCCAAGCCTACGAAGAATAAGATAAGGACCAATTGTTCGAGCATGTAACTTTTTAACAGCATTTTTAGGATAACGTTCAGGACAAATGCGTACCATCACATAATCACCTTCATTAAATTCTCGATGCCTACGATGCGCATCAGCAGCTAATTTATAAGTATCATTACTCAAAACAAGTTTTCGTCTAATTTCAGCATGCAAATCATGTATATGCTCAGCAAAAGATTGGCCAAAATCAGATGGGCGATAATCAGTAGGCAAAGGAATAAGGTCAATGGGTGGACGTGGGGAAACACTATGGACAATCTCAAAAGGACTTTTACCAGTCGATCTATTCACAGAATTATTGTAAGCAAACTCAGCATATAACAAAATAAGATCCCAATTTCCAGGCTTCTCTCCCACCAAGCATCTAAGCAAATCACCGAAACTACGGTTAACAACTTCAGTTTGACCATCGGTTTGAGGGTGAAAAGAAGAAGAATACTTCAATGTAGTCCCAAATAATTTCCAAAGAGTTGTCCAAAAGTAGCTAACAAACATAACATCCCTATCAGACACTATAGTTGTGGGTAGGCCATGTAACCTAACAATCTCTTTAAAGAACAACTTAGCCATATGCGAAGCATCAGTACTTCGAGAACAAGGGATAAAGTGAACCATCTTAGAAAATCTATCCACAACAACAAAAATGGAATCATAACCTCGGGCAGTTTTGGGCAAACCTAAAACAAAGTCTATGCTAAGATTTTGCCAAGGTGTATGTGGCACAGGAAGAGGTGTGTACAGACCTGAGTTTTGTTTCTTAGCTTTACCTAACTGACAAGTGCGACACTGGGAGACAATGCGAGCAACATCTCGTTTCAATGAAGGCCAGTAAAATCTATCCTCAACCAAAGCTATTGTCTTATCCCTACCAAAGTGTCCTGCTAAACCTCCAGCATGTAATTCCCATACTAAGAAATCTCGAAGCGAAGTATGAGGAATGCACAACTTAACACCTTTGAAAAGATAACCATCCCTAATAAGAAAATCAACCTGTGTAGGAGTGGGGTTATCTAAAGCCTCTTGATAAATGATACCAAAATCTGGACACTGAGAGTATTCATCCTTAAGGCGCTCAAAACCTACCACAGTATTACGCATAGAATGAATAACAGTGGTGACACGACTGAGAGCATCAGCGGCCCTATTTTCTACCCCGGCACGATGTTTGAGAACAAAGGTATAATCCTGAAGAAACTCAACCCACTTAACATGTCTAGAGCTCAACTTACTCTGGGAATGAAGGTAACGAAGGGCTTGATGGTCAGAATAGAGGACAAACTCCTTGGGCAACAGATAATAACGCCAATGACGAAGAGATTGGACAATAGCATAAAACTCCCTATCATAAGTGGAATAGCGTTGTTTTGCCTCATTGAGTTTCTCACTAAAGTAAGCAACA
>JXTC01000465.1:209176-242122 GCA_002914845.1 Trema orientale
GACTACCACGGTGGATAGAGTCAAATGTTGATTAGGTATATACTGAAACTTTTATAATAATATTCTCTCAAACAAAAATTTAAACAATAATGTAACATTATTTTTTTAAGAAAATAAAGAATTTTCTTTTAAATTAATTTTTGAAATAATAAGTTCATTTAATTTTGAACATTTAGTTATTAAAAAAAAATAAAATGAGAAATATTTATTCTAAGCTATAATAAATATTTTATTAAATTTTGGAATTTATTTACTTATAATAAGTTTGAGTAATTACATAAAGAATGATTATTTTTCTGAAAAAATATAAAATAAAAGAGATCTGGCACCGGATTATTATAATCCAACTTATAGATGGGTCACGATAGTCCTTTAATAGGCTCCTCATATTGGGATATTTCAACTTTATCCAATGCGTTTAACCTCACCGAATATGGGTCTGGAAACGCGCCGAGAGGGTGTCAAAGGTTCTGTATTTAGCCCTCCCCATAGGTAGGGAATAGGGTAAAAGTATGATAATTAAATATTAAATCACGCGTCGTCATTATTTCAGATTTTTTTGAATAAATTATTTATTTATTTAAGATATTTTCCTTTTTTGGAATAGTTTATATATTTATTCACATCAAACAGAAAATTAGGTCAGAGCAAAACAAAACAAGAAACTACGATCCAAATGGTAGTGTCAGTGTGGCAACCAAGCCGCAAGTCCACGACTAGAAGATTTCATAAAAAGAGACAGTGATACAACTACTTTGACTTGGAAACAGAAATGGAAAGACCCATTGACTAGTTGCTGTCTCATTTCCTTTTCCATATTCTTTTTTTCTCACACTTTTTTTCTACAACTCTCACATGTACATCTCTTTCTCCTTAAATACAGAAATATCGAATTTAATAGAGTTTTTTATTTTAAAAAAAATGTCACAAAATAGTCGTGATTACTTATTAAAACTGCACTAATTTAGTGAAAGAAAAAATTTTAAATCGGAAGAAAAATAAAATCAGTTTAGGATAAATTTGACAGGCATAGTGTTATATGGATGTTTATTAAAGGAAAAGTCAATGTTTCACTTGATTTTATTTTCCTATTTCAAGAGATCCTGGGATAGATTTAATTTATGGTTTAACTCACAAAATCCTAGTAATAAAAAATATACGTGCTATGTTTCAAAACAGAGAAGTTTATGTCAAAAATTACAGAACATAAGAATATTTAAGCAATTTCCAATAAAATTTTGTATGTATCAAAAAGTGTGAGGTCTGTATAAACCTTATAATATATATATATATATATATATAATCATAGTCACTAGCTCAAAAGATAATTTAAAGTTTCTCAAACACTTCAGGTTACATGGACCACAGAGAAGATCCAAGGCTTACGAGTGGACTTGCGGCTGGGATCAGTGCATGGACATTTGTAGATCATTGAAAATTTTCCTCAAGCTGTCTTTTCATTAAACGCAAGCACACAACCATGGTTTCCTTCTCTCTCTTAAGCCATTGGCTTTTTTGTCACTCCAAACGCAGCTAGTGTCACAAGGCTGAAGGGTCTAAAAGCTAGGCTTCATTAAAGAACAATTTTTATACTTTATCTTCTTCAATAAATTCGTTATTATTATTCTTTTTAATGAATGAAAGGGGTCAGGGGTGACACTGTCATTCCGCTCCGTACCTAAGGGGACTGTATAGGAATTTGAACTCTGGATTTCTACCTCAATCAGAGCCGAAGGAAGTGAGTCGCAACCACGCCGAGTCGCAACCACACCGACCACCTTTCTTAGGTTACTTTATCTTCTTTAATAACTTTGTTGTTTCGTTTAGATATTCATTATATGACATCGTCTTCCCCTTTTTTTCTTTTGGAAGTTATATGCCAATTCTCTATATGAGTCTTTTTCTATTTTTCTATAGAGTAGCCCAGATGAAAAATCGAAACACCCAACTAAAATTGGATCCTGGTTTGTTTCCATAGCATATTTAATAACTCTATGAAAATATAGTTATTTATGATCTTTTACTTATAAATTTTGTGTGTTTTTTAGTATTTTCAGTGTAGTTTTTAAGGTAAGTGTGAGGCCATAATCTAGTAGGTCAAAATGAAAATACGACTTTGCGTATATTGTACAAACACCAGGTTTATGTGATATAAATCCAAATATTTTGTCGATCTAATAAGTTATTATGAGCGATCTTTCATTTTATTTTACGAATAAAATATTCGTAATATATTCCCAAATTGAGTCTATGGAGCTCTAGTTTTTTTTTGTCATTATTAATTTTAGTCGAATTGATTTATATGCTTGTTTCCATTATTAAGTATTAAACTTATTTGACAATTTTCTGTTTATAATATGATTTTGTTGTATATAAATTAATTTGTATGTCTGAAAACGGGTAAATAAATAATAAAAATAATTGTACTAGCCATAATTAGGTTATATATTTCAATTTATGAGTCCAAGCCCATATTGTTAACGGAGCCCAATGACCTATTTTCAGTAATGGCAAACTTGTAAATAGTTAGAAGGAGATTTTTGAAAAAAAAAAAAAAGGGGAAAAAGGGGAGAACGTGCGTGATCTGCCCAAGATGTCAGACACAATGCCTGCCTTCCTCTTCTCCTCTCTAATACACTTCCTTTATGCAGCCCATTGATTTTCTTCCCACTCATGATCTCTATTACATAAAGCTTGCATCTCCTCTCTTCATCTCTTTCTCTCCATCTCCAAACTCAGAAACCCTATCTCTCTCCCTCTCTCCTTTGTCTCTCAAAAAAAAAAAAAAAATTCGTAACCAGCTAAAAGGTTATAGGAAAACCCAAATTTCTTCATCAACTCTTGAGTTTGTGAAGCAATTAAAGAGTCTAAACTCTATAGCAGCCAAGGTATGGTCTTTAGCTATGTTTTAATCCTCAAAATTATGTTTTTCAAGGGCCTATTTGGTTAGTGTATGTTGTATGACGAATTTAGTTTTCTTTCTAGTTTGTTTCAATGAGTTACAAGTAAGGTTTAAGTAATTTCGTCTCTCTTATCTATTATTGTTCTTTATGCATCTGGTTTTGGTTGTTTACTTCCTCAAAAAAAAAAAAAAAAATTCAGATTTGTTTAGGGAATACAATATGAAAAGCTTGGTCTTAACATGCATGTTTCAAGTTGTTGTTCTAGTAGCATTGGGTTAAAGTTTTTCATGAGTTCCTCTAACTAATCAAATCTGGGTTTAAAGTATGTTCTTTAGACTATCTAAGGAGATTAAGATGACCAAAAACTAAGTTATATATGATTTAACATGAAATATTAAATGTGCTATGTTGCTAAAAAACTGTTTGGGCACTTTCGCTGGTAGCAATCTCTATATTTTCATCTATTTCGAATTACTGAAATTTTATTTTTATAAACTTTTCAAGAGCATAAAATAGACTCTTTAATGGTCATGTAGGACTTTGAATCACTCAAAAATCATATTTGTAGAGGGAGATATAAATTTTTGAAGTTGATAGTCAAAACTGCTAATATTTTTCCGAAGCAGATTTTTGGTCTTGATTACGGGCCACTTTTTGACCTCAAAATAATTTTGAAATATGTCATGTAATATCTCTAATGATAGCTTTTCGAGTCTAGTTTCGTATGCCACTGGTCTTATAATTTTTCTANTTCATTAAAGAACAATTTTTATACTTTATCTTCTTCAATAAATTCGTTATTATTATTCTTTTTAATGAATGAAAGGGGTCAGGGGTGACACTGTCATTCCTCTCCGTACCTAAGGGCACTGTATAGGAATTTGAACTCTGGATTTCTACCTCAATCAGAGTCGAAGGAAGTGAGTCGCAACCACGCCGAGTCGCAACCACACCGACCACCTTTCTTAGGTTACTTTATCTTCTTTAATAACTTTGTTGTTTCGTTTAGATATTCCTTATATGACATCGTCTTCCCCTTTTTTTCTTTTGGAAGTTATATGCCAATTCTTTATATGAGTCTTTTTCTATTTTTCTATAGAGCAGCCCAGATGAAAAATCCAACTAAAATTGGATCCTGGTTTGTTTCCATAGCATATTTAATAACTCTATGAAAATATAGTTATTTATGATCTTTTATTTATAAATTTTATGTGTTTTTTAGTATTTTCAGTGTAGTTTTTAAGGTAAGTGTGAGGCACTAATCTAGTAGGCCAAAATGAAAATACGACTTTGCGTATATTGTACGAACACTAGGTTTATGTGATATAAATTCAAATATTTTGTCGATCTAATAGGTTATTATGAGCGATCTTTCATTTTATTTTACGAATAAAATATTCGTAATATATTCCCAAATTGAGTCTATGGAGCTTTAGTTTTTTTTTTTTTTTGTCATTATTAATTTTAGTCGAATTGATTTATATGCTTGTTTCCATTATTAAGTATTAAACTTATTTGATAATTTTCTGTTTATAATATGATTTTGTTGTATATAAATTAATTTGTATGTCTGAAAACGGGTAAATAAATAATAAAAGTAATTGTAGTAGTCATAATTAGGTTATATATTTCAATTTATGAGTCCAAGCCCATATTGTTAAAGGAGCCCAATGACCCATTTTCAGTAATGGCAAACTTGTAAATAGTTAGAAGGAGATTTTTTTTTTTAAAAAAAAAAGGGAAAAAGGGGAGAACGTGTGTGATCTGCCCAAGAGGTCAGACATAATGCCTGCCTTCCTCTTCTCCTCTCTAATACGCTTCCTTCATGCAACCCATTGATTTTCTTCCCACTCATGATCTCTATTACATAAAGCTTGCATCTCCTCTCTTCATCTCTTCCTCTCCATCTCCAAACTCAGAAACCCTATCTCTCTCCCTCTCTCCTTCTTCTCTCAAAAAAAAAAAAAAAAAAAATCGTAACCAGCCAAAAGGCTATAGGAAAACCCAAATTTCTTCATCAACTCTTGAGTTTGTGAAGTAATTAAAGAGTCTAAACTCTATAGCAGCCAAGATATGGTCTTTAGCTATGTTTTAATCCTCAAAATTATGATTTTCAAGGGCCTATTTGGTTAGTGTATGTTGTATGATGAATTTAGTTTTCTTTCTAGTTTGTTTCAATGAGTTACAAGTAAGGTTTGAGTAATTTCGTCTCTCTTATCTATTATTGTTCTTTATGCATCTGGTATTGGTTGTTTACTTCCTCAAAAAAAAAAAAAAAAAATCAGATTTGTTTAGGGAATACAATATGAAAAGCTTGGTCTTAACATGCATATTTCAAGTTGTTGTTCTAGTAGCATTGGATTAAAGTTTTTCATGAGTTCCTTTAACTAATCAAATCTGGGTTTAAAGTATGTTCTTTAAACTATCTAAGGAGATTAAGATGACCAAAAACTAAATTATATATGATTTAACATGAAACATTCAATGTGCTATGTTGCTGAAAAACTGTTTGGGCACTTTTGCTGGTAGCAATCTCTATATTTTCATCTATTTCGAATTACTGAAATTTTATTTTTAAAAACTGTTTTACTAGCATAAAATAGACTCTTTAATGGTCATGTAGAACTTTGAATCACTCAAAAATCATATTTGTAGAGGGAGATATGAATTTTTCAAATTGATAGTCAAAACTGCTAATATTTTTCCGAAGCAGATTTTTGGTCTTGATTACGGACCACTTTGTGACCTCAAAATAATTTTGAAATATATCATGTAATATATCTAATGATAGATTTTCGAGTCTAGTTTCGTATGCCACTGGTCTTATAATTTTTCTAGTTCTGTAGAATAAATCATGAATATTTTACTAAACAATGTCGGGTCTGGAAAAAAAAATTTTGAGTTCTTTGAACCCGAGAATAAATGATAATGTGAGTTTAATTATATCTTTAGTTTTGACTATTACTAATGATTATATGGTGTGATTAACAACTTAAAGGAAATCTAAATTTAAAATAAAGACCCCATTTTGACTCACTAAATTCTTGATCTTGTATAAAACTCCTAATTAACGTGCTAGACTTAAGATTTGGAAAGTAGGGTGCTTGAGTTCTTATTAGAANTAATGAGCTGATTGTCTTATTTAATTGAAGTGATTATAATAATTTAATTAAATCTTTTACTACAAATAAGGTTAGGATGGAAATGAGAAGGTTAGTAATCGAGTTCTGCTTTGGTTAGCAAGTAAATGTACTTGTTTGAGTTTTATTATCTCTTGATTGAGCTTATGTTTCCTAAGAAAGAAACTTGTCAAGATAGAAATATCTTTATTGTCTTAGCTCCATTTTGACTCGGGAATATGTATCTATATTATGTTTTGCCATGTAGATTAGTGAATTGCTCAAGTAAGAACGAGTGAGGTCTTAAAGACGTCCGTACCAATATATTTTCTTTTTCGACATATTTGGTAAGTAATAAAGACACAACTACAACATAGGGATGTATGTGTTATTAAATGGTATTTATGCTTCTACCTTGAATCCTATGTAGTTGGTGGTTAATTCTTTCATATGCTTCATAGACATGATGCCATTATTTATATGTTTATGATTAATGCTTTCCTATCACTACTACAAGAATGGGCTAGCATGTCACTTAATTCAACGTCGTTTTTGAAGTTGGCACGACGTGAAAAAAAATGGCCTTATAACGTCACCAAATATGTAACGAGAAAGGCCCAACGGCCTATTACGTCGCGTGAGGAGTGACGGGCCTGGGCCCTTTTTTTCGGCTTCCACGTCGCGTGGAAAGCGACGAAGTACACCTATGACGTCGCGCCTCAAGCGACATTGTACGTCAATTATGTCGCGCTCTGCACGACGTGAAAGTAGCAGAATGACGTCACGTTTAACGCGACGTCAAATGTCCTTGGATCTTAGGTCAAATCCCTTTCGCGTATCACCCACTCTCTCTCTCTCTCTCTTTCGCTCAAAATGATGTTGCATCCCCTTCAGCCACCACCTAGCCATTTCACCATTGTTAGTCTCTCTCATGTCGTCGTCAATCGGCCCTTTTCTCCCAATTTGGTGAGATTGCATCTCTTTCCTTTGTTTCTTTCTTTTTGCTACTTCTATTAGTATTAACTAATTAGAGTTTCTGGCCTGGCGAATTTTGTAGGCCCAAGATCGTATCTCTGGGCAAGATAATGGCTTGCTCGTCTCCACCAAGGGGCACGCCTCGGGGTTCGAACACTCTGGAGCTATAGAAGTTGTTCTCGTCAATACAAATCAGGACAGTTTTTGGATTCTTTAATTAAATCGCCAATTCCATTTTGAGTATAGAATCACCCTCTTTTTTTTTTTTCATAAATCTGCCAATTGGATGTTGAGTATATTGTATTACTTTGTCTTTGTGGAAAATCAATAGGCCAGAGAATGCATTTCGCTATGTTAATTTCGCATTCGGGAAATGCTTTAGAGCTGTATTGGAGAGACATACATAGAATTTGTGTTTGTTACCTTAAAATTCAGACAAGATGGACATAGTTTAGCTGTTAGTACAATTTCTCAATTTCTCGTATTAGGTTTCTGATTACAATGTTTTTCTTTTTCTCCCAGTTTTACAAATGGTTTACAGATCTTGAATCAACCATGAAGTCTGAGGTCTGCAAATATTCCTTTTTGAGAAATATATTCTAGTTTTTATGTTGCATTATTTGAAAATGTGTTTTAAGTTTAATGATAAATTGAGCCCAGGAAGCAGATTGCTTGACTTTATCTTAAAAATTGTATAATCTGAGTAAAAATTTTACTTGAACTTTTCTCTGGTTTGAAATAATTTTCTGGGATTACTTTGTGGATTCTTGTTTATACAAGCAGAGAGTTTTTGACCGTTAATCAGCAAAATGAACTAACAACTAGCATTTATAGTTTTTTTTAACTTATGAATACTTGGTTTGAGTAAATTTAGATTTTTAAGTCTATGAATGAGCAAAGTCTTTAGTCCAGGGCTTACTTGTTCAATCTGAATAGTCACAATGTAGCCATATGAACACGTGTCCTTGAAATTTTTTTTATTAGCTCCTATTAATAGATGGTTCTGATTGCAAGGGTTTTTCCGTTTGTCCTTGGGTGTATAAGATAAGTATAGGGTTGACACTGATTTCAAAAGCATGGTTGTAGCCAATGGCCAATTTATTCGTGATGATGAATCTGGTTTCAGCAATAACATAAACTTTATTACCATATTTGGGATGTTCTTTGCCACTACTAATCAATAATCATGACGCTTCTAGGTGTCCCAGTTAATTCTTCATTCTGGAGTTTGAATTATTAAAATTTAGATTCCTTTATGGGTAAGAGACAACATATATCTGTCATATTTTTCATATTTCCTTTTTCTCGAAGACTCCAACTTATGTGTATAGAATTAATATTCCTGGCTTATATCTCCAATGTACAGAAAATAATTCTTAGTTAATTATGTGAAATATTAATCGTATTTAATCTAGTTAGCTTACAATGCTAATGTAAATGTAGTACTTTTTTAAGCAATAACTTGATTGGTAGCTACTGCAGCGAATACAAATTTTTTTTTCTTTTTTTAAAAAAGAGGTTTGATCTCTAAATCTATAAGATAATTATCTTTGACGTGATTGGGTGTGGGGTTTTGTTTACTTCTGTTGCTACTTCATATTGAGATTTGTATCTCATGATACTGGGTTAACAACCTCCGATCCTTTTTTTTTACTATGAAATAGAAACATTAAAACGTAGTAAGTTTCTTGACATTTGCTCTTTTATATACAGGGAGTATAAAGTTGATCACAATATGGATTACCTTGTTATGAATTTTTAATAGAAATTATATATTCTATCGGAAGTGAACTTTCCGTTGTTAAGCTTTACACTATTAGGAAGAAAAGTATTTCTTAAGTTATTCTTGTTGGTTTTCATATTTCATAGAAGACTGATGTTACATCAATTTTTTTCATCTGATTTGGACTGCAATTGCAGGCAAGGGACCTTTCTAAAATTGTGGAAGCTGCTTATCATCTAATACCTTATTTAATTTTTAGTCCTCAAGAAGGTGAGTCCTCTTAAATGCTAGCACAGTTGTTTCAAAATCCTAATTATGTATCTCCAAGCAAAGATGACGTGTTTAATCTTTAGACAAGCTAGGTAATGTTTGTCTCACCCCTTTTCTATTGTTACATAAGAAACAGATTATGCTTCTCTAGTGGCAAGATAAGATACACTTAGTTGTATAAAATTCAGAACAAAACCTTTCTTATAAGAAAATGTATAGGACTTCAGATGGTGAGTCAGTCTCTTATTACAAGCTAGTTTTTATTAAGTGCATAGGATTTAGTAGATTATTTCACAATTTGACTTAGAATATGCACAGGTTAAAGTGGGTAGAGTTCTGTAGTTTTCTTAAATGATCAAATTAGAGTATATTAACTGTTTGAAAATATTATAGATGATATTAGAACAATTTAAGTATCTTACAAAAAGAACTGGGTTAGTTATATATGAATCTTGTTTTCTATCTTGTTCTTTTTTTTTTCCGTATGATTAGTGAACCCTGATCTGTGGTTTTAAAATAGAAACTTGCTATTAGGAGATTTTTTCTTGTTAATGTTCCAATTTTTTCACTCAAGGTGGAATTAATGGGAATACCCTTTTAGTTTCTGATTTTTGGTATCTATCAAGGTGTTATTTCAATTGTTTCTATTTAGTGTTGCATTTATAGCGTGACTTGCCTAATATCCCTAATCAGTTTGCCGATCAAGAGGCAAGTAGTATTTTAATATCTAATTATATATTATTTTATCCTAAATAAAAGTCTGTTGCAGTATGTATATGTATGTATATATTGCCAGTGAGAGGCTATTCTTGAGTTTGTTTCTCTTAAAATGCACTTAAGTGAAATTTTCTATCCCAATATATATTGTTTAATAAGCATATATGTTCTTCTGATCCAATTAGTTGTTGTTCTTTCTTTTCTTATTGGGTTTATATATCTTATTATTTTACCTTGAAGTAAAATTATCCAATATCTTCTTACTGCAACTAAACTAGACTAGTCTTACTTAGTTGTCCTTGGGTTTACTTGAAGTCATGAGTTTTGTTCACTTTTCAAGTCATTGCTTTGCTTAGATTCATGGATTTCTACCTCTGTTCAGTTCATGGGTTGTGGAATTGTGAGTTTCTTCCCCCTTTTAGTTCATGGATCTGGTTAGATTTTTATAACTTGCCACCATTAGATAGGTTTGCTAGTCTAAGTGGATAAAATCATATATTATTACATCAATTAATCTCCACTTAACCAATTTCCTCTGTGTTTGGAATTTTGATCCCAGCTACTTTGTCTCAGGGTCTTTTTGGGCCGAATCATATAAGCTACAATGTCCCTGGACTCCATACGAGTTCACTATTTGATTTGTCACTAAGAAACGATAAGTAGAAATATCATAAATTTTGTTTTCTTTCCTAGTTTGGTCTGAACAAAAAGATTATTTGGTATGAACAAATGCATTATGTTATTTTTAAATTAATGGTAGAACTTTGTTATTTACTTTACTTAAATTAGACTTATATTGTACTTTGCTAACATTCGATCATTTCTCAATACAAGGGTATTTGCTAATTTTATGTACAAGTTCAATTTTAACATATAATATTGTGTATTTTAAAATAAAGTTCCATATTCTAACAAACTTATTATTTTCTGAATGCATAGTTCCAAATACAAACTTTTTACACGATGGATGATATAAATATAGTTCATGAAGAATGGGTTGAAGAGCTTATCGATTATATTGGTTGAGGTTATCCTTTATCTCACTTAATCATGACTTATCATAAATATGTCTATAGCATTTAGCTTGATGTTCTTATTTTTGATTAAATTTGTTAACTTAGATTATGCATGTGACTTGTTAGCTTATTATTAGTAGTTAAATTTGTGACTAAACCTTAATTAGACATTGTGCTTTTACGAATGTGTATCTGGTGTTATATGTATATTTTTATGATTTTGTAATTCTGTTTTTGTAAATGAAATCCAGGGGGTCTGAATGAATTATAATTAAAAATCTCTTGGAAAATGTTTACCACGTCACCAGAAAAGCGAAGTGATATATATACCACATCGCCAGAAAAGTGACGTGGTAGACATACGACGTCACCAGAAAAGTAACGTCGTATGTCTACGACGTCACCAGAAAAGCGACGTCGTATGTCTACGACATCACCAGAAAAGCGGCGTGATAGACATACGACGTCGTTTTTCTGGTAACGTTGTATGTCTACCACGTCGCTTTTTTGGCGAAGTGAAATCTATGACTTTTAACGGCGCCTGGATAGACGTCGCTTTGTCGGGTGACGTCAAATGTCTTTGACGTCACCAAAAAAGTGACGTGAAATCCTATTTTACTTGTAGTGTATGTTGCAATTACGTTGAGAGGTTTCTATGAATAAGCATGCTTATGAATTGCAAAACTATGGAAATTGACACTGTCATATGTTAACTTCACATTATATTTAGCCATAAATACATGTCTATTGATACATTGAGATTGTTGTTGTAATTATTTATATGAATTGCATTGACATGACATATAGAGTAGGATGGTACTGTAGGCCCATTACGGGACCAGAGTTTTACGACACCCTTTTACGCTCTAATTATTCCCGAGAAAATTTTATGATGGGAATGAATATGATATTATGGTATAGGACCCTTGAGCCTCGGCCAAGGCAACAGTAGGGTGGCCACACAAGTCCTATGTAGGCAAGTACAAATATGATATGTTGATATATGATGAAATATGATGATAAGATGTATGTTTATGTTAAGCCAGTAGCAGTACCATCGGGGCCTTAGAAAATTCATTGCACATGCATCAATGAATGAGCATGCCATCATTTATATCATATGATGAATATTATATTTTATGTTAAATAATTTCGTTATATGTGATATGATGCATTGCATTTAGACTTATAGGCCGTCTTTCCTTACTGAGCTCCCAAGCTCATTCCCTATCCTGTGTTGTAGGTAAGCAAATCGCATTTGATGGTGACAACTGTTGAGCCAAAGAGTATGTCCGCTCGTGCCAAGTTTTGTACATATGGGCCCAACCTGTGAATGAAAAAAATTAGGATTTAAATTAGTCTCATATATATATTTATTTGTTTTCGCATCATATTTTATTATCTTGAACTGTGGTTTGTATTAATGTAGTGTACAAACGTGACAGCTGTAATTTGTAGTTTTAGGTTTTAAATTTTTTTTTCCCTTCTTTTCTTTTCCTTTCTACTAGAATAGGTGTCGTCTTATGCCCCGCATCAGCTAAGACAAGTCCAACGCCCGTCGAGCTGCCTTATACGTACCCAATGCGAAGGCATGACAGTAAGTTAAGTTATTTTATTTTTAAGTATTTAGATTTAGTTTACTGAAATTTTATTTTATTTTATTTTAGGTATTTATTGTAATTATAATAATTTCACTTATTTTAGGATAATTTAATTCTGAATTTATTAATTTAAATGATTAGTTTTTTTTATTTTGATGTATATTTAAATCAAATAAAATAGAAAAAAAAGAAAGAAAAGCGGAAAAAGCAAGCCCAGGCCCGAGTAAGGAGTTGTACTACCGCAATCATTGATCATGCTCCAAGACCGTATAGCGCATGTGAAGTACACACAAAGGACAGACGCGTCTGAAGAAGGGAGCATGTGGGACCTACACTACTAGAGCTGTTGATTCTCTCACCAAGCCGTGTCTAATCCGGTACTTTGGAGATCTTCGTGCATCCAGTTCTCCATCCATTCGTCGAGCGCCACATCAGAAAGGTTGACTTCACTTTTTCTTCAGCAAATCAGGTGCAAGATTAATGCAAATAGAAGAGACATAAAGAAAAAAAGAGAAAGAGAAAAATAAGAGAATTGACACATCATTTGACCAATTAGAACATACATTTGAAAACGTGGAGACTTAGAGAAGACTCCAAACTCAACAATAAATAGCTAGAATGTGACAGACTAAAAATGTATCAATTTTGAGAGAGAAAATTATATTTTTTTAGAGAGAGTGTGAGGTAAGTACTCCGACGTTAGACTAAGTTTTAGAGAGACTAGAGAGAGAATCTTAATTATATAGTTTTTCTGTTTTCCAACTTTGATTCCTTAGAGTGCTTCAATGCTTATATATTTGTTTGTTAAATTTTTCAGTATTTTTAGTTTCAATTCAAGTTATTATTTTCTAGTTTCTCATATAAATTCAGTCTTACTTTCTTTATATCTTTCTTTTTTCTCTGGCGCCTAAATTGCTTGTTCTAGGTGATTAGGGATTCTGAAAACCTTGACAATGTGACAGAAATTTTTTACTACTATAAATGACTCAAGACTGTTCATGAAAATTGAAGAAGGACATTATAGATAATAGCCAAAGGGCGCGTCTACAGTAGGGACGTCCCTACGTAAGGCCCTATTTATACACCGTTTGATGGGAATCTGTGTATAAACAGATTCTCTACAGATTCACATCAAACGGTGTATAAACAAGGGCCTTACGTAGGGGCGCCCCTACTATAGCCGCCTCCATAGCCAAAACGTTAGGTATAAATTGAACAAATAGTCAAATTGCGAGACTAATTACTAGGGAGCGCTATGAAAATGCAGTCTTGCCACAATATATTTGTTTCTGTTAAGGCAGTTCGAGTTGCAAGTAAACAAAGCAACATTACTATCACATACCAGCAACTTAAATTATGTCTCTCGATCAACGTTAATGCACTTAAGATACAATACTAAGTTCTTGGGTGATCTCGTTGTTCTTTTGTTTGTCACGAGGTACAATGCTAAGTTCTTAACATTCATCTTCCCATGTTCTCTCAGTCAACACTCAACACGATTGTGGAAGCTGCTAAACTAACAGCAAGAAAGAAGAGAAAAAGGGGGAAGAGAAATGGCTGGTTTATAACTTGGATAGCAAGAAAGAAGTTTTCTCATTCATGGCCGTGCCCTTTTACAGTCTAGCAACTATATTACTAGTTGGGTTTTATACTGTAACGTGGGGTAAAATAAAAGAAGAAGATACTGAGGTTGTGAATCTCATAACCAGGGAGCCTCACCTGATGGGAAGACCCCTTTGTTGCAGGGTTATAGAGTTGAAGATACATAGAACACCACATTCAAAAGAAAATTGAATACTACCAATTTTCTTCTCTCCTTTTTGGGCCCAAATCTAGGTGCTAGTGATTAAAGGTGGTTAAATACCTTATTTTCTTGTCATTTTCAATTATGAAAATGTAATGGAAATCTTTGACTATGGGAAATGATTCAATAAACTCGTAGTTCATGAATACGAGAGGAACTGAGGCTCATCCAATAATCTTAAGTATGGCATATTGATAAGAAACTAGAGTCCTAGTATTCTTTATTATTTTAAGAGTTTTTGGCATGACTAGCTCTTGTATTATTCGTGATTAGCAAAACGGTCCCTGAGTTATTTTTTTGTAATTAAGTCATGAGTTTTAAAAAAAATTAGCAATTAAGTCTTTTCTGTAAGTAATTATTAAAATATTGGATGAAATTGAGTAATTTTAGGTCACGTACATGGTTTTTAAATGTCAAAATCAATATTTTATTAGCATTAGTTGGAATTGGAATTAAAATAACTAAAAATTAAGTACAATTAACAACATTTTATAAAAAATTTAAAAAAATATATAAAATTTCAAAAATTTAAAATTTCTCTTCAAATTTCTTTTTATATCCATTCTATACTAATTAGTGTCAGTGAAATACTAATTTCTTTTGCTTAAACATGCTCAATTTCATGAAAACTTTAATATTAACAAATAAAAGTGACTTAATTTCGGAGATTTTTAAAACTTAAAGACTTAAGTGCCGAAAAAGGACTATTTTGCGAATATGCAAATAACATAGGACCAATCATGACAAAATCCTTATTTTAATTTCCATGGAGTTGGTTGGGCCCTGCTACGATGAAACTGATTATTTTCCCTTTATATTACTGTTCTTGCCCATTATAACATTAAAAGTTGCAATTAAATAAAGCAACATGATCATCATGTTCTGTTTAAAATAATAGCCTACAATAATTCAATACTGTCATAGCTCCTACTAATGACTTGGAAAAAAAAAAAAATTAAGAAAGAAAAAAACCAAAAGCAACCAAAAGGATGGCTTTTGATGGAGACGTATTGAGACAAGGAAGATGTGAGAATGCTGCTTCTAGTCTTGGTCATGAGAACAGCGTCATCGAAAATTTCTCTCCCAGGAAGTGATTGGATGAAGCCTACCTTGAAAAGGGTTGGGGGCTTCTGTCCAGATATAACGGTGAGAATGACCAATAGGTGTCAGCCAACATGGCGATCCTTCTCCTGAGGCTGAGTTTTCTGAAGAATACTTTTGGTGAGAACAATTTTTATCTTCCCTCGTTCAAGCAGAATAATGATCACCTAGCCCTTTGTAAATGAAAACATGAAATTTTGTGAGTTACGACGTCATTTTATCACAGTTGACTTTTTGAAAAGGGAAAAAAAAACGTGGCTATAATGTTCAATATAAAATTAATGCCTATCAACAATTTAATAATGTCATAATGCACTGGCTTTTGGCAATAAATTAAGTAACAAAAGAAACCATATATATGAAGCAAAGAGAGAAAGAAGAGACAGAGGAGGGAGAGAAATGGCTGGTTTGGATTGTAGGAAAGAAGTTCTCTCGTTTACGGCCATGGCCTCAGTAGAGTTTGCCACTGTGGGCGTAAATACGTTGTACAAAGCAGCCTCTTTGAAGGGGTTGAGCTACTTTGTCTTCATTGCATATTCTTCTGCTATAGGTGCTCTTGTTCTTCTCCCACTTCCCTTTATATTTCGCAGGTAATGAACCGCCTCTTAAATCTCATGCTCATGTAATTTTGAGACAGACAAATCTTTAATTGTGTAGACTTGTGTATTTAATTGTGCAGAAGGGAACTTCCTTCTTTCCAGCTTTCTGTTCTTTACAGAATTGTCCTCCTTGGACTGATTGGGTATGAAATAATTTGATTAGGTGATTTAACTAAACAAAAAGAGAATCCTATTTTCTTACATACTAATCCTTTTATATGTCTCGTATAACGCAGGTTTACATCCACTATATGTGCATATAAAGGTATAGAATACAGTTCACCAACTCTTGCCTCGGCTATCAGCAACCTAACACCTGCATTTACTTTCATACTGGCTGTCATATTCAGGTTTTTCCTCTCAAGCTTCATCGTTGCTTGTTAACCTTTTTCTTTCGTAAATGTTTTCTTGTGTCTTTATCATGTCCCTGCAACATCTTGATTACTAATTCTGTGTTTTAAAAGCGAAGGTTGTGTTATACCTTTGTGTGTTGTCTTCTCTGGTGAGTTTATTTTTTGTTTTGTTATGCTTTTATTAGGATGGAAAATCTGGACATACGAAGCTCAACAACTCAAATCAAAATCATAGGCACCATACTTGCAATATCGGGTGCACTGGTAGCAGTTCTCTTCAAGGGCCCTACAATTGTTTCATCTGCATCTGCATCTCCTTCTCCACTAACACCCATTTCACTCCAGTACCTTCTGGGATCATCACAACAAAATTGGGTCATAGGAGGCCTTGTACTAGCTTTCCACTACCTTCTGACCTCAATCTGGTGCATTCTTCAGGTAACTTGACTATAAAGTTACTACAACTCTTGTTGCTGCAAATCAGAACGTTCATATGTGCCAAATGTTGAAAAATTCAAGCTATTATTGCATTTCAATTCTCTTTAGCACTTGACAGACCCAGGTGATGAGATTATACCCAGATGAGAAAGTTGTGGTGCCGTTATACTTTCTCTGCGTGACTATTATTGCTGCACCAGTATGCTTTCTAGCCGAATCGGATTTGAGCTCTTGGAGTCTGAGGCCTGATATAACATTGGTCGCCGTTGTATTAGCAGTAAGAAACTAATTAATGGCATATAACACATCAGGTTTCTTGGATATATATATGTGTTCAACTGGTTAAAGATTTCTCTTCTAATTTTCCTTTTCAGGGATGTTTTGGTCCAACCTTCGCCACCTTCGTCCACACGTGGGGTCTGCACTTGAAGGGGCCTCTGTATGTCTCACTATTCAAGCCATTTTCAATTGCTATTGCAGCTGCTTTTGGTTTCATATTCCTTGCTGATGCTCTCTCTCTTGGGAGGTATATAACTATTAGTTCCTAGATAACTATAGCATGGACTTCATTCAATTTGCTACCTTATTTTAGACAACTCAAATGAACTCATTGTCCTGTTTCATTTTTGCGCTGATGACCCTTTTCTAGTGTTGTTGGAGCAACTATATTACTAGTTGGGTTTTATGCTGTAATATGGGGAAAAGCTAAAGAAGAAGATACTAAGGGTTGTGGATCAGATAGCCTGGGAGCCTCACCTGCTGGGAAGACCCCTTTGTTGCAGAGTTATAGAGCTGAAGATACATAGAATACAACATTCAAATGAATACCGCCTGATTTACCTTCTTTTTTTTTTTTTTTCTCTGTCTTTTGTTGGTCCAAATCATGGTGCTAGCGGATTAAAGGAGATTAATTACCTTCTTTTCTTATCATTTTTAACCATGAAAATGTATGGGAAATCTTTTACTATTTGATTAAATAAACTTGTAGTTCATGAAAACGAAAGGAACTGAGTCTCATATATGATCTTCAGTATGGCATATTGATAAGAATCCTGAGTGTCCTAGTATATTCTTCATTATTTTAATTACCATGTAGTTGGTTGTGCAGTGCTATGATAAAACTGATTCTTTTCACTTTATATTTTATATTTCTTTCCCCCCTATATATTATGACATTCAAAGTTGTAGTAATTAAATAAAGCAACATGTGTCATAATGTTCTGTTTAAAAAAATTGCCAACTAACAACTCAATTATGTCATAGCTAGTACTAATAAATTTAAAAAAATAACAATAAGAGAAGAAAAAGCAACCAAAAAGATTCTGCGATGTACATACTGAGCTAGTGATATAAGCTTGACCGAATCACGTTCAAATTGTTTGTCATTTTTTTTTTTTTTGGGCTTTACTTACCCTTTGCTACTAGATATGAAGTTTCTTGGACAATACTTTTATAGATCAGGAGGTGGGTTTTGATGAAAGATGAAGGTGAAACTGGTCGTGATGAGCGGTTGGGGCGGAGTTATGGCGGCCATCTTGGAAAGTTCTGATCTTTCCCATTGCTTTATATGGGGACAAGGCCGGCTCAAGCAATTTTGAATCTTTAGGGGAAAACTCTAAAGTGACATTTTCAAAAATGAAAAAGATGAATAAAAAAAACTAAGCAAATATATGATATTTATTTAATTTTTTTACCCTAGAATACTCATCCATTTTATTAGGAAAAAATGCAATGGAAATTTAAGGATAAACATGCAGAGTATAACCTTTTAAAAGGCATCCTTCTTTCTAGTTGTCTGTGCTCTACTTAACTGCTCAATTTAAAAGAAAAAAGGAAAAAGAAGTTACACGGCAGGTGAGTTTTGTTACACAGACTAGAGATGCAAATATAACATTTTTAAAAGCGTCCCTTCCAATTGTCTTGTGCTCTACTCAACTGTCCTTATTGTCGTAATTGACTACGGAAATATTTAAATCTATGATGAATTTATTTATGTGATTCAATTGAAGGAAAAACGAAAGAAAAAAAAAAGGGACAATAAAGAGAAGAGAATCCTATTTTTCTTATTAGAAATTCCTTTAATTAGCATGACAGGTTTTCTGCCAATATATGTTCTTATAAAGGCACATGATACATCACCAACTCTTGCCTCAGCTATCACCAACCTTACACCGGCTTTTACTTTCATATTGGTTTTTAGTTCCAAGTTCACTAAAAATAGTACTGTCAATTTGATAGCTTATTTTCCTCACTATTTTTTAAATGCCCTGCTTAAGATTTCCAGTGTTCTTGGAGCAACTATACTATTACTTGGATTTTATGCTGCAATATGGGGAAAAGCACAAGAAGAAGACACTGGAAATTGTGGGTCCTCTAACTTGAGAGCCTCACCTGATGGGAACTTACCTTAATTTGTTGCAGAGTTATAGAGTTGAAGATAGGTAGAATAGCACACTCAAGTCAAAAGAATATATAGCTGATTTTTTATTTTCTCTTTTGGTCCAAAGCTCGTTGCTTGCTGATCAAAGATGGTCAAAATACCTTTACTTGCTATTCATTTTTAACCACGAAATGTAACGGACATCTTTTATATATATATGGTTGCCAATCCAGTAGGTATTTTTTTTTTTACTTATGGGTAGGTATTTTTTTTTTTAGCCGTTAGATGATATGATCCAACGGCTACAATAAAATACATGAAAAGACGTGCATCATTAATGCTCTTTCTCTCTCTTACCTTTTTATCTATCGGTAGGTATTTTTTTTTTTAGCCGTTGGATCATCATCTAATAGTGATCCAACGGCTACAATAAAGTGCATGAAAAGACGTGCATCATTAATACTCTTTCTCTCTCTTACTTTTTTACCTATGGGTAGGTATTTTCTTTTACCCATTAGATCATCATCTAATGGTTATCCAACGGCTACAATAAAGTGCATGAAAAGATGTGCATCATTAATGCTTTTTCTCTCTCTTATTTTTTACAACAAAAAAATGTGTATTCTAAATTTTAATTGGCCAAATTGATACCTATGTATAGGTAAAAAAAAAAATTACCTACTGGATTGGTGCCCTATATATATATTTGAGAATAAAAAACGCAGTTCTATTAAAAAGAGGGAACTTCCAATATTACATCAAGGGCAATACAATGAGGAGTTTCCTCAATCCAAAGAGAACTAACAGTAGAATTCAAAGCGAAGGAAGCTAGGATATTGGCAATTCGGTTCCTATTTCTAGGAACAAAACTACAGGAAACATTTCCTAGAATACTAAGGTTACTGATAATGTCCGAAATTAGTGGACCGGCGATGGAAAGAGGTTCTATGTGGTGAATAGCTGAAATCACATTCTTGGCATCACTGTCTATCTCTGCAACTTCGAAGTCATGGTGCATCGCAAAATGGGTTCCTTCACAAAACGGCCATGCATTCCGCTATATGAGGGGAAAAGTGTCCCATTGTTTTAATGGTTGCCGCCCCCGGAACGAAACCCAAATGGTTACGGATGGCTACTCCTAAGCCGATAACACCGTTGGCTCCATCAATCGCCGCCTAGACGTTGAGTTTTAGTTTCCCAAAAGGTTGTGGGTACCAGCTCGGCGCAACGGTGGCAGTGATCGGTAAGGTTACATTCAGGTGGTTCGAGAGCTTGTATTCAGAGAGCCAAGATTCCACATATGCGAGAGCCAGAGCTACGGGTTGGACGCAATTCCTATGGGCAGCTTCATTCCGCTCACTCCACAGGAACCAAACGAAGGCGCACAGAGTCTCAAGGTCATTTTTGGAGAATCTGCCCAGTATACTGAAGATAAAGCCAGTGAATGATTGCCAAGATTTGTAGTGCACCAGAGTACTGAAGATGCTAGCTTTCTAGATGTCCTTAAAAGCAGAGTAGTATAGCAGAGTGTGAATTATTGTTTTAGCCTGAAGTCCACATCAGGGACAGTATGAAGAACAGGGGATACCCCGAGTATAGAGATTGAAGATTGTTGGGATGATGTCATGGAAAGCTCTCTAAACAAAAATTTTTGACTTTATTGGGGATTTTTAAGTTCCCAACAATTTCCACAATTTGGAATAGTCTGAACTGGTAGCATTTTTTCTCTGTTTCATGATTACTTTGTATCTTGACTTGACCGAGTAGGTGCCATTGTCAGTAAAATGCCAAACCATTGCATCCTCTATATTACAAAAACCAAAGGAATATTCAGAATCACTGAGGAATCCACCGGCCAAAAAACTTCATTGATTTTCTGAGTGTCCTAACCTCCAGAAGGTAAGCGAAGGTCCGAAACGAGAAGATTTTTTTGACTATATGACGGTTGAGTGATTGGTTTGAATAGAGATGGCCTGGGGATCATGGGTTTGAAAAAACTCTTATCGAAGAGCCGTTGCCTACCCTCCAATGGAGGCCAAGTTTTAGCACTTCGCTCTCCCACAAAACACTCTACCAAAAAACACTCTGACATAAGAATGTTTGAAGTATTTATCCTTTAATATATTATGACTCAACAAGCTTGCAGTTTCATATAATAATCTTCGATCTGGCATGTTGATGACAATCCAGAGTCCTAGTATTCTATATCATTTAATGATCGTGGAGTTGGTTGGGCAGTACTATACTATGCTATGTATTATGATCCCTTTGACTCTATGTTTTTCTTTCTATTATAACATCTAGACAAAGTTACATAATTCTCATATCCTGTTTAAAATAATACCTACTAACAATAATTCAATTATGCCATAGCTAGATCTAGTAACTGCAAAAGAGAAGAAGAAGAAGAAGAATAATAATAATAATAATAATAATAATAATCAAAAGCAACCAAAGAAGTGGTGCAATGAATATATATACATGTATATATATATATTAATACTATAACAAAAAAGGCCTTTCAATGCGCTTTTTAAGTGACTTGAAAGACCTTTCACAGCACTGCAAAAAGTGCCATAGTTCCACGGTTCCTTGGTATATCCAGGATACCAAGGCGCCTCACAAGCGCCGTGAAAGGCACTGTGGAGAACCTTCCACGGTGCCTGTTAGGTGCCTTGGTATCTAGCCACGGTGCCTTTCACAGCGCCTTATAAGCGCCTTGCTATCCTCAGATACCAAAGCACTCAAAAAACGCCTTGGTAGGTCGTACAAGGCGTTTTCTGAGCTTTACAAAGGCGCTTTGGACATTACTTTTTAAGGCACTCTATAAGCATCGTGGTACTTATTTCTAGGGGGTGGTTTTAATATATTTGTCTATATTACCCCCTGAAATTTTATAAATGTTTCCAAATCTATTACATATACCAAATATTTCAAATAAAATAGAGTATAAATATAAATTTACATACTAACATTAAATTAATATAATAACTTGATCATGATCATATCCATATAGTCTATAAACTAAATATATACATACATTAGTTTTCTAAGCCAAACTAACATAATCATCAAAGACTACATAGTTTAAATGAACAAAGATTAAGAACCTCAAATGAGAAATTATATTAGTTCTTCGACCCACTCTTCAAGAAGTCCGTTGATATCATCCTTTGTGTAGAAATTTTGTCCATTAAACTACAAATTCAAATACCTTATTTGTTAGAAAGTAATAAATCAAACTCTAAATTAAAAGAGAACTAATAAAACACACGGTTACAAACCATTATGGTAAATGATTTAACATTGGCTTGTTCAATAACTTCTCTCACAAATTTATATATGTAGAATCTGCACTCAACACTTGTCGGTTGTCTTGGGCACTATACATAAGCATAAAGTAAACATAAGTAATTTTAATTAATCTTCTATCCAACAAGTGTTATTAATTCAAATTTAGTACATTAACTTATAAACCGGACCATTTAGTCTTCCTTTCTTCTCTTTTTCTACATTATATATGTTGAATGTACTTTGAATTGGAAACGTGCAAATACAAGAATAAAAAATTAGCAATAGCAACCACAACTAAAAATACCATAAGAAACTGAACTATAACAAAATAACTATTAGAGAACTTACTTGATCATTGTTAAACTAATTTCCTCACAGAGAGCTAAGCTGAGAGGATCTAGAAATCATGCATAATCTTTGAGAGGATAAATTATAAGCAATATCTAATATTCTCTACTCATAAAATTGATGATAAAGATTATTAATAATGTAATAATTAACTTCATATCCAAAGTAGTTGATATCACAATTTGTTAAGTTTAAAATCTTACCCATGATTCCAAAGTGTAATTAGAAATTGATATTTATTCTCTATGGATAACATCCAGGTTCCTAAACTTATAGCACAATCCTCATGTGGACCACCTTTTGTAGCAACTGCACTAGGATCTATGAATATATATCTATCTTGATAGCCATATTAGGTCACTAAACAATGTAAACACCTACAAGTACAAAATGTAATATGAATCGAGTGTTGTATTATATAATTGCCAACTATAGATACATATATATATATATATGAAAAACTATATATATATATGAAAAAAAATAAACTTCTTACCTCATGTATAACATAATAAGCACGGCCCCAATCTTTTGTAATGTGCAAAACTCAATTATGTCTTCTTTGAACACGGGCAAACGAAAAGCTTCTTCAAACACTTCTTCATCAAAAGGAACATGAACAACAACACCTTCATCCGCTCCTTGAATGGTATTCAATAGTAATCTTATAGAAGCTGGTGTACCATCAATTCTAAACTGTGTTTATATAACAGATTCTGCTTTCTTTCTTTGTGGATGTACTCTTTCTTGTGTTTGAGGTGGCTGTGGTTGTGAAGACTTATTCTTTCCCGTTTGATGCTTATTTATACCATTAAACTCCTTAAATCTAAATAAATGATGAAATATTAACAAACAAGTTAATAATTCACATTAGAATTCAATAAAGGATTAATTTATTTGGAAAATGGGTCTGCATACCAAATTATCTTCAAAGATGACAAGCATCTTAGGCTATGCAAGATGTGCTCCAAGTGCATCACCTACCAACCTTGCATCATCATCTGAATTTGGAATAGGAATTAGGGCTGTAGCATCAAAAGCAACCTCTAATGATACAAGAAAATTATCTCCCCCAATTCTCTGCCGTGAATAATAGTTGATGAGGTTGACTCTTGTACATGTCCTAAAGCAACTATGTTATCACGAGACCCCACTACAAGCTTGCATGGTCGGTTCTACAATATAGAAAATCAAACACAATTTATAAAACATGTAATTAATAAACAAATAAAAAAGAAAATCGTGTAAACATAATTTTTTGAGTCGTGAAAATGTTCCTATAGCTACCATTGGATCTATATATATCTCTTGTGGTTGCACTTCTTCTTTTTAGACTTCTGGTCGTGAAGGAGTTATATTAGAACCACCATTATTACTTTGTTGTCCTACTTGAATCTTAGCAATTTCTGCTTTGAACCGTTCTTCTTGTTCTTTAAGCATTTGTTGCATCTTGCGTATTTGTTCATCTTATTATTGTTTCAAATCAAATGATTGTTACTTCTTTGTTAGCAAGTTGATTAAAATATTGTCTATGGCTAACATGAAATCTCATTCCCCGTACACGTTCAGAATATTCAGGAGTGCCTAAAGCCATTGTTAAGATATCATTAGAATCGTTTATCTCGAGATTTCCCTCCTGGAACTGTTGAGTATAATCTTCCTACAAAACATGTACAGAATTTGAACATTAGACTATGCTATACTTTTAACAAAATTACAAAATAATATAATCAATATGTTGTAATAAGCAACTTACAATTCTATCAACTATCACTTTAATTTCCTCAGTATGGCCTCCTTTTTTAGGAACACGTCCTCTATCCATAGCTCAGATCTATCAATACCACATCGGCCCTCCTCTTTTTCAATCTTAGATTCTAATCCAGTATAACCCAAGCGAGACATACGATGTGGATATTTGTTTTGTGTTGTTCTTCCTTGTTGTACTTTCCTAGCTTCCTCCTATTCTGCACTTAGTTTTTTCTTAACAAACTCATTCCAAACTTTAGGTTCAATCCATGGTGCATATTATGCTGGAAGGTGCTCTAATAACTCTGGACAAGTATATCTATACTCATAAATCAGCTCAGTTATAATCCTAGACTTAAAATCTCTCTACATTTTTCGATAATTTTTTAAAGTTTCTTTTTTTTTTTTGTAGTCCAATACAAATATTTCTTACAATGTAAAAGAAATAATGTTAATACCAAATATATAATCTAATAAATATGAAATAGAAAGATTCAAGTTCGTACCAATATTATATGCCAAAGCTCATCTTTTAGGTCCTTTGGTACAAGCGTCTAGATATCAATGTTGATTGGGATCTTGCGACGAACCATAAGGCTACAAAAACTCACCAAGTGTTTACCTCTATCCCCAGTTGGTTGTCCCCAGTCATTGTATGCGATAACTTCTTTTTTGTTATCACTTCTTTTTTTAATCAACTCCTTCATTTGAGTTGTTTTTCTTAGTTTCTTTTTGTATTTTCTTTCACCTTGACTTTGTGATGGTGTAAATTGATAAATATTACCTTCACCTTCATTTTCCATGTCAATAATAACTATTAAATAATAAGACCACAAATGTAGATCAAAAATTAAGATAGAAAATAATAAGTATGTAAACATAGGAGATAATATATTTAAAAAAATAAAACATCAATCTATAAAAATATAAAAACGAAACAAAAAGATATAAAAACGAAACAAAAAGATATAACTTATTTAATTTGTACCTCTTTGGTTACTTTCTTTGATTATCAATCTAAATACCTTCACTATCATATCGTAAACATGTAACATCACCTTCATTAACGTGTTCTATCAAAGTCTCTACTGAAATTCTTTTTGAGAATGTTTTATGAGAAACAAGTATTTCGTTTTCATCTTCAACTCCTAAATTTTGATATTCTTTCGGTTTTGTTGCAAGAACAATTGACCATCGAGCATCAAGTGGATCATTGACATAAAATACTTGTTTTGCTTGTGTTGCCATTATAAATGGATCATTCTTGTGACCTATCCGGTTTAGATCAACTAAAGTGAAGCCTAACTCATCTTCTCTAATCCCATGGTTACTCTCCACCCATTGACACATAAACACCGGCAACCGAAATATGACAAAATCAAGTTTCCAAATTTCCTCAATAATGCCATAGTACACTATATCACCCTCTATTCGGTTTTTATCCTTAAAACTTGAAAATTATATAGTTTTTGCAATAATACTTACCCCATTATTTTGGGTTGTTCTTATGTTATTACGATCTCTTATGCTAAAACGAACACTATTAACTTGATAAGTATGATATTTAATTACATCCAATGATGGTCTATGTGATATCCATTTCAATGTATCAGATACATTGTGTATTGCCTTGTTCATTTCAACTACAATCTTTTCAAAATACAAAATTAACAATTAGAAAACCCAACATATTAGTATTCATGCTCTAAAATAGGGAAAAAAATAAAATAAAACTATTGATTGTAATAACTAATTAGAATTACCCGTTCGCGAAACCAACTAATAAAAGTTCGATGATGTTCATTATGGATCCATTTCTCTCTTTTTGATTTCATTGGGAATTGTGTTTTGATCCAATTTATATGCTCCCTTCAACAAATCATCCCCAAAATAAACTATTATTATTAAAGAATTCAACATTCAATCAATGAAAATCTAATTCACAATAAAACTTACTCGATGAAAGATTGGACTTCAGCTATATTTTATAACACAGTACGATATGCTTGGTCTAGTTGTTCTCATTTAACTATACACATGACACCACCACTTATGCTTTTATTAACATTTGAAGATGTGGGTACTCCTATAGCTTCTACATTTGCGAAATACTCAGAAAAAAACTCAACAGCTTCTTCTGCGATATAACACTCTACAATGCATCCTTCTGGCCGACTTCGATTTCTAACATATCCTTTTAGAATTTTCATGTATCTCTCAAATGGATACATCCATCTCAAATAAATAGGACCATATAACTTCACTTCTCTAACCAAATATGCAGTAAGATATATCATTATATCAAAAAAACTAGGAGGAAAAAACTGCTCGAATATGCACAATGTTACAATAACTTCACGTTTTAGTTCGTCTAACTTGGATACATCGACCACCTTAGAACAAATTTCATTAAAAAATAAGCATAATCTGGTGATTGTATATCGAACATTTTTAGGTAATACAGACCTGATCGCTATAGGTAGTAGATGTTGTATTAGTGTATGACAATTATGAGATTTAAGTCCAACTAGTTTCATATTGTTCATATCCACTAATGTTTTAATATTAGAAGAATAGCCTTCAGGAACCTTCACATTAAATAAAGATTGACACAATTGATATTTTTCTTCCTTTTTCAATGTGAAGCAAGCAGTGGGTATATATGTTCGCTTCTCCCCCACTCTAGGAGCTAACTGTTTTCGAATACCCATGTTAACAAGATCCATACGAGCACCAATGCTATCCTTATTCTTCCCTGGAATATTTAATAAAGTTCTAATTATACTATCACATATGTTCTTCTTAATATGCATGACATCTAAGTTATGTCTCAGAAGTAAATGTTGCCAATACTCTAACTTATAGAATATAGATTTCTTCTTCTAACAACTCTTCGAGGTTTTTACAACTTCCGCATTACTGCGTCTTTTTCTTTTCTTATTGATATTACTTATTTTAACCTTTCTAAGCCTAAATTCGAGCTTAGAGACTATTTCTAGTATCTCTGTCCCAGTTAAAAGTTGTAGTGCCAATTCAAATTCTTTAGAATTATTAAATTTTTTTTTTCTAATTTCAGTATACATGTTTGCGAGGTAAAAATCTTCTATAGCCCATATAATTCAATTTTCTAGCATGTGTTAAGAACAGACAACTTGTTTTCTCACTACAAATAGGATATGTTTTATATCCTTCAGTAGAAAACTCAGACAAATTCCCATATGTAGGGAAGTCATTGATTGTCCATAGTAATACAACCTTGAGAGTAAAATCTTCATCCTTATATGCATCATAGGCTTTCACACCATCATCGCACAAACTGTTCACGTCATCAATCAACGGGGCAAAATATATATCAATGTCGTTACTAGGTTGTCTAGGTTCTGATATTAACATTGTAAGAAGTGTAAACTTTCTTTTCATACACAACCATGGAGGAAGATTATAGATTACAAGCATTACAAGCCAACAACTGTATTTGCTACTTAGAGTTATATGAGGATTAATACTATCCGCAGATAGACCAAGACGAAGATTTCTTGGATCACTTCCAAAAGAAGGCCATTTGTAATCTATTGTTTTCTAAGCCGGTGAATCGGTTAGATGTCTAAGTTTACCGTTTTCTATCATCTCATTCGCATGCCATATTAGATCTTTAGCATGCTCACGATTTCAGAATAGACGAGTAAAACGAGGAATTGGAGGATTATACCACAAAACCTTAGCAGGGGTTCCAACTTTTACCTCTTCAGAATTCTTATTTTATTGCCACCTAGGCTCACCATATACTGGACAAGAAATTGTATCTTTAAATTTCTTTCGATATAAAATAAAATCATTTGGGCAAGCGTGAATTTTCTCATATTGCATACCCAATGAGCATAAAGTCTTTTTGGCCTCATAAAAGGAAGGTGGCATCTCATTATCATTTGGCAACATCTCTCCTAATAAAGCTAACAAGTCTGAAAAACTCTTATCACTCCATCCATGTCTTGTTTTCAAATTATACAATTTCAATTGCAGATAACTTCGTAAATTTCGTACAACCCGGATAGATCGGTTTCTCAGCATCATTATGTATTGATTGAAACTTAATAGGATCTACATCTGTTTCATACTGTGCATCATCAATCATTTCAAAAAAATCATCATTTAAATCTAACTCATAATCATCTCTTATACTCTTTTTTGATGAAAATCCAGTAATTGGAACCTTTTCACTATGCCAAATCAATTGTTTGTAACTTTGATCTATTCCATTGAAATATAAGTGTTCTTTTATCTTTTCAACACCTATATTTTGCAAATTTCCACATTTAATACACAGGCACGGAATTAAATTGGAATCTTTGATATTTTCAATAGCAAACTCCAAAAAATTATCAACTCCCTTTCTATACTCGGTCGATAGTCTATCCATCAACATCCATTCCTTATCCATTCTAAACACAATTGAAAAACAAAAAAAAAAAAAAACAACTTAAACAACTGATATAAAAAACTAACTAAATTGAGTACCATAAAAAATTGTACATAATCTCCCCTATTTCTAGTATTAACCAATTGAGTAACTAAAACACCAATTATACATTAATACTCATTTTAAATTATTCTCATATTTCTAAGTACTACCAAATTGAGAACTTAATTTATTCTTAAATAGTCTCATTTGTTACAAACAAATTATCAATCAACCAAATATAACATATGACAAAATAATATCAACACAATAAATAATAAACTCAAGCAATCCCACACAATTATAACATCATTATTTCACCACAACGTACAATTTCTTATATAATATGATATCTCATCTAGTTTAAACTTTCCAAAATAATAAGAAAAAACCAATGTAGAAAGTGACGTAAGTTAATAAAAGAAAAAAAATTGAGAAAATATACCTCAGTTTGCTCAATTTGCTAATTTATAAGTAATCTAAGTACTCCAACTTCTACTAAAACCTATACACATAAATGTTAAATAAAATTCAATATCTATAATCCACAACACTTTAAAATTGCAAATTCATATATTTGAAATAAGTGCATATGCAAACTAAGAATTTTAATAAATAAAAAATGAAATAGAATTCTACAACAATAATCTATATCCAACAAATAAAAAAATTAAAAATCTAAGATCTCAAGTTAACTTACTTTCACACTATCTAAAACATAAAATTGGCAAATTGATATAACACACCTTCAATTTGAAATTTTTTATACCTAAATGAACTCACAATTCACTCAAAATAAATAAAAAAAAATTGGGTGTATCAATACCTACAATCAACAAAAGAATAAATTATAAAATCATAAATTCAGATTAATTCGTACAAAATTAGTAAAACATAGCCAAAACTATGATTTCTAGTAAATAAATAGTCTAGCTAAAACTTAAAAGAGTAAAGATTATCAATGCATGCTCAAGAAATTCACATTTCATAAATTAGAGTTCTAAATTCAAACTCTCTCAAATATAACCTAAAACATGAAATTTATGTAAAATAATTGGTCAATATCATAGTTAAGACAATGGGTATTCTAATTTTAGTGACAAAAATGAGTTTGAAAGCTTAGATTTACCTTGTTTGCCAGAAAAAAATGGTAAAAATAGGGGAAGGGGGAATGCTTGCCACGACTGGAGGAGAAGAGTCTCAAAAATCTGATGAAGCCCACGATTCTGAGGGTTTGGGCCCTAACTCGGCGCCTAATAGGCGCCGAGAATACTCTATCACGTCATCTGCTAGGCGCCGTGTTATTATACATATAACGGCGCCTATACGGCGCCATTAACTTTCAGCTACCACGGCGCCTATGGTTACGTTTTGTTTATCACGGCGCCTCTTAGGGGCCGTGGTAGGCTTTCTCTAATCACGGTGCGTCCGTACACGTGCCGTAATAGGCTAAATTTTTAGTTGTACAAGCTCACAAGTTTGACTAGGGAATGAATGTATGTCATACTGTAGTTAAAACTATTAAGTTGGCTGATTTAGCCTCTACTCTGTCCTTGAAGGGCATGATACTTTTTCAAGTGGCTTGGTTTGAAAAGCCATTTCTACCAGGGAAATTCAATCCAGATAGGTAAAAAAGTCCCGAGTTGCCATCTCCTTTGATCTGCCCTGTGCCAGCTGAGGCTTGGTAAAAATGAGAAAATAAATAGGATGAAGGGAAAGATGACCGGTTAGGACGGTAGAAAGAAGTTAGTTATATAATTCATAGCTATGGCAGCATTAAAGTGCATAACCTGTACCTATACTCGAGCGCCATGTACTGTTTCATCATAATTATCTATTTCTTTATGATCACAATAAAACCCATGTGAAGTACTAGAAGAATGGATGCATTTGATCAAAGAATAATTCTAATATACCTTGTACAAAGCAGCAGCGCTGTAGATTTTCTGCATGTTATGCGGACATATACTTTAATTTGGGATAGGGTGCACGCAAAGTACTTAGTCTTATTATTATTTTTATTATTCTTTGTCTTCTTCATTTAAGTTAAGACTATGTTCAAATATTACTCCAGTATTAAAAGTGGTGCCTTACCATCACTCCGGTAGTCATTAAATAATCCTTGCTACGCATATGTGGCCTTTTATATGTTGGCCTTTGGGCTTTTGTTACTGTAGCCGGCCATTAACAAAACCATGTGACTTACCTATATCAGTTGTGGTAATTTGTGTGGTAATTTGTTCTTCAAAATTTTAATTGTGGCACAAATAGCTCTTAAATTTTTTGATTTGTAGCGATTCGGTCCCTGAATTGTCTAAATTACAACCTGTTGTTAAATTTCTGACCAAAAACACAGGTGAGAAGCACGTTGTAATATCTAAAAATGTATTTAAAGAAAATAAATTGAATAAAAAGATTTATTGAGAATAAAAAAATGTAATTTTTGTATTTTTTACGGTTTTTAAAAATTTATAGAATATGTTTTAGTGATTGTGCATTTTTATTCTTGAAATTCCTAAATTACCTTTCAAATACACTTTCAGATGCCACCATGTGCTTCTCACGTATATTTTTGGTCAAAAATTTAATAGTATGTTGTAATTTAAATAGTCCATGGACCAAATTGCTACAAATTAGAAAGTTCAGGGACCATTTGTATCATTAACCCTAAAGTTTTTATTAAATTGCACATGTTTACGTAAATGAAATTGGTATTTTACTAACAATAATTAGTTTGGAAGGAAATTATAAAAAGAAACTTTAAGAGAAATTTTTAAATTTTCAAGAAACTTTAAGAGAGATTTTAAAATTTTTTTAAACAAAATTTTTTTTGATTATTTTGTTCATTATAATTAATTTTTAGTTATTTTCCTTCCAATTCCAACTAGAGCTAGTAAAATATTGATTTTGACTTTTAACAACCTTGCATCTGACTTAGAAATGGTCAATTTTGACCAATATTTTAATAATCACTAACGAAGAGGACTTAATTACCAAGATTTTTAAAACTTTAGGACTTAATTGTAAAAGAAATAAATTCAACCACTTTGCACATCGCGAATAATATAAGGGCCAAATATTACCAAAAACTCTTTTTTTTAAACAAAAAAAAAATCAATTATTGAGTGTGAAACACCAAAATAAATATGTATTTTTAATTTGTTATATGTGAGGGAGTATACTCCCTTAATGTGTATCTCTTGACCAAATTTAATTGTTTTTTTGAAATATGAAATAATTAGGTTATTGTATTATTTATTTATTTTGTTTAAACTTGAGGTGATCATATTGCAATTTTACTATTATGCAACTTAGGAGGTCGTTCAAAGTAGGTTAGAAAAAGGGATATTATCAATTTTGACTCTCTTTTAATATATATATAGAAAAAGAATGACAACCTATAAATCATTTACAAAATTAGAACTTTTATTGTCGTGTTATTTAATGAAAATTTTAGAGTTCCAGAATTACCCTTGACTCCCTTCTAGTCGAAAAAATCAAAAGTGAAAGAGGTGGTCAACCATGTTCGACTGGAGTTGGACAAATGGTTATTCGACTTAGTTGAATGCCGGTAAAAAAATTCGACCAGTTGCTTCGACCCTAGTTGAATTGTTCGACTTCAGTTGAACAGTGGTTCGACTTCTATCAAAAATCGATCGGAACAACCGGAAGAGTCGACATAACAAGTTTGAACGCGGACGAAATTTTTTGACCCTAGTCGAGTGGAGGCGCTGCCAGAGTCGGGATCAAGACTGGCGGTAGTGGCAGAAGTGGTTTGGAGCTTATCGAAGAAGAATATATTTTAGGACTTATTAAGGAATAGAGTATCTAAATAATTTTACATGTATGACATGGTATGGTGTAAATTCTCCATAGAAAAAAAAGAGAGAGAGAGAGAGACAGAGAATTAATTATCATATTGTGGTCAAATTTTACAATATTCCAGATTATAAGTTTTGGACTTATAATTAAGCGCAAGCAACCAAACCATTTGTATTTCGTTTCATTTTCTTCTAAATTTTCATTCTGAGCAAATAGACTTTGGTTTACTTGATCAATTTTTCCTCCAAGTTGACAAAGCCAAACCATGAAAAATCCTA
>JXTC01000466.1:0-49502 GCA_002914845.1 Trema orientale
AAGATTGATACTAATTGCGTGATATGAATATTATGCAATATGAGTATGTTTATTATTGGCTTAATATGCATGTGAGAATCTTGGGCTTCACAGTTGTAGTATTAATAATGAAATTTGTTAATATTCATCGGTCTCAATATAATAGATACTAACAAATTTATTTAAAGGCAATATTGTGTACTTTTTTTTTTTCATTTATATGCAAATTTTGCTTCATGCCCGAGAATTAGGATCATGCATGGCTCGGCCAATGAGTAACAGTAGGTACTATAGTGAATCCGTCGATCTTATATATCGTGCATGGTTTAGATAGATTCTTTTATAAGTGAAAGGCTTTCACTATACACCATTAAACATAGACCGAATAATAATTGAAAAACGTGAAATCCAATATAAGTCCAAGCATCATCAGCATCCACAACAAAAGTTAAATCCCAGAATGGCATACATAAGTCCACAGATAAAATAGAAAGTAGTAATCTTGGTTCAATGCTAATACAAAACCTAAATAATCTAAACACCACGACAAGAAGCTCTTAATATTACCAAGGGATGAACTATAGTCAAGATAACCTCTTACTCCTCCTGATCACCAAGATCGCACTGAACACCACCAGAGGAAGGGAGGAAGTGGTTGAGCATACAATGTCCAGTAGGAAAAATAATTACCAAATTGCCTACGCTTGCCAAATGGGGAGGTAATCAGAAGTAACAAAACCCTGCGCGGGTTTACAGACTCTGCACCGACGGTGAGGCACGCAGCGCCACACTGTAAACTCACGATGTTAACACGGTGCTCATGTGTGATCCTATGATACGTGCAATACAGAACTGAAGTGTGAAAATAATTATGTTCTGATTTTTCAGTTTAATCAGCATACTAGGTTCTATAGGAAAAAACAGGTAGTATAACGGCCCTATTTTTAATATACCCAAAATAACCTGTACTCAGAAAATTCCCATAGTAATATAATATATATATATCATACAATCAATTCCCATCACAGATATTTAAATCGTCTAGAAATCACATTTGTTCTCATATGTTGCAGAAAATAAGTTTTATTCGAAAACGATATAAAACAGAGATAATTGAGTCTCTACCTCACTCGAATAGTGATACCATGATATTGAATCCCCAAGGTGTCATTGACGATCGCTCGGAGGGTTGGGAACCAATTCTAAGTCCTCGATCGTCCTCTTGCGAAAAATCAACTTCTCACCGGAGCTTCAAAGCCACAAACAGACCTCTTCACTGAATTCCTAGCACCCAAAATAGCTAGGTTAGACATATAACTCGTCCAATTCGGATCCGGGCTCACACCGGGCCGGTGGCACGCAAATTAAGGCAAATCTTAGCCGTCTGATTTCGATTTTCGTGCTGATAACCAAACCTAGGTAATATATATATATCAATCTTCCCCATTTTCTGAGTACAATCCAAAAATGACAACAAAAACTTGATCCAACGGCCGGATTAAAAAGTCAAACCAAAACTGAAAATACCCAAAAATGGCAACTTTTGATTCGGATAGTATGGGGCTAAGATATATATACCTTGTCGATCCTTACGACGATACGAATCGAACAAGTCTGGTTTGAGGTCAAACGGAGGCTGGAATCTTCATCGGTGACGAAAAGTCCGAAACGGCTTTAATGGAGCTTTCTCCGGCGAACGGCGACTTGCAGCTGCTGGCGATGACCCGCAGACGTTCCTGGCATCACGGGGGTCAATGCTTGCTGGTTGGCTAGCCGAATGAGGCCCGAGGCAGCAGCGTGGCTCCTTGTCCCCTTCGGCCGAGAGTGAACAGCGAGCGAGAGAGAGATAGAGTCAACAGGAGGGGGAGAGAGAATAGAGAGGAGAGAGGGAGAAGAAATGACAGGGGCACGTGGCCCTGTCTTATAGGGCAGTGCAATTTTTAAAAATTGCACATAAGTCCTTAGTTTTTCAAATCTCTTGCAAAATAGTCTCCCAAAATTTGCAATTTAGTCCCTTAGCACAAAACTTTTACAAATTAATCCGTCCAATATTATATCTAGAAATTGGTAAAATATCCAAACTACCCTCCCAAAAATCCGGGATTTTATATTTTCTCCTCCTTATAGGAATTTCGTCCCGAAATTCAAGGTACAAGTCAAAGTTTACATCACTATACAACTTCCTACTGAAAGTTAAACAAATGAGGATACTTCTCGTACATCTCTGTCTCGAGTTCCCAAGTAGCCTCGTCTTCTTTGTAATGTTCCCAAAGCACCTTGATAAGCAGAATCTCTCTGTTGCGAAGTACCTTCAACTCTCTTGCCAACAAGCAAACAGGCTACTCTTCATAGGACACATCTTCTTAGATCGGTACATGCACATACTGAATAATATGAGATGAGTTCGGTGTGTACTTCTTCAACATCGACATGTAAAACACATTATGCACGTGACCCAACTGCACAAGTAGATTCAAGCGATACGCCACTGGTCCAATTCTCTCAATGATCTCAAAGGGACCAATATACTTTGGAGCAAGCTTACCCTTAACTCCGAATCTTGTAACACCACGCCTTGGAGTCACTTTCAAGAATATGAAATCACCAGTATCGAACTCTACCTCACGCCTCTTAGAGTCAGCATAACTATTCCGGTGACTCTGGACCTCTTTAAGCCTCTCTTGGATATCCTTGATCTTCTCAGTAGTCTCCTCAATCAGTTCAGGTCCAAGAGTAACATGCTCTTCGGGTTTTGCC
The DNA here is from genome assembly GCA_002914845.1 of Trema orientale. NCBI lineage: Eukaryota > Viridiplantae > Streptophyta > Magnoliopsida > Rosales > Cannabaceae > Trema > Trema orientale. The sequence goes on from JXTC01000466.1 coordinate 2,737, forward strand.
CAACACAAAGGCGATCTACACAGCCTCCCATACAACGCTTCATATGGAGCCACACCCACACTAGTTTGGTAACTGTTATTGTAAGCAAATTCCATTAAAGGAAGATGATCATCCCAGTTCCCACCAAAGTCCAGTATGCAAAAACGTAGCATATCCTCAAGAATCTGATTGGTCCTTTCAGACTGACCATCTGTCTCAGGATGGTGAGCTGTACTGATATCCAACTGCGTACCAAATGCTTTCTGCAAGGCTCTCTAAAACTTGAAAGTAAACCTTGGATCTCTGTCAGAAACTATGCTTGAAGGCACACCATACAAGTGTATGATGTTATCCACATATAGTTTACTAAGCTTAGTGAGAGAGTAGTCAATTCAGATCGGTATAAAGTGAGCACTCTTCGTCAACCAATCGACTATCACCCAAATTGCATCGTTCTTCCTCAAGGTCTTCGACAAACTGGTCACGAAGTCCATCGTGATCTTGTCCCACTTCCATTCCAGAAGGGGTAATGGCTGAAGTAACCCAGCTGGCCTCTGGTGCTCAGCCCTGACTTGCTGATAAGTCAAACACTTAGCCACAAAAGTAGCCACGTCCTTCTTCATATCTTTCCACTAATACTGCCGCTTTAAGTCCCGGTACATCTTAGTATTACCCGGATGTACTATAAACCTTGATTTGTGAGCCTCAATTAGAATAGTTTCTCGAAGATTAGGGTCATTGGCTATAGCCAACTTCCCACTGAAAAGCAAGAACGCTTCTCTGTTAGTGCTTCAACCATCTAACTGTTCACCATTCTGAAGTCGATTCCAGGTTGCCCTCAACTCCTCATCTTGCCACTGACTTTGCTGGACAGTCTGGAGAAGAGATAGTGAAATCACAATGTTGCTTAGGCAAGCAACACCTTCATTCTCGAAATACTGCAAGTTATAGTCGCCAATCGCAACTGAGTTCTTCCAATCTTCGAACACCAGTGCAGCTAGTACGAGGCTTCGTACTCAGTGCATCGGCTACAACGTTGGCCTTACCAGGATGATACTGTAGGTTGAAGTCATAATCCTCCATATACTCAACCCATCTTCATTGTCATAAGTTCAGATCCTTCCGGGTAAAGAGATACTTCAAACTCTTATGATCGAAGAATATGTCAAACTTCACACCATACAAGTAACATCTCCAAATCTTCAGTGCAAAGATCACTGCTGCAAGTTCCAGATCATGGGTGGGATAGTTCCTCTCATCTGGCTTCAACTGACGAGAAGCATAAGCCACAACTCGACTATTCTGCATTAAGACACATCATAAACCCGTCTTCGAAGCATCGATATACACCATATAAGGTTCATTACTGTCAGGAACAGTACGAACAGGTGCGGTGGTTAAGCTCTGCTTCAACATAATAAAAGCCTCTTCACTTTCATGATCCCAAATAAACTTGACGTCCTTCCTGGTCAACTTGATTAAAGGCAAAGTAATACTCGAGAAATCTTGCATAAAACGACGGTAGTAGCCTGCCAAACCGAGGAAACTACGTACCTCCGTCACATTTCTCGGTCTTTCCCACTCCAGAACAGCTTTTATCTTAGCGGGATCGATTGAAATACCTCCATGAGAAATTACATGACTCAAGAACTTTACTTCTGACATCCAAAAGTCACACTTCGATTTCTTGGCATACAACTGATGATCTCTCAAGGTCTTGAGTACTATCCCTAGATGTTCGACATGCTCTTCTCGAGTCTTAGAATACACCAAGATGTCGTCGATGAACACAACTACAAAACGATCCAAAAACAGCCTGAAAATCTAATTCATGAAATCCATAAAGGCCGCAGGAGCATTCGTCAAACCAAATGGCATCACCAGAAACTCAAAGTGACCATATCAGGTTCTGAATATTATCTTAAGTATATCATCTTCTTTTATCTTCAATTGATGATAACCGGATCTCAAATCGATCTTTGAGAAGAACCGTGAACCACCGAGTTGATCAAATAACTCATCTATCCTTAGCAAAGGACACTTGTTCTTCACCATTAACTGATTCAACTTCCTGTAGTTCACACAAAGTCTCAACAAACCATCAGCTTTCTTCGCAAAAAAAACAAGAGTACCCCAAGGAGAAGTACTACTGTGAATGAAGCCTTTGGAAAGCAGATCATCCAACTGTTCTCTTAATTCTTCTATCTCAGCAGGCGCTATGCGATAGGCTAGAATAGAAACTGGCTGAGCTCCAGGAACTAGTTCAATACAAAATTCGATCTCTTTATCAGGTGATAACCCCGATAAGTCTTCAAGAAACACCTCCGAATATTCACACACCACCGGAATCTATTGGTCTTGATCGTCTGTCCTCACCTCGCCATCCATGGCAAACAAGTTCTCATAACGCTCGAGTTTCTTTCTTCCACCCAAGCACACTTTCAGAATAAGACTAAGCTCCAATGGACTCGTTCTAGCTTGATAGAAAATAGGATATCCATCACTAGGAAAAAGAGTCACTGGCTACGTATGACAATCGACAACGGCTCAATATTTCGACAATCAATCCATACCGAGTGTCACGTCATACTGCCCCATCGGTAACACAATCAAATCAACAAGTAACTTCCTATCACCAACCATAATCCGACAAAACTTACACATACTAGACATATAGGCTACTCCTTCTATAGGTGTACCCAACGTCAATACATAATCTAAATCAGAAAATTTCAACCCCAACAATTGAGCAAACAACAAGGATACGAATGAATGGGATGCACCAGTATCAAACTAAACATGTGCCCAAGAGTGTGAAATAAGGATCATACCGTCAACAACACCTCGGCCAGTGCGATTCTGAGTGTCATCTGCTCCAGTAAAAGCATAAACTTGGCCAGTCACCTTTCCTTTCCCTTTGTTGCCTCTCCCCTGACCAGGACGGCTACTGCTGGATCCTAGACCACTACTGCCAAAACCACGCCCACTCTGACTCCCTGAGGCCTGAAGAGTCTGAAAGTTCTGAGTGTAACCCTAAGGGTGGTACTGATGCTGATAAGGCTGAGGGGAAGTAAAAGTCTGCGAAGCACCCTGTGACTATTGCAGCCTCGCCTGAGTGTTCTGATAAGGAACAGAACCTGACTGGCTCCTCTGCGGCCCTCCTTGAGAAAGAGGAGATTTCTGTAAACGAGTAGGACACTCCTTCTTCTGGTAACCCGGCTGGCCACAAGCAAAACATCCCCTATAAAGACTACCTCTGCCACCCCCTGAAGAACCACCATTGTTCGAGCTCCTACTGCTTGGAGTACCCTGGGCTGACCACTGCCCCTGGTTCCTTCTGGTGGCTTTCCTGTCATTACCTCTCCGCTGGTTCCTCCTGGAATCAAATTCTTCTTCGATGGCCTCTGCCCGCTGGGCAACCACCGCAATCTCAGGGAAAGTATGGAAGGTCTAAGTGCCAATCCTGTTTAAAATGTTCCGATTCAGACGACTCCTGAACTTGGCAATTCGGGACTTCTCACTCGTACCTAGGTCAAGGGCAACACTTGCCAACTCAGTGAACTCATTCAGGTACTCATTCACCGTTCTGTTATCTTGGACCAAAGTCTCAAACCGATTTATAATCTTATCCTGTTGATCCTCATTGGCATACTGAGCCCTGAAAATCTGCTCAAAGCCTTCCCAAGTCAGACCCACGATATTCTGTATCCGTTCCACAGTCTTCCACCAACGAATGGCACTCCCGGACAGACGGGTAACGGCAAAGACTGCCCAAAACTCTACCGGACTACCAAGGGATCGAAAATGCCTCTCCATCTCACGCAACCAAGTAATTACCACGAGAGGATCTGGTCTCCTGTCAAACTGCCCTGGCTGGAGGCGCATGAATCGCTGGAGGTAATCTGACTAATCCTACTGACGTGCCCTCAGAGCTGGAAGCTGACAGTCTAGATCATCTGGGCAAACACCTAATGCATTGCCTCGATCAGATGAGAGAGATCCGGAAGTTGAGGCGATTCAGCACCCGGCTGGTGCCTCGAAACTCTTCCAGGAGGCATCCTTACAAGTCTGAAATAATATGCCAACCTGTTAGTGAGATAATGATGCATGCTTGTCATAAAAATAACTTCAATCTAGTTTAATGGTGATACGTCCGAGCTATTAAACTCAAGCTCTAATACCACAATTTCTGTCATGACCCAAAACTCGGGCCAGTGGCAGAAGGGAAATTTCATAAGTTGGGAAATTCCTTGATTTATTTGAAAAGTGTCTAAAAAGTTCTAGTTTTACAAACAGTCTATTTTAATAAAATATTTAAAATTTCATCCCCTGAACCTCTCCCACAGTTCATATACACTACTAAATATAGATCGAATAATAATTGAAAAACGTGAAATCCAATATAAGTCTAAGCATCATCAGCATCCACAACAAAAGTTAAATCCCAGAATGGCATATATAAGTCTACAAACAAAATAGAAAGTAGTAATCTTGGTTCAATGCTAATACAAAACCCAAATAATCCAAACACCACAACAACAAGCTCTTATCATTACCAAGGGACGAACTACAGTCAAGATAACATTTTACTCCTCGTGATCACCAAGATCGCACTGAACACCACCTGAGGAAGGAAGGAAGGAGGTGAGCATGCAATGCCCAGTAGGAAAAATAATTACCTCAATCTAAAATATTTTAGTGATGGAAAATTCCTGCATGGCTAGCTTAGTCCAAAACATACATACATATATAATCCAAACCGGAAATCCATACATATATAAAGCAGTGTAATCAAAACTATTCAATTCATATGCACATGACACAAATCATCCCAAACTCATGAGCTCTCATCCTCTCATCTGTGGAAACCCAGGATGATGGCACTAAATGTTGCTAACAGCCTGCCTGATACCTAAGCCCATACCCGGAGGGGACACCCATGTGTCACCCACCAAACCTTGAGGGGCAACCAAATTGCCTACGCCTGCCAAATGGGGAGGTAATCAGAAGTAACAAAACTCCGAGCGAGTTTACGGACTCTGCACCTACGTGCCCCACTGTAAACCCATGATGCTAACACGGTGCTCATGTGTGATCGTATGACACGTGCAATACAGAACTAAAGATGCTCTGATTTTTCAGTAAAATCAGCATACTAGGTTCTATAGGAAAAATAAGCAGTATAACGGCCCTATTTTTAATATACCCAAAATAACCTGCACTCAGAAAATTCCCAGAGCAAAACAATTTATATACATCATACAATCAATTCCCATCACAGATATTTAAATCGTCTAGAAATCATATTTGTTCTCATATGTTGTAGAAAATAAGTTTTATTCGAAAACGATATAAAATAGAGGTAAATGAATCCCTACCTCGCTCAAATAGCGATACCACGCTATTGAAACCCCAAGGTGTCGTTGACGATCGGCCAGAGGGTCGGGAACTAATTCTAAGCCCTCGATAGTCCTCTTGCAAAAAACTGACTTCTCACCGGAGCTTCAAATCCATAAACGGACTTCTTCACTGAATTCCTAGCACCCAAAATAGCTAGGTTAGACATATAACTTGTCTAATTTGGGTCTGCGCTCACACTGGGCCGGTGGCATGCAAATCGAGGCAAATCTTAGCCGTCTGATTTCAATTTTCGTGCCGGTAACCAAACCTAGGCAATATATGTATCAATCTTCCCCATTTTCCAAGTACAATCCAAAAATGACAACAAAAACTCGATCCAATGGCCGGAACAAAAAGTTAAACAAAAACTCAAAATACTCAAAAATGGCAACTTTTGATTCGGGCAGTATGGGGTTAAGATATATAAACCTTGTTGATCCTTATGATGATACGAATCTAACGAGCCCAGTTTGAGGTCAAACGGAGGCCAGAATCTTCGCCGGTGACCAAAAGTCCGAAACAGCTTCAACGGAGCTTTCTCTGGCGAACGGCGGCCAGTAGCTGCTGGTGATGATCGGCGGACGTTCCTGGCGGCACGGCGAGTCAACGCTGGCTGGTCGGCTGGCTGGACGAGGCTCGAGGCGGCGGCGCTGCTCCTTGTCCCCTTCGATCGAGAGTGAACAGCGAGCGAGAGAGAGAGAGTCGACGGGAGGGAGAGAGAGAAGAGAAAGGAGAGAGGGAGAAGAAATGATAGGGGCACATGGTCCTGTCTTATGGGGCAGTGCAATTTTTAAAAATTGCACATAAGTCCCCAATTTTTCAAATCTCTTGCAAAATAGTCCCCAAAAATTTGCAATTTATTCCCTCAGCACAAAACTTTTGCAAATTAATCCTTCCAATATTATATCCAAAAATTGGTAAAATGTCCAAACTACCCTTCCAAAAATCTGAGTTTTTACAATAGTAGCTAGTAATAATTTCATAGTTAATTATTTAAAGTTTCAATAATGCATTCCATCTTATTTGCCAAATGTTAGGGCGTTCGCAACGTGGTACGTGTGATTAAAAGTTTCATGGCCTTGAACATTTTATAGGAGTTTCCCCACTATTTCATTTGATGAAGGTTAGGATAATGTGCTCCATCGTTTGATGAGGTAATGTCACGATTCGAGATTGGAGTCAGTGATAGAATGAGTATTTTATGAAATAGAAACACCAAGTTTTATTTAAAAAAATTCAAAAATTATTAAACATTTGTTCTAGCCTCTAAAAGTATTTGAGGGAAAATAATCCCAAAGTGTTTGCATCAATACCCTTTAAACATAGATTACAATAAAAATAGCTATTCAAAGTTGTGTATCACCAACCCATAGACATAGTTTATAGAGACTATAATCACTTTTATAATTAAGACTCTCAAAACCATAAACAAGCCAAATTCCTACTTATTTTCATATTCACGAATATAGTAGGAATCTCCAAAGTAAGACCACTAATAGTAAGCTTCAAGTGCCACCTTCTAAATCTCTTTGTCCATGTTACACTAAGCACTACCTGAGAGGGGAAAGAAGGGGGGTGGACTAATATCCAATAGAGAAACGATAACAAGTTTTTATAATAAACAGTATATTTATTTTCACAAATTTCTACATGGTTAGTTTCCTTATTTCAAATAATTTGTAAATACCAGTTTCTCAAACAGATTTATCAAAATCTATATTTACAAACTAATATCAGAATACATTCTAAAACATAGTACATACCATACAAGTCAACCACAAATCTACTAACTATTATATAACTCTGTAATATTTAATTCATGACATATGTGAATTTCATATCATCTATATGATGAATGTGAGTTATTCCAGTATTCTAATTGAAAACTGTGATTCCGATGGCCGTGTGAGACAATATGCAATAAAAATATGTGACATGATGCAGATATGTACATTTTGCGATCAAATCAATAAATCAACCATACAGTGATTTCCATTCATTCCGAATCACGAATTTTAACCCAACACATTTTTCTTAATATTTAAATCACAAAATTAAATTTAATCAAAATCAATCCAAACTATTTATGATAAACCAATTTAAAAGCAAATGACCGAGCCCCTACCTCAGATGAGTATAATAATTCTCTATCGAAGCTCGTATGAATTTCCATGAGTCGTTTAGAAGTCTGTTGGACGAATTAGTAGCCAAAACAGCTTGCTTCGTAAAATAACTTTTCCAACAGAGTCTCAAATAGTAAAACAAACATCACTAATGAATTTCTAGCATCCAAAATAGCTAAGTTAGATATATAATTTTACTGATTTGGGCTCTAGGCCGAAACCAAATTTTCAGCATGCAAAAGAGACTATTCTCGAGCCTCGTGTCTCGAAATTTGTGCCATTTCGAAACATATCGATATTTTATATCCAAGTTCATCTCTTGACCTCAATTAATCTAAATTTGAGATCGAAACTTTGTTTTGAGATCCCGAGCCTTAAACGGGCCTTAAATCCGAAAGTTACAAAATACCATTTTTTGAAATATTTATAAAAACGCCATTTCACTTCGAGATGTTACACGTCTCCGGATTTCGATTCAATACCAAATAATCATATATGTTCATGTTTTAAGCTATCTCGTATAATTTTCTCGGCCTAAATAATAATTTTAGAAAAATATTTACAAAAATACCATTTTTAAAACTTTAAAAATGGCGAAGAACAAAAAATGCCTACTGACGGCGAATTAACGGCAACAACCGATTGGAATTTGTGGGCGAGCTCGAGACGAATTGATATGTACTAGCGAAGAGTGGAAACGATGTCCGATGGTGGTCGTTTGCCGGAAAAACCCATCCGGTTGGCGTTGTCTTTGGGAGCTTCTAGCTCCGATTACCGGTGGCGAGGGGTGGTGAGGAGGGTGGCGGCAGCTTTGTTAGTGAGTTACGGTGGTCGCGAGCCAGTGCGTCAGGCTGTTAGGAGCGCGAATGGTCGGTGAGTGAACAGTAACCGATAAAGCTTATTTTTTAGTATTCAGGGGCTCTTCGTGAGAAAGAAGGGAAATTTAGGGAATTTTTCTTGACTGACTGACCATTGTTTTAAAAATTGCACCTTTACCATATTTTCAAAGATTTCTTACATTTACATCCTTCCTTAATTGCATTTTAGTTCCCACTTCTAAAGTTTCTTTATACTTTTGCCCAGATGAACTTAGACTTAATAATGTCTGTATCTCAATCTGGGAAGTAGTTCCTCTACAATACTGAATCCGCCAGTAGAAGAAAGAAGAGTCCTGTTCAGCCTCTTTCCAAGATTTGATGATTCTATAATAGCTTACGGAACTGACAATTTATCATTCTATTGGATCGTTGTGAGTCTCGTTAACTGAGATTAGTTCACTCCGTCCTACCTTGACTGCTTGACTTCTTCTTCTGCCTTGAACACTGACTTCTATTCATATAAAAGATTCTATCTTAATTGGCTCGTGAGCAATGACGATCAAAGAAGAGAAGGAAATGCCCGACTTCTGTCAAAGACAAGTAAGGGGATAAGAAGATCAATCTTTCTCCCCTGCAAAGCTATCGAAGAAGAGGAGTAGAAAGTTTCATAATAAGTTAATAATCTTTCACCGGGCAACAACCTTCTTTTCTCTGTCTGCTTCGTTGAAGTCGGAAGGAGTTCTATTTGTATCGGTATGCCAACTGCTTGAATGAATACCTTCATTTCGGTTAGCTTTGCTTGACTAATCGATGGAAAACCTATCTTGCTTGATACCTAGCTCGCTTTCCTTATCGATAGAAAACTTATCTTTCTACTCTTTCTTTCTCGCATAGAGGCACAAGCAGGCCTATGATCGATCTATGCGAACTACATTTCAGATATTTTTAATTTTTTACTTCGAAAATAGAAAATTACCAAAATACCCTTGGCCTTAAATTACTTTTTTACCCTTAATTAAAATCAGGTTTTTACAGATAATATCCATTCTTTCAGTGAACATTCCTATTCATCGAGTTAGAAACTTTCATGGTTAAGTTCATAGAGAGTTGCCACTAGTGACGGAGCCATCAATATTTTTCAGGAGTGGTAAAATCTAATGTTAAATATTTAAAACTTTTTCCCCTTTTTTTTGGCTCTTTATATATTTTTTTTTCCTTTCAAATTGATTCGTAATTGAGTAATATAATTTAGGCCAATGTAAAAACGATTGAAATACAAATGGTCAATATGGACATAATTTAAATGATACTTTAAAGTGAGGTCCAAAGAAAATTAATTCATAAAAGTGTGGAAAAAACTAACTATTTAATAATAATAGAAGTAAAGTTTAAAAATCATAAAATTCAATGGGTAAATTTTACATTATTAAAATTTAAGGGGCAAATGAAGGATCTAATTGAATATATTTATAAATACTAGCATAAAAATGAAAATTATGGGGGCACCTGAGCCCAAGATGGCTCCGTCTATGGTTGCCACAATGATCATTCTTTCCTCTAACTTTTTATTATTAAGAAAAAACACAAAAAGAATAATTACATCTTTATCCCCACTACTTTATTGCATTTATCTTTTTAAATTAAACTTATTACATTTTTTAAGAATGACAAATTTAAATTATTTCCAATGCATTCATTCTAAAGATGGTGTCTCAATTTTGAATTTAACATGACATATTAATATTCTGAACACATTTTTGGACTTATGCTTTAATGCTATATATCGTACTAAAATAAATGTTATTCGTATTTAAAAATTATCCAACTAGCAACCTCCTACTCATTGTATCACATTTCTGTAAATTTAAAGCTCATACTAAATTTCAGCATGTGTTATTTTTTGAGTTATATTTGAAGTGCGAAATAACACATTCTATAATTTAGTTGCATTTACACCCATAGGTCCTACTAGTAACCTCATAATGAGAGAATGGACTTATTTATGTATATTATCATAACTAACCATCATTAACATGTTGCATATTTAAAACTACTTATATACCTCATTTCCTAATAAACTCTAAATAACCGTATAATACCTAGCCAACACTAAACCATTCTCGAACGTGTTTGACCGAGGTTGATCATAGTCGAGAGTGCTCGACTGGGGTCGAGTTTTGGTGAGGCAGTGGCATAGTTAGAATTTTGAAAGTTTCATTAAATGAAAGTCCTAATTTTATAAATGATTTATACTTTGTCTCTTTTTTCATCAATTGCTTTAGAAGATGGTTAAAATTGATGAAGCTTTATAATTTATGTTAAATATAGGATATGTATATGCCAATATGGAGACCACTTTTTTGTGCTCATATGTTAATATTTAGCATTGAATGTGATATTATATGCTTATTGGAGATGCTCTAGCCTCCTATATCTTCACATTTATAAATGGTAACAAAATACCCTTATGACATGTTCTTGACAATCAATTTATAGAAAATTATTCTCTCAAAAATGAATTTCTTAGTTACCAACTTTTCATATATCTTTCACAATTAATTTGGGTAAATTATTTCCGAAAAATATGTAAGAAAGAATGATTAAATTCTTAACATTAACAAATCTAATGGTATAAATTTGTCATTTACTATACAAATATATATATATATATTCCTTACTTTTAGTTCCAACATAATCTATGACTAAAAGTGTAAAATTCATGACTGAAAAATCACATTATTAATATATATGTTGTGACCAAAAAGTCTGTGATAAAACATTTAAGCTACAAACAATGTAATTTATTATGATTAAGTATATTTTAGTCACAACATTTTTTATACATAAAAAGATGTGATATAGTGACAAACTGTCTTTAATAATGACAACTTGTAACTAAATACTATTAAATTTTGAGGCATTATTAATTTTGACTCTCATTTAATACATGCGGTAAAAAAAAAGGACAATCTATAAACTATTTACAAAACTAAGAATTTTATTGCTATGTCATTTAATAAAAATTTCAAAATTTTAAAATTACCCTTGACTCGAGTGGTCGAAAATTTTTGACCAAGTTGAAAAAGTCAAAAGTAAAGTAGGCAGCACCAGGAAGGCAGCCGACCATATTCGACTGGAGTCGAAAATGTTCGACTACTGTCGAACGCCAGTTGAAAATTTTTGACCAGTGGCTTCGACCCCGGTCGAATTATTTGACTACAGTCGAATAATGGTTCAATCCCAGTCAAAAATTCTGGCCGTCAGTCTTAAAATTGATTGGAACAATAAGGAGAGGCGGCAGAATAAGTTAGACCATAGTCGAAATTTTTCGACCCTAGTTGAGCGGAGGCACCAGGTCAGGATTGGGACCGGCAGTGATGGCAGATTTACTTTGGAGTTTATTGAAGAAGAATGTATTTTAGGGTTTATTAAGGAATAGGGTATCTAAGTAAAATTCTCCTTAAATTTTTCTTTGACTACTGAATCCCAATAAATTTTTACTGTGAATAAATGTTACTTTTTGTCACAAAAGTTTTTTATTGTGGCTAAAAAATTGTCGTTAAATGATGATTTTTTGTAATGATTCTTTAGAAGTTGGAAATATAGGGTCAGTTCAAAGATAAACACGGAATAGAGAATAAACATAATTACTGACGAGTGCAGCCCAAGCAGGCCACGCAAAATTCCTTTTAAAGTGTTAGATGTTATCTATTATTATTAGAAAGAAAAAAAATTGGTATACATGTACACTCCCAAGTAGAGGTTATTGACCAATTAAAAATATAAGATCTATATATATATATATGTGTGCGTGTGTGTGTGAGATATGTGATTTAAGCTAAAGAAGTAATGACAAGCAGATAGGGTGAAACAGAGAGGTCGTAAGTAAATAAATATGCATACTAATTGTAATTCTTCTAATTATATGTGATGATTTGTTTTCATTTTGTTCTTATGTGCGCTTCCATTGATAATTTCCTATCAAGTAATTGTATCAAGACAAATTCTATGAGCTAAACCATATTAGCTAGTGAAGGATCTCAAATGAAACCACATTGTTATAAATATGGATATTCGTACTTCTCCTCATTCATGCTCCAGACCAATTAAATAGAAAGCATGAAAAGAACAACACCGGAAGCTTTTAATTATATTTAGTTTGTCGTGAAATGATTAAAGGGATAATTAAGTACTTTTATAGAAACAAATATTGGCATTTGGCATATATAAATTATCTCGAGTTCGGGGCTAAGAAAATATAAAATGATTCAGTTAGGTCAAGACAGCAACTAAATAATTATTAATGCCATGTAAGCTTGTTAGAGGCAAACAATTCGACCTAAATCCAAAAATTTTAAGTGTACATATAAACATAGAGATTTTCACCCCAACTCTGGATCTGAAATAAAATAAATCACTATTTTGTTGTCGTTTAATTAGTCAACGAAAACAGAGATCAAAACAAATCTGGAACGGTGCTAAGAATATGATAAATAAAAATTGGTACTTTTCCTACTAGTACGTACCTTGTGTCACGAACAAAGAATATCCATTTATTTAATCACAACAAAACTTTTTTTAAACTAAAAGTTACATTTAAAACATTTATTTATTAAAACCTAAAAAACCATATAGCCTTTCTCTCTATATACATCTCTTCCCAACAAAAAAGCCAGCTCTAGCTTACTTGGAGGCCAGAGAGGGGGGTCTTCCCTTCTCCTTCTTTGGCCCCCTCTCCACATCTTCTTCTTCTCTTCCTTCCTACTTCAATTTTAATAAGTCCATATCTTAAGCTGGTTTACCTTTTGTGTGGATTTTAGTTCGGTCTAAATATTAAATCTGAGATTTTTTTCTCAAATCTAGATTTATTTAATGACCAGTTTTTATTTTGTTTTCTTTTCTACGAGTATGAATCTCAATTAATGCTGGCCTCATATAGTTTACCCTGACAGGAATAAAGCCATGAGTAAGTGTTGAAAGCAATAGATTCATGGTGGTCCTTGTTATTTCTTTTTCTTGAAAAATTAGGGTAACTCACATATTTGTTCTTAGTTGTGTTTGTGATTCATTTTTCGTTTCCTTTTTTTGAGGAGTTTAAAATTATAATCCTTATACTTACATTGAAATTTGAAGTTTTTTTCTTCGATTAATGATATTTTCTTGAGGAGTCCGTTTATATTAAAAAAAAAAAACTAAAAGTTACACTTAGTTATCACTAAAAGTGCATTTAATTATAATATATTTCATTTTCTGTGACTAAAATTTTTAGACACAGATTTTTTAGTCACGACATAATAATAATGATATTCTTTTTAGTCAAGAATTTTTCACTTTTAATTATAAATTTTATTATGATTAAAAGTAAAGTATTTTGTTTTGTATTATTTTTCATTGATTAATGTAACTGACTAAGCTACACGAGTAGATGATCTATATTTGATGTTATTGCAAACTTAGAAATGAGAAATTTTCCCACAGATTTATATATACTACTTTAGGGTCTATCAAGTTTACAACGCTCAATATTCATATTATGCATCTTTGAAATATTTGTTTTATCCTAATATAATAGGGTAGAGCTCTACTGTTATGCTTGTGATCAGAATCGTTACCATAACCTGAGTTCTAATGCAACTTTCGCCTCTTCTTGGAAGGAAAACGATCAAAGTAATAACGATTCCGGACCATAGTTCTCGTTGACGGGATCATCCATAAATGTAATATAATATACAAGTACTTAATGATCCAGTGATTATATACATATATAGGTCTGTCTATAGTTCCACAAATATATACATATATATATATATATATATTGGGCAAAATAGACACATCTTCAGCGTTGACGCTCCCAATAAGAAGGTTTCCGCTTCCTAAATCTGCTTTTTATTCTTGTATAACATTTTATTTAAATGTAAGTATAATATTCTGATAGGAACGTGTAACATTTTTAATGCGGGGACTATTTTTTAAGTGAATGATTATATATTAAATAAATGGATCATCGTAAACATATTGGGAGATAGAATGATGATCAATTTGTCTCTTTTGAATCAATAGTGATACAAATACAAGCAAAATTCAGAGGAAAAGAGTACTTAGTATCTTTATGCTCTCAATGATCGAGATCTATGTCCCTCTTAGAAACAAAATGAAAGAAAGAAAGGAATTGGAGTTCTATATAACTAGCTACTTATTACGAATGTATTGACTAAGCCCTCCTTGTATAACAGCTGAATTGTAACTGAGGAATAAATTAATTTATGCAAGGAAAGCAAAAGAATATGTTTTATTGTGCTATGTTTTTATATATAGGGAGAAATCTAGTAAAATATGCAAAAAAGCGTACCAAATTTGACCCATATGCTTCGCTCAATAATACTTCGTAAAATATGCATATGTCTTCTTAAAAGACCAATTTATCCCCAATTATTTCTATGCCTTTCTTAAGATAGCAAACATGATTGTTCTCTCTTCTCCTCCAAGAACAACGCAAAGCAAGTTAAAAATAAATTGAGCCATCTAAAAAAAAACTACAACATTTACTTCAATTGGGTTTCCATACAAATCGAACTCATATTGTTCCAAAAAAAGCGAACTCATATCTGCTCGACACAAAATCAACCTGATAAATGACATAAGACAAGATCGAACAGAACCTTATCGAAAGGCCTTTCCAATATTCAGCAATTTCGTCGATGACATAAATTCCATGATTTTTCATAAAAATAGAATCTTATTGAAGCTGTAAACAAACTCGATTAGGCCAGTTAACCTGCCAAACTCAACACAATTCAAGCCGAAATTCACAGGTTCATGAGCTGAGATTGGATTGCGCTGGTTGGGTTGCGGGTTTAGCCAATGAGTACCCACAAAAATACAAGAGAAATTGTGATATATATGCATCTTTTTAAATTTGACTTAGTAGATGTCTATTCCTTTTAATTTATAGCAAAATATCCACCCGTTTAAAAATTAAATAAAATGTCAGCTAATAAATATTATTGTTTTCCGATTTTACCCTCAATTAAAATTTCCAATTTTTTCCATTTTCATAATCTCTCGTTATTCTCTCTCTCTCTCTCTCTCTCTCTCTCTCTCTTGTTTTTTATTGTTTAGCCATTGAATTTTCAGATTCTTATTTTCAAATCTCCGTCGTTCTTTTCGAATTTTTGGAGAAATCTTGTTGTTTTCCGACGTTATTTTGCTTAATCTTCTTTTTCTCTGGCATTTTTGGGCTCATCTTCGTCGTCTTCGGTATTTTTCTGGTTCTACTTTTTCTTCTCCGGTGATTTGGTCGATTTCTTCTTTTGCATTGGTCGAGTTCGACTTTGGATTTGAACTTGTTAGGTATGTATTATTTTCTTGATTTTGATTTTCTTTTTTTTAATCATATCTATATTTTTGTATCTGATTATATTATGTATGTTTTTGGGGATTTTTATTTGTGCTTCTAATTCGTGTTATAATTATTGTTAGTTTAAGTCTAATCCTTGTTTTTTTTTCTTATGACTGTGTTTTTTAGAATTATACTATATAATTAGTAATGATTCATTACTTTTTTGTTATGGTATGTATTATTATTGTAGTGGTATATTTATTTTTTCTGGTGGTATACGCTACTGCTGTTTTATTGTTTTTGTTGTTGAATATATTTAATATTCTTGTTTAATTCATAATTTTTTAGTCTTTGTATATGCGTTTTTTGTCGTGGTATATAGTATTTCTCTTATGTGGCTATTATTGATTACCATGCCAATTATTTTGCACTTTGGTTTATAGATTTTTGGTCGTGGTATATAGATATTTTGTCATGGCATATGAGGTTATGTACCAGATTCAGATTCATTACACTGATATATTGGATTTTTTTAATTTTCTTTCCATATGCTTTTACACAATGAATTTTTGGTTATGGTATATGGAGCTATATTCCAGATTCATTACTTTAAGTATAAAATATTGTTATTTTATTTCTAACTCTTGTTCTTACACTTTGAAGTAAATTAATTTTTGGTCTTGGTATATGAAATTTTTGTCATGGTATATAAAGTTATATACCAGTTTCCTAAACTTAGATATTCGATATTTTGTTATTTTGTTTCTATCTATTTTCATTTCGAGGTACATGAATTTTTGCATGTATTCTTATTTATGTAGCGTAGAGAATCATGTACTATTTCTTTTTTTTTTTTATCATGTTGTAACTATTGAATTTTGTTAATTGTTTGTTTTGTTATAGGGATAGCAATGATACCTATTATTATCCGTTATGATGGTCGTTGGGATGAGAATAAAAAGTACGTTGATTTTAGATTTACTGGTTATTTGGTTAAAGAAGGAACAACGTATTTAGAGTTTGTTGAATTTCTTTTCAAAGAGCCTTATTTAGGTCTTGATAGATTGAGATATATATATATATATATATATATATATATATATATATATATATATATATATATATATATATATGATTCATTTGTTTGTTGACATAGATTATGATAGTTCTAGAAATAATCTTTTAGAGATTAAGAGCGATAGTGGATTGGCTTGGTGTTTGTATATGGCAAAGGATGATAATGCTATAAAGTACTCACTCATCATTACTTATGATGAGGTACTTTTAGAGGATATAAGTATGAGTACACTTAGTATTGGTCCTATTGGTTCATCTTCATTAGAGAAGAGTTCATCTGTTAATTAGCACAGTTCATCTTTTTTAGGTAGGGATTCATGTGTAATTGAGGCTGGTTCATCCTCTTTAGGGAGTGGAACATGTGTTCTTGAGATTGGTTCATCTTCTAAATGTAGTGATTCAGCAAGGACATTTGAGGTTGGTTCATCTTCTCACAAAGCTGGAAGTTTCATTGTTTCTTCTATTTTGACTCCTACTTTTAGTAACTCTCCTAATTTTGATGATGTAGCAGGTTATTTAGTGGAACCAAACAACTTGGACGAGCTGAAGGAAAAATACATATTTGTTGATAAAAAGATGTTGCAAAAGGCTCTGAGTTTATTTGCCATAAAAAAGAATTTTGAGTATATAACAGTAAAGTCTAGTCCGGAGAGGCTTTCGATTGCACGTGTTAGTTTAAGTTATTCATGGTCTCTTTGCGCTTCTAGGTGTAGACAAAGTAGCTTAATTATAGATGATTCGTAAGTATATTAGTGAGTATACTTGCTCATTAGATGTTATTGTCCATGATCATTGGTAGGCCACTATCGAACTTATTTGTGAGTGTATTTTGAACAAAATTAAGGAAGATAAGAATAGGCGAGTAATTCCCCAAGATATTATTGATTACATGTGTAGGGAGTATCATGTAAACATTAGCTATTTTAAAGCTTGGACGATACTAAATGCAATAAAATCAATGAATAAGATATATTACTCAATCTGGTATATGTAATCTTGTACTAAGTTCAAAAATATATATACCAAGGTAAAAACCAATATACCAGATGCAAAAAACAGAATACACAAAAAAAAAAAAAATCTAACTTACAGTCATTATCCGTACAAACTTAATTTGCTTTCGCACTTCTTCTTTTACCTAGAGAGTAAGCACTGATTTTAAGTATGAAGCTACAAGTGAACAACGAGAAAAGCAATCTTGCACTTTCTGCCTTATTGCCTCTAGCAAAGGAATAACTGATACACACATCCAATTACCAAAGAAAATATACACATATCAATAAATCAATATACCATATACCATAAACAAATATATCGTACATAAGTTTTTCTTTATACAAATATAAACTAGGTATATATATTCACATACCATAAACAAAAAAAGATATACCTAGCAAAGATCTTGCTTGACTCAAAGTCAAATTCATGCTTTCTGATATATTACTTATTATTGTATTATATCTTCTTCTAGTAGTATAGCAACGAGCCCATTTCACATATCCAATATCTTCTAATAAGTACTAATGAACCTCTGGTTTGATATCAACCATTTGACGCATAAAATCATCAAAATCGGACTTAATATAAGTTTTCGCAAACTTTTCGAACAACTTATCATTACCAAGAAACTTTACATTAGTCTTCAAATTTTTTAACAAATGATACATGCAGTACACATGCTCAGCCTCTGGATATATAAGAGGTACAATGTTCAAAATACCAGGGTCTCTATCCGAAATAATCACCAAATATATACGAACCCCTATGGCACTCCTCTAACACTCAAAAAACCAATGCCAAAATGAGTTATTCTCTGAATCACCGTCACCAAAGCCTAGAGAGAAAATATGATTATTCGCATCCTTCGTTGATGCAATGATTAGTACCCCACGAAAATGCGATATCAAAAAGGTCGCATCAACCGATATAACTGGCCTACAATGATGCCAACATTTAATAGAAGCTCCAAAGGCCATAAAAAAGTATAAAAAATTCCTATCTTTATCAACTTCAAAAACAGTATATGAACCTACATGAAAAAAATAAAAAAATATACATACTGGTTCAGTAGGTATATATAAATATGTACCAAGTTATATAATATCTATATATCAAATACGAAAAATCATATACAACCAAAAATCAGAAGATATACTGGTTCAGTAGGTATATATATACATGTACCAAGTTATAATATCCATATACCAAACACGAAAAACCATATACAACCAAAAATCAAAACACATACTGATGCAATAGATACACATACATATGTACCAAGTTATAAAATCTATATACCAAATACAAAAAACTCTATACAACCAAAAATCAGAATATATACTGGTTTAATACGTACATATACACATGTACCAAGTTATAAAATCCATATACCAAACAAGAAAAATCATATAATACAAAAAATCAGAATTGAAAAACAACATAATTGGGTTCAAAGTCTTTAAAGCTACCAGGTATGATGGAATCAAATAATAAGAGTCCTTCGGATGACCATCAACAGCAGCATAGGCAAGTTCCCAAGCAGTTTTTAATTTTCTCTCTTTTTTATTTTTATAATCAGGTTCATATGGTTAGTTTACATATATAACAAGTTCGTTACAAGAATTTGTAGTTCATTGTGCATTTGGCACAACGTACTTGTAGTTGTAAGAGGTGGGATTTTGAAGGTATTCCATGCTCGCATGTATGTGCTGTAGTGAGTAGGTCCAATTTGAGCTACTACAACTACATATCACACTTTTTCAAGAAGACTGCTTATTAGAATAATTATGACGGGATTGTTTGCCTACTCTGAAGCCAAGTTGATTGGGATGTGCCAGACTTCATTAAAGAGTAACTTGTTCTTCCACCAAATACTGAAAAAGTCAGTGCTGATAGGCCAAAAAGGAAAAAGATTCTTTTAGCCGGTGAGTTTAAGAAAAAGAATCAAGTCAAGTGTGGTCGATGCAAGCAATTTAGGCATAATCGAAAAACTTGCTGAAATCCAATTCCTGCTAAAACATGTGTTCCAAAGAGGAAGAAAAGTCGTGGGGATCAGTAGTCTCTTTTTATTGATTTTGTAGTTTGTGTTATTATCAAACGGAGGGTTTTTTTTCTTCCATATGTTGATACATAAAATTTTGGTTGTTGAATATAGACATTGTTTCATGGTATATGAAGTTATGTACCAAATTTAAATTCATTACATTGAGATATTAGATATTTTTATTTTCTTTTCATGCGTTCTTATACAATGAATTTTTTGTCATGGTATAAGGAACTATATTCTAGATTCATTACTTTAAGTGCAGGATACTATTATTTTGTTTCTAGCTCTTATTCTTATACTTTAATTGTTGGTCTTGGTATATAGAATGTTTGTAATTATATATGATTTTTATATACTAGATTCCTTAACTTAGATATTCGATATTTTTGTTATTTTGTTTCCCTGTTCTCATTTCCAGGTATATGAATTTTTGTTCTTGGTATATTAAAATTTTGTCATGGTATATTAAACTAGATATCAAGTTACATATATACCTTGTACTCTAAAGTCTACCTAAAATTTTGATAAATGAAATTTTAGTCGGGGTATATAGAAATTTTGTCATGATATATGAGGTTATATACCAGATTCAGGTACATTACAATGAGATAATAGATATTTTTATTTTCTTTTCATATATTCTTATACAATGAATTTTTGGTCATAGTATATGGAGCTATATACTAGATTTATTACTTTAAGTATAGGATATTATTATTTTGTTTCTAGCTCTTATTCTTACACTTTCAGGTACGTGAATTGATGGTCTTGGTGTATGGAATTTTTGTCTTTGTATATGAGGGGTTATATACCAGGTTCCTTAACTTAGATATTCGATATTTTTGTTATTTTGTTTCTCTGTTCTCCTTTCCAAGTACATGAATTTTTGTTCTTGGTATATTAAAATTTTGTCATGGTATATTAAGCTATATATCATGTTACATATATACCTTGTGCTCCGAAGTCTACCTAAAATTTTGATACATAAAACATTGATCATAGTATATAGAAATTTTGTCATAGTATATGAGGTTATGTACCAGATTCAGATACATTACAATGAGATATTGGGGTATTTTTATTTTCTTTCCATATATTCTTACATAATGAATTTTTGATCATGGTATATGGAGCTATATACCAGATTCATTATTTTAAGCATACGATATTGTTATTTTATTTCTGGTTCTTGTTCTTATACTTTCAAGTACGTAAATTGTTGGTCCTAGTATATAGAATTTTATCTTTGTATATGAGGTTATATACTAGGTTCTTTAACTTAGATATTCGATATTTTTGTTATTGTTTTCCTGTTCTCATTTCTAGGTACATGAATTTTTTTCCTTAGTATATCAAAATTTTGTCATGGTATATTAAGCTATATACCATGTTACATATATACCTTGTGCTCTGAAGTCTACCTAAAATTTTGATACATAAAATTTTAGTCATGATATATAGAAATTGTGTCATGGTATATAAGGTTATGTACCAGATTCAAATACACTACAATGAGATATTAGGTATTTTTATTTTCTTTCAATGTGTTCTTATACAATAAATTATTAGTCATAGTATATGGAGCTATATATCAGATTTATTACTTTAAGTATAGGATATTATTATTTTGTTTCTAGCTCTTGTTCTTACACTTTCAGGTACGTGAATTGTTGGTCTTGGTATATAGAATTTTTGTCTTTTTATATGAAGTTATATACGAGGTTCCTTAACTTAGATATTCGATATTTTTGTTATTTTGTTTCTCTGTTCTCATTTCCAGGTTCATGAACTTTTGTTCTTGGTATATTAAAATTTTTTCATGGTATATTAAGCTATATACTATGTTACATATATACCGCGTTTGAAATTATATGAACAATAATGACTAACTTATATACATATTATAGTATTTGAGCATATATATTGAGTTTCAATTCGTAAGATCCATGAGAAAAAAATATTATCATTCTTAAACAGTTTAGATTACTCAAGTGTACATCACAAAGTAAATAACTAGAAGCAAGTAACAGTTTAGAAGCAAAGAGGAAATTTTCTAGTATTCAATATGTTTAGAATTAAAAGTATTTAGTACAATAATCCTTGTCAAATCAAAAACCCAAAATATCATACTATTTTTTCTAAGCCAAAAGAAGATCATATTTTCTATATTACTTTCATATTTTTGTTTAGTACAATAACACAAGTCATATTTATGTTTTCATATCACTTGTATATCCTGTTTTTGTCTTATTATCAGCCTAATAATAAAGTTCAACAGCCATTTTTTGCCGAAAAATGTCATTTTATCTTGTATGACTTTCTTTATATCAATATCCATCATCAATGCTTCCGCACTCTTGATTACAAACGTCTTGCAGTCACTCTTATTTTTATAATAAAAACTGTCAAATTTTACAAGTCATATACCAAGCATTAAAACCTATATACCACGTTCAAATTAGCATGTTCTAGACTGAAGTGTCAAACTAAGTTCATAAGTCATATACCAAGTATTAAAAGTCATGTACTACATCCAATTTTCTATATACCAGTATTGATTTTGTAGAGTTGTCTTACCTATTTTGTTATATTCTAATATCCTCTATAAAGTGCAAGGCGAAGTCTCCCTTCCTGATCTCCTTTCTCTCCTGATAAAATGTTGTGGCTTCCAAGAGAAATAGGATTATAATTGTGTAGATATACTTTCCTCACTTTGTTTTGATATGCTGTTGATGCCATGCTATCATAGACATTTATTTTTTTATTGTGTTAAGTCTAGTTCAGCAAACACCTAATGTTTAAGTGCTTTTATAAAAATATGTATGTAAATGTAATCTACTTCGGACCACTTTCTACCTATTACCATACCCTTTCTATTGACACATTTTAGTAGAAAGGATTGAGGCTTCTTCTCCCAAGTGAATATTTCTTTTCTTTCATTACCAATATATTCTGTCCAGGCCCTCTTAATGTAATTGTCACAAATAGCATCTAGAGTGGTTGTTCTTTTTGTGAATAAGTTGGCATTATATTGAATCTTCTTCCGCAGATAGTAGAAAATGACATTGATGTGCTATACAAATTTATGAACCCAAGTCATTATTCAAGAACAACACTCACAAAACTATGAACTAAAGACATAAAGTTATGAATCAAATAATATTGTCATAAGTTGGTATTTATAATCAAACAATATTGACAGACACAATGAATGTACATACATTATAAAATTGTTGCATTCAATATATATTAGAAGCAACCAGAATACTCCTTTTCAGTAATTCATATGTCCAAATAGAAATATATGAACTAGATTTCTAAATTCATATACCTAAATTGACAGATACAATGAATGTACATACATTATAAAATTGTTGTATTCAATGCATATTAGAAGTAACCAGAATACTCCTTTTCGGCAATTCATATGTCCAAATAGAAATCTATGAACTAGATTTCCAAATTCATATACCAGATACCTAAATACATATACCACATTCCCAAATTCATATACCAGTTACCCAAATACATATATCACATTCCCAAATTTATATATCAGATACCCAAATACATATACCTACCAAATTCCTAAATTCATATACCAGATACCCAAATATATATACTAGATACCAAGATTCATATATCAGATACTAATATTCATATACCAGATACCCAAATTTATATAACTTAAGAAATCGGATATTCCAGGAATGTGAATGTGTGCACTTGAAGAATGTGTACACTTGAAAAAAACAAACATCTATGAGCTGAACAGACAAATTCATGAAGTAAACAAATAATTTCAAGAAGTAATTTCCGCAGATAACTGAAAAGTAGTTTAATAGATTTAGAAATTAGTTATACAAATAAACCAAGGATCAAAACTAGGTATATAACTTAAAAATCTAAAAATTACTGAATCGAAGACTATTGTGTTTTAAAATCTTGTGCCGTATTTATTAGAATTCAATTTGATGTACCACATATAATAAGTTATGTACCATTTTAAAAATGTTATGGACCAAACATATGTCATTGATGAAACTGAATTTAGTTCAAACGGAATTACAGAATATTTTATATCTAAATATTTATAGTATAAATGGTTGATTAATATACTGGTTCTACATCCAAGTTTTTCTCTACTTGGTCCTTTTTGTAGGTATTTAGAGATAATACTTAGGATAAACATGCATGCATACAAATATGGAAAACATATGATCACATCATGAATGCAACGGAAAAATTAGCAGATTTAGGTTTTAAAATTTTTAAATGAAAATAGTTTTCATAATCTTAGAACATGCATACATCATATACAAGATCATGTACAACATAAATTAAATCTAGATACAAAACCCTAGAGATGAGATTAGGATTTACCTCTTGCAGCGTGCTCCTCCTTGATCTCCTTGTTAATGGTGATCAAAAAAACTCCAACCCTAGATCTTCTTGCCTATGCTCATGCTCTTGGTTGATGAGGTGAGTGAGCTCCAAGTTGAATCCTCTGTTCGAGAACGATCAAGAACACCTTCTTGATTTTTCGGAACATCGGGTTATGAGATGGGACTGTGAGATGGTAGGAAACTTTTTTTTTCTCTTTCTCACTATAGTTGGTGCAAAACCTCTCTCTCTCTCTCTCTCCCTCTGTTATGCGTGTAACACTACTAGGGTTACTATGTAGTTTTTTCTCTCATATATCTTATATATATAGGGCCCAAAACTGTTAATCCTAATCCAACTAGGATTGGGCTTGTTCTCCAATTTGGGCTTTGGGTGTATTTTTATAAATATGTCCAACTCATGAAACTTATTTATAAAAATACCAACATTTGTGTAGAATCATTATTTTACACAGTTTTATGAAACTAATTTCACAAATACCACTAACCAATTAATGAGCTTTGTTGAGTTAGACAAGGGACCTAATAGATCCAAATAATCTAAGCTCCAATAGTATGATAAATACATAATTATTCTTATTATGGTATTTATATAAATACTATTAGTAAAAGGGACACTCCACTAAAGGCCCAATACTGCACTCTTAGATTAGATGTCATGCCTTTTATAGAGATTTAATCAATTAGCCTTGATTAATCGATCTATCTAGCATATTCTATACCACATATAGAATCTCTATACAATGCCGTAGTTGGATAGGTGAAATTATCGTAATACCCTTCCAACACATATTTACCTTTAAGTTACCATCTTTCTATCAAGGAATAATGTTGTCGGTAATTTTATTCTCAATGGCCATTTAGACAAAATTATTAACTAATTCACAAAGTGAATACTAAGATCTTAGATTTAATTATTCCATGAATATTGAAAGAACCTAAAGTCGCATTAATGTATAATGTCCTTAACTATTAGGTGTTCCCATCAATCCATAAGCCATAACCTCCAATATACCAGAGTTCACCTCTAATTTCATAGAGGTTAGTCTTTTAACAAATCAAAAGGCTATAACCCATGAAAGCAAGTCCAGTCAAACATCAAGGATTAAGAGCTATATGCTAAGAGCTAGTTTGTGATAGTGTAAGAATTGAGTTATGGCATTCCAATTCCTTATATTACCTGGTCCAGTTCAATACACATAACTTATTTATGTTGTACTAGTGTTTCTATCAGAAGTCACACACTTCAACAATTTGAGACACATCATTCCTATTGAGATAGACAAACACTACAATCTTTAGTAAATAAAGTATTCTATCTTTATTTACGGATTATGAACTAATTCATTTAGACATAATTAACATTTAATCATGTTTGTTTCTTCATACACAAATAAAGTCATGGAATCTTTTTCAGATAAATAAACTATTCAATAGAGACAGTTTAATCTAACAAATATCATAATTGCATATAAGAGAAAGTTGTTCACACTAAAAGGGTAAAATTAAAAATCTGCTTTTTAGGGCAAATATTCTAACACTTTTCTGTAGTATGTGGCTTCATAATTTTACGGCCGCTGCCATTGTCACTGTCCAGTACCTGCACATTCAGATTTGATGCTTATTTATATATAAACTTGGTTTTCTAATTATAATATATTATGCTAAATGAAATGAATTTTCTTCTCAGTACATTATCACATATATCAAGTTAATAATTCTATGAACCAAATAGAAAAAGTCGTGAACCAAGTATAACATGAAGCTTGTTTTCTAATTCTTCTCAAGATACATACAAATATATTAATTTTGCATCTTAGATACCTTGTCTTGATACACCTGTTTTTCTTCTTCGTTTTTATCTTCCTTCTCCTTTTCTTGGTTGCTTGGATTATCTTTTTCATTTATTGTGTTTTTCTCCCCAACCTTAAAAATCACAAGAATATTTCAGTTTTGAATGTAAACTTAACCAAAATAAATGCATTTAATTATATTGCATATACCTCATCCACTATAATAACTTTTCTTTTGTCACTCTATTTAGCTGGCTTGATGCTACTGCTCCCCAAAGTCTGCACATTTATAAACAAGCATAAAGACTTACTAATGCTAAGCTTGTGAACCATGTTTATAATGTCATGAACTACATGCATAATTTCATGAACCAAGTACAAATATCATGAACTATGCTGAGCTATTAAGAAACTACCTTTTCAGGCATGTCATTCTTTTGTTCTTCTTCTGCTTGTATTTCATCAATATTCAGCTTCTGAATGACCTCCTTCACAGCAAAAAAAATAGTCATTCATTAAATAAACTAAGATACAAAAGTAATGAACCAAACAGAGGTTTTGATTATTTACTTGAACTGCACTATAGTCCTGTTGTACAGCAGTCTCCTCGTGCTTAGCACTTTTGCCAGTAGCCTCCTCGTGCTCAACAGTCTTCTGTGTTCCTTTGTCAGCTGCTACTGGTGCATTACTCGGACCAGGTGTGTATTGGTCAGGAAAAAGATTTGTATATATCTCAGCAACCATTCTCTCTAGCAAGTTAATCTGCTTTTTCATTTCTTTATTTTCCTTGATGATCTGCCTGTTCTGCCTGATTATCTTCTCTAGCTGAAGATGCTTTGGTGTTACTTCGGCAGAAGATGGTTCGTCATGTTCTTTTTCTACAAAATTTCCTTCTTTTCTAAATTCTGCCATATACTCCATCTTCAGTTCATCAGGAGTATACACCTTGTCACGGTAGGTAGCAAGAAATAATTAGATAAATCTCTTGAAGTGAACTACACCAATAAGATTAAAACACTATGAACTAGTATATTTATTTTAATCATAATCATAAAATCTATGTACTAACAATAAAAATGTATGAACCATTATATAATTATCGTGGACCTATATATTAACATTATCAACTAGTAGCATTTTAATCCCAAAAGTATACGAAGTTTATGAATTAATTTAAAATTTATGAAAACACAAACCATTTACTTACATTAAGGTCTTGGAAAATATGAATTTTAAACTCAATCAAGGAAATAGTTTAAGCTTATAAAAAATCATTAATCACTTAGAAAAAAAAACATGAACCACTACGTAAAAATGATGAGCTGCTATGTAAAAGTCATGAACTAATTACTTATATTAGGGTCTTGGAAAATATTTTCAGAGATCTCATCAAAGTTGGGTTGTTTGGTTGAATCCTAGTTTGTGATTCTTAGATAAAAATGTCCTCTTGAGTCAAAGTATATTCCCATATTTGTTAGTATCTCATAACCCCAAATTTGAAGAGCAACTAGATATCCATATAGGGGTACTACGAGAGATAGTGCTTACTCAGTACTAACTTGATGTACTCTATTATTTTCTCAAATGAAATTCTGCCTCAATGGTATTCCTCCTATATCTAATCAATGTCTGCCATGTCAATATTTTCTTTTTTAATCAATTCTTGTTGATCTCCAATTAAGAAATCTGAAAGTATGTATAGTTTGCCTCGTCATTTTTGCACTATATAATTGAAACTTTTTTCTTATCTCCTACTTCTTTACTTTTTTTCTAATCTCCTACTTCTTTACTTTTTTTCTAAGGAGAAAATTTTTTTGAAACCTATACTTTGTATATTACGTTTCTTTAAGTCAATTACTTTTTTGGTCTTAAGCCCAATAATCGTTGTGTACGACTTCATAACAATTACATATTTATGTCCATTGATCTTGAACCATACTTCATTATTGTTGGAGCATAGTATCAATCTCAGAAGTAAATGGTGAATGAGTTGTGGGATGGTTCTTCTTGCTATCATATTTATAAAATGTCCGAAGCATGTCTTCCTGAAATTGGCTCCGCTATTCTACACTCAACTTATCGAGGATGAGTTGTTGTATATGTATCTTTGAGTAATTTATTTGGATTTTTTTAGGTTCTCTCCACTTAGTTTCTGGTATAATCTGCTCCATTTTAATTGAAATTCTACAAAAATATGAACTTAATACACAAGGTTATGAATGAAGCACATAAATGTATTAACCAAAAATAAATTAAACAGATACTGATAAATTCATGAACTATTATGAAACATATCATGAACCATTATGAAAAATTAATGAACCAAGCAGATACCTAAATTTATATACCACATACCTAAATTCATATACCAAACAGTAATTAAAAGAGTAACAATAAGTACTTAATACTAACTGGTTAAGTTTATACAGTTGTCATCAAATGAAAAACAGACTATGAACCAATATGAAAATATATGAACCATTATGAAAAGGTAATGTACCACTACGAAGAAATCATGATCCAAGCATAATTGGATATTGCATGAATATATTTTATTTCAACTTTTCATTACATCTAGCTAACTTAGGACTCTATCTCAGATTAGTAGTAAATTCATGAACAAAAGTTTTATTTTCATAAACTCAATTCCTACTAGTACTAGATTGGAATGAATCTAAAATTCAAGTAGAATTATATTACATGTAATAAAGTGCAACAGTAATAAATTCAAGAAGATAATCAAGTCAGCATGTCTCCTAAAATAGTAATAGTGAGCTAAAGCTTTCTTAACCATACATTTGGTTTAAGTAAAATGCATCAAATGCACCTAAGCTGTTGAAACTTGTTAACGACTGATAAAACTGGACACGAATACTATATTTGTTATTGTTATAAAATATTTATATAAGTTAAAGCAATAGGTTCATATACAAATCTAGTATTAATGAACTATGAAATTAAATTATGTACTAAACAGAATTTCAGAGAATGAAAAAGAACTGAAAATGCATATAGAAAGTAACTCTCAAAGGCTTATATCAGAATACTGACAATACATAATCATATACGAGAATTTCTTTAATAAGAATCAAGATCTATATGCACAAAATAACATAGAAAAAAACTCATGAACAAAATATATAAACTTATGAATCAAACACTGAAATATATGATTTTAAATCAATCTAGTATATGAAATGAAGAAAGTAAAATCCACTAACCACCTAGCCAAAATCATATACTAAACAGAAATTCAAGAATCGGAACTTTATATCTCTATTAAGAAAATAAAAGAACCAAATTATGAACCTGATAATCTATGAACCATTTAAGGGAGTTCACAAAGCTAATAGAGATATAGCTAGAGAAAACTGTTTAGCTTTTTGAATCAATGTACCACAATATAAATCTATGTACCAAATTGAATTAGTTTTGAACTACAAATAACTTTTATGACTTCAATAGCTTTTTAAATTACCTCTAATTTGATTTAACAAAAAGAGAAAAGTCACACATATAAGAACTATAGTGCACTTACTAATATGAACCATGTACAAAACTATGTATGAACTTTAAACTCTATGAACCATATACCCTAAATAAACTCTCTAATTGATACAATATTCCTTTTTGGTATTCATCAAACATTTGATATTCACAAAAATAATAAGAGTCTATATCTCCAAACCGTAATCTATGAACCAGATAGGCAAGCTCATTTGCCAAACAGATTTCAAAGTATCACGAAAAGTACATGAACCCTAAAATCTATGATCCAAATTCACCTAAACTCAAACTCAAAAATGCAATATTAGAGTTCGTAATATATTCATAAGTTCATCAATAAAATAACAGACCCAAATTATGAATCCCAAAATCTATGAACCATTTTCTCAAATTCATATACTAAGCATAAATTAAAGAATCCCGGTATATATAATTCTGAATGTACCTTTTCTTGTTATTTTTTCATATCCGTAATTTCATATACCAAAGAGAAATCAAACAATCATAATTAATATTATGCATTTTGATTATTTTACAAATATGTCATTCGAAACAGACGCATCTATATACACATATATTTACCAAAACCAAAACAGAAACCATATACGAACCCTAAAATCCATGTACCAATACTTATATACATATACAAAATAAAAATTAGTGACGATTTTATATATATATATACACAATAACAAAAACAATATATGAGGGAATGGTATAGATTAACACATAAATAAACACATTAATATATATGAAATAGGAAAATGGAGTTCTGTATGTACGTTACCTTTTGGTGATGAACCTGACTTTTTCAATGATCAACGGATGATTTTTCTGTGATGAACTTCGATCTTTATTTCGAATTGTATAGATTCATATATGTTAGCTTATGATCGCAACTTTGGGGTCTTTCTTTGAGAAATATCAGATTTCTTTGCGAATTTAGGTTTGGAATATGATTTTCAGCAAGGTTTTTATGGAAAAAAAGGTTTGAATAAAAAGAAAATCGTGGAGATATTTTCGTCTGAGATAAAAGAAAGTGAGCCAGAAAATTTTGGAGGAGAGGAAAAATGTGAGAAAATGGCGAAAAAGAGGGAGAAAGTGAGGGAATATGAGCAAGAAAGTAATGGACAAAGAGGGAAAACATTAGGAATTGGGCTTCTTAGATTTTGGCTTGTCGCGGGTAATCTCGGTATTAAAAATTCCAACGGGCATTAGTTTTGGATATATTGCTATAATGTACGGGTTGTGATCATAAACTGAGTTCTGGGCCTTAAAGTGGTCAAAAATCTATCTCGCCCTAAATACAATCTAGGCCAAATAACTGTGAAAGTAAACGTACATAAGATAAATAAGGTCCCTATTAAATATTATTTTTCATTCTTTTTCTTTTATATAAAGCTCTATATTCTCGTGTTAAGGGCTTTAAGCTCAATCAGTTTCTTTGATGATGGCTCCAATCCATAACTCTTTAAGCCTACAAGTCTTTTATAAGGAAAAAATGTTGAGGTATTTCAGCCAAATGGCCGAATTTTGGATCATAGGTAGCAAAATGGCCGTTTTTTAAATACTGTTAAACAATGGTTGAATTTTAAAATTATTTAAAAAATAGCTATTTTTCATTTTTAGTATATCAAAATATATTGATTTATTTTTTGAAAATTGATTTTTTTTTTAAAAAAAATTTGATTTGCTTTATAAAATATAGATCAACTAAAAAAGGCCATTTATCAAAATAAAATTATAAAATAATAATTTATTAAATAGGTGTAAAAAAAAGCAATTTTTTAAAGAAAAAACTAAGTGGATGACCAATTTTTTAAATTAGTTTAAATAGATATCTATGTTTTAAAAGTTATAGATAAATGTTCATTTCTTTTAAAGTTTCATTTTGTAGAATATGTTATATTTTTATTTTTTTCAGTAAGTGATTTAGACATTTAGTTATAAACTTTTGAGCTTAGTCATTTACTAAGTTTTGAGCCAAAAATTAGTCAAATAGCTAATTAGCCCTTTTTTGAATTCATCTTTAAAAAATGTCATTTCCTATAAATATTCAAACAAAAAAAAAGATTCAAGTCGATTAGGTCGACTTAACCCAACTAAAATACCTATTTTTAAAACCATAATTCCAAAAATATCAGTTTTTTATTTTTATTTCGTAAATACTCATTTTTATACCCGTTTTTGGAGAAATGTAGACCACCACTGTTTTACACATGAAATGTAGACTACGGTATATATTTCATGCATTAAAAGTGTACCGTGGTCTACATTTTATGAATGAAAATTACATTAAAAATTGGTACACATTTAAAATGCATATCATAGGATAAATTTATAATGAAAAATGTAAACTGTGGTAAACATTTATATTGTAAATATATACCGTTCATATTTTACACATGACATATATACCTCATGGATAAAATTTATATTGTAAATGTAGACCACTCATATTTTATATATGAAATATGGATCATAAAAACGGACATTTTTGAAAGAAAAACACGAGTATTTATAAAAATAATTTTTAAAAACGGGTACTAGGCATAAATTTCTCTAAGTCACTCAAGGCCAATATCGATTTAGAGGGCCTTGTGGTTTCATTAGGTTGTAATTTGGACTTCTTATTAGGTTCAAGTTCAAGAAATTGTTATTTTTCAAATACTATTAAAAATGACCAAATTTATCCAAAAAAAAAATTGTAAAATGGCCTGAGCATATTAAAACAGGCTAAAATAAATCAGTTTATGTATATTTATATTAGTTTATCAGCTTATGGAAAAAAAATACATATATATTGATAAACTTAATATAAAATTGATAGACAGACACACAACAATACTGATATGAATACACTAATATAAAAAAATTGATATATTGATATAAAATTGATATTTTAATACATACGGATATACTATTTGATATATAAAAATTATTCTACCTAAAAATGTTCAATTTGCAAAAAATAATTTACAAAAACAAAAATTTATGAAATAGGTTATAAAAAAAAGTTCCATTTCTTATAATGAGTTGGATAAAAAAGGCTATTTTTATAATAGCTTCTTATAGAAATTCAGGCCCATATGGTTAAAAATTGAAAAAATCCGGATGGGCTGATTATTAAGAAAAATCCTGGACCGATTTAGAAAACTATCACTTTTGAAAAAAATTTAGAAAAATATCACCTTTAATAAATATTTAGAACAATACCACTTTTTCTTCAAAATTGGTATTCTTTTAGTCATACTTGAGATAACCATCTGGGTTACATTGGGTAACCAATCTAGTTAGTTTAAGTAATCAATCAAGTTACCTCAGGTAATTTGACAGGTTATCTCAAGTATCTCATTAATTAATAAAAAGTAGTAATTTTTCTAAATACTTTTAAAAGTGGTTTCTTACTAAATCTGTGATTTTTCAATTTTTTTAAACTTTTACAATAAAAATATAATTTTCTCTTTTATAAATACCATTGTAATTGTCATTGGCTGTAAAAAAATTGTACAAGCAACTTGACCTAGTAGATGTACAACAATTAGAGGGAATTAGGTTGGGATTCAATTTTATATTGTGCTTCTTTCAAAATTTCAGGCCCAAAGTAACAAAAATTGAAAAAATCCTGGATGGGCCAAAATTTTTTGAAAATCTCGAGAAAAATTCATAAATACTTATTTTTAAAACTATATTTTCATAAATACCTATTTTTTATTTATATTTCATGAATATCTATTTTTATACCTATTTTATTAGAAATATAGACCACAAGTGTTTTACATATGAAATGTAGTATATATCAAGTGTATACTGCGGTACACATTTTATGAATAAAAATTACATTAAAAATTGGCACACATTTCAAAATATATACCATAGGTCAAATTTATAATAGAAAATGTAAACTATAGTAAACATTTATATTGTAAATGTATATTGTTCATATTTTACACATGAAATGTGTATTGCATAGGTAAATATTTACATTGTAAATGTATACCACTCATATTTTGCACATAAAATATATACCATAAAAACGTGTATTTTTTTACAGAAAATTAGTAATGGATATTTATGAAAATAAGTTATAAAAATGGGTATTGGTTGTAAATTTCTTGAAATCCCAGTTGACTTCCATATATGTTTTCAAACTCAATTTCCTGCAATGGCAAGACTAGAGTCAGTGGCAAGTGGCCGTCACACGCGCCATCCTCGATGTCGTACGGACTCACATCACGTTGTTCTCAAACCCCAACCTAAGAAGAGTATTTGGTTTTGAACAAGACAGTGAACGAGGTGTGGTGGTGCTTTCGAAGCCAACAAGGTTGATTCTTCCTCTTCTTTTCTTTTGTGAATGCTCATTTGAAGAGCTTGGTGGAGGAGATGCATACGCAGTGATAAAAAGAAAAGTTGGATTAATGCTTAGTTTTTTCCCTTTTTGTTTTTTAAAATTTAAGCTGATTATTATGTATTTCCTCATACTTAGTTTAGCAACTTGTTTGAAGAGGAGAAGATGTACACGAGGTGTTTGATAGAATGACGGATTTGTTTTAAGTACTATAAGGAATATTGAATTGAGTATAACTAATTGAAAGATGTACACAAAGTGTTTTAAGTGCTATAACTAATTAAGTATACAATACTGAATTAATTTATAGGTTATGGAAAAATATATAGCACTAAATTCAAGTACAATGAAACAGACGAAATGGAAAGCGTAAAAATGTGCAAGCACCCTTTAATTCTTTTTTTTTCTTTTCTCTTTAATTTTTTTTTTTTTTTGGATATAGAATAATTGAAACATGTATATAGAAACTTAATATTGCCTGCCAAAAAGGTTTTTGCTCTCGGATTTCTAGAATTTCTTATCAGTTTACTTAAATACAGGGCTATAAGAAAATCAAACTGATTTCCAGGAAATCTTTGCAGTTTTCTGTAACTTACTTACGTACAGGGCATTTTGCTTTAAGAAAACTAAACTAGTTTCTAGAAAACCTTTGCAGTTTTATGTGATTTATTTACGTATAGGATATTCTGCTAAAAGAAAACTAACCTGATTTCCAAGAAATCTTTGTGGTTTCCTTTAATTTACTCATGTAAGACATTCTGCTAAAAGGAAACCAAACCAGTTTCTAGGAAATCTTCGTAGTTTCCTGTGATTTACTTACTAGTTTCTGAGAAACTTTTGTAGTTTTTTGTAATTTACTTACTGGTTTCTAAGAAATTTTTTGTGGTTTTATGTAATTTACTTACATACAAGACATTTTGCTACACATAAACTAAACTAGGTTCTTGGAAACCTTTTTAGTTTCATGTGATTTACTTACATACATAACATTCTGTTAAAATTAAACTAAACCAATTTCCTAGAAACCTTTGAACCACAAAAGTTTCTAAGAATATAATAATAGAAACCCCAAAATAACAATAAGGTAAAAAATAATGAAAAGGGGGGGAAAAAAAAAGAAGAAGAAAGATAGCGAAATTAGGGGAAAAAAAGAAAAAAAAATGAAAAGAAAAGAAAAAGAGAACAACCAAAATGGAGATATGAAGAATTGAACCCAACCTGGTTTCCTGTAATTTACTTATGTACAAAACATTCTGCTAGTTTCCAGGAAACCTTTATAGTTTCCTGTGATTTACTTACTAGTTTCTGAGAAATTTTTGTAGTTTTCTATGATTTACTTACTAGTTTCTAAGAAACCTTTGTGGTTTTCTGTGATTTACTACATACAGGATACTCAGTCACACATAAACCAAAATAAATTCTTGAAAAAAAATTTAGTTTCCTATGATTTACTTACATACAGGATATTTTGCTAAAAAGAAACCAAATTGATTTCTTAGAAACCTTTGTGGTTCAAAGGTTTCTAGGAATATAATAATAGTAATAGAATATAATAATGAAAACCCCAAAATAATGATAATGCAAAAACTAGTTTCCGAGAAATTTTTGTAGTTTTCTATAATTTAGTTATTGGTTTCCAAGAAATCTTTGTGATTTCTTGTGATTTACTATATACAGGACACTCAGCCATATATAAGCCAAATTAGTTTCTTGGAAACTTTTTTAATTTCATGTGATTTACTTACATACAGGATATTTTGCTAAATGGAAGCTAAATTGATTCTTGGAAACCTTTGTATTTCAAAGGTTTCTAGGAATATAATAATAGTAATAGAATAAAATAATAGAAATCCCAAAATAATGATAATGCAAAAAATAATGAAAAGGAAAAAAAAGAAAGAAAAAAAAGAGTGAAATTAGGAGGAAAAGAAAGATGAAAAGAAAAGAAAAAAAGAATAGCCAAAATAGAGATGCGAAGAATTGAACCCCTAACCTCTAAATTGGATAAAGACATAGCTGCTATTGAGCTAATTTTGGCATGTGCAAATTTAAGTAACGAGTAAAATATATAACTGTTAGTATTAAAAAAGATGACTTATTTACCAAAATGCCACCACATTTTCTAGTTCCCAAAGTATTTAAAATAATGCCCTAAAAGGATGTACGAAATTTTTATTATTTTTGAAAGGTCATAAATTTGGTACTATTTTTTAAAAAATAGGTATAAGTGTCAAAAATCTATTTTTTTGAGAGAGAGGGGGGGGGGGGAGGAGGAAGAGGGGGGCATTTTAAGCTATATGGCCGAATTTTGATTCCGGTTTGAGAAATGGCCTTTTTTCAAACACTGTTAACAATGATCGAATTTTGAAAATTATTTGAAAAATGGCTGTTTTTATATTTAATATATCTAAATATATTGAATTATTTTTAAAAATTTGATTTATTTAATTTAAAATTGATTTATTTTTTGAAAATAGATCTAGTAAAAAATGGCCATTTATTAAAATAAAATTATAAAACAATCGTTTATTAAACAGGTGTAAAAAAAAAGGTCATTTTTTAAATTGATCTAGGATAAAAGGACATTTCTTATAAATACTTTTTTTTGAAGAAATTAAACTATGTGTCCATTTTTTACTCTTCATTTTAATAAATGTCAATTTTTCTCTTTTATGGCTAAATAACCAAGTATATATATTTTGACACTTAGTATATCAACTTTAGTATGCGCTGAGTATATTGATTTTTATATTATGTACATCATATTTTATACATAGTATATAAAGTGATATATCAGTTATTTTGCTACAGCATTTAAAAAATGGATATTGACTTAAAAGGGTCCAAAATTCGGTCATTTTGCTATATAACTAAAAAAATAGAAAAAATAGCAAATTTTACTATAAAAATGAATTAAATCATGTTCAATTATTTCATTAGTAGTGAAAATAATAAAGATAAAAGTCAAAAATCCTTAGAAGTTGGGGATATTTTAAACTGCTGGTGTTTGCTAGAATAAAATTTCGGAAAATATTTTCATAAAATCATTTTCAAGAACACCATAGTTTTGTAAAATTCAAAAATACAGCGAAATTGGTCGTCTAAAATTTTTCTATTTACAAAACTTTTCTGATCGTGATCTAACATAAATTAACTCTTGACCTAGACAAGAACAATACCCAGATTTGCTCCACAACCTTCTCGTCTTCTCCTCTATTCTCGAAAGCCGTTTGATTGATCCGGTGGGTGGTCACCTTCTTGATTCCCAAGAAAGAGATCCACAGATAAACAAGAAGACAATCTCTTCGAACCGATTTCTCAGGGATGGCTGAAAAACACCAAGGATGGTGAACCCTAATGCTGGCCGATTTCTGCTCTCTATTTTTATCTGCTTTGCGTGTAACACTCTCTTCTCAAGTGGGTATTTTACGTGTAGTTGTTATATTGTATAGTTAGAGAATTTTTCTCTTAACTATAGAGAGATTAGTAAACCCTAATAGGCTTGTTGGGCTTGTTGGGCTCAACTGATCATCAAATAATTATTGGGCTTTAATTTGAGCTAGACAGGGGACCAAATAGATCCATAAAGCCCAAGCTCCAATGTACCATATGCCCACAATTAAAATTAACTCATAATTATGATTGGGCCTTGTCCACTAATATTGGGACATACCACTATAGGCCCAATATTGAACTATTAGACTAAATGTCATTTATTTTCTGTGAAGCTTATTATCAAATAATTAGCTTGATCCATTTAGCATATACTATACCTGTAGACATACCCGCAATGCGATACCGTACTAGCATAGTGAAATTACCGTATTACCCCTCCAGTATATATTTATCTTTGAGTTACTATTTTTCATCTAATGGATAATAGTTGACTACGGTGTTTGTATCTGCTTATACCAACACAGTCAAATTCACATAGTGAATACTAGGACCCTAGTTTATATTATCCAAGTACTTGAAAAAACTTAAAGTGACATCATATGTATGGTGTCCATTATGAAAACGTTCTACGCATTTCATATACCTTATCCTCCAAGATACTGGAGTTCGAACCATAAATCGGAACTAGTCCTTTAGTAACTCAAAAAGACAAAACACATGAAAGTAAGTTCGTTAATCACTAGGATTAAGATTTTCTACAATAGTGCTAGATTAGTAAAATTAGAAATTTGAGTTGCAGCACTTAACCTCAAATTCTAATTCACTAGGTCATGTTCGATGCTGTTATAACTTTCTTATAACGCACTAATGTTTCTATCCAAAGATTCACTTCGATAATTGGAGACTTCATTAATTAAATAGACAATACTACATTCTATGGCATAATAAAATATTCCATCTTTAATATGCAGAATGCGAACAATTTAATTTAGACATAATGAAATAAAGAATATAATGTCTCCCACATATGAACTCATCATCCGAATAATTCTTTATTACTCATTATATGTCTCAGAATCTTTAGATGTTTGCATAAGATAAGCAAACACATCACATGTTTATCAAAGGGACATAAATGAAATAAAAATTCATAACATGGAATTTATTAATAACAAATAGATAACAAATAATCCAATAAATATTGTTTATAATATCGAAATAATAAACTGCTTTATAGGACATTATTCAAACATAAGCTTATGAGCCCTCCTGATTTCAAGAATATTAGGAGCATATGTATTTATATGATATGCTCCCCTGGCTTATACCTCTTAAGGGGTTTTAGCACAGCTAGCTCCTGATTTTTACGTGCATTGGCAATTTGGCCGTTAAAAAAAAAATTTGCAATTATGTACTTAAATTCACAAAACAATTGCAATTAACTCAAAATTATTAACAGCTATT
This sequence comes from Trema orientale, assembly GCA_002914845.1. Lineage (NCBI taxonomy): Eukaryota > Viridiplantae > Streptophyta > Magnoliopsida > Rosales > Cannabaceae > Trema > Trema orientale. The sequence continues at coordinate 41,430 of JXTC01000466.1, forward strand.
AAAGTTTGAATGGAATTCACATGTGCAAGTCATTTGGATAATTTTTGAAGGGTATATGGTGTGTCATCAAGTAACCAAATTAAAATACCTCATTATCTTTATCTAGCCAAACTTAGGAAATCCTAATAATTACCCAGTATAGTGACATATAGGTTCAATGCTATAAGGAATTGGTCTAACTAATAAGCTACTAATCCTAAGGCAATAGGGGGTATAAAGTAAACTAAAACTGAAAATAAATAAAATACAAACAAATAAATAAATAGATTAAGGTTTTTAATTCTCTATTACCAAACAATCATGGTGATTTAATTTCCTAACTCTATACTCAATTATAAATTAAAGCTATTAACCGTAGATGATAGTCTACAAATGTGCAACTACCTCATTCTTTCCTTAGATTATATAATATCTAGATAAATACCATAAATAACTATTAAGTAACCTAAGCAAACACTCTAGAATTAATTAATAAAAGTATTAAGCAAATAAAGATAGATTGATCAAGGTCATAATCTTATAAATATGGATTCTTTACATAGTTTATGTTATTCATTGTAGCCAATACCTCGAATGAGCATATTAACTATAGCTTTACTATTTATGATTTAGATACGACAAATACCAATATCTAGACCTAGCAATATATTATATCACCTATCATCTAAGTGGCCATCCCAAATAAGAGATTATAAAATATAAATATGATTCAACACAGAAGAACATAAACAACCTTAAAGTAAATAACTGATATGTACATTTATGTTATGAAAAACTAAATAATAATCATGTCTAGGTTTTAAAATCACCCTTAACCTAATCTAGGGCCTACTCTAGTATGTATATAATAATAAACAAAATGAACATCATGCTAATTCTTTATGTAGAATATTAAATAAACAGAATTAAAGAAAACAAATAAAAACTGAAAAGGAAAAGGAAGAAGAACGATGAAGAACGTCGTACTAGCTCCCAAGCTTTCCTCCTCTCTCTAGGTTTTAGTGACATATTATGGCTCCTAGGTATGTAAGATATCCTCCTATATGATGTAGAGGGTCCTACTTATAGGAGAATAGGTCTAAAGGGTATTTAGGTCGTGTCCCGCACAAAGAAGGAGTCTTAAGTTGTCAAAACACTCAAAGTTGGTGGTTATACGACTCTCCAGTATTGTGGCACTCAGGCTGGCATGCCGCAGTGTCTAAGTACTGCCAAATTATTTTCTTTTCTCAATATCTTCAAGGGCACTGCGGCACCAGAAAGCCAGCATCATAGTGCCATATCCTTGTTTGCCCGGTTTTTCAGCTTATTCCAAATTTACTCGTTTCATCACATTTTCAACCGGTTTCAGGTCCTTTTTATTATTTTATCTCTAAAATACTTAGAAACATAATAACAACACTAATTAGCCTTAGATAAATATAAAAACTAACAAAGTAGCCAAGAAATCCTATTATCATTTGTGTAAATCTGACACATATCAATATAATTATCATTTCACTAGTAAAAAGTTATTTGGAAGAAAAATATCAAGAAATAAACATTTTGGGGAGAAATTAAAACATCTTAAAACTCAAATTTCAAAGTAAATAAAAACTAACTAAATAATCTTTATTAAAAAAAACTAAATAAGCTTATCTCTGGCTTAATTTAGATTAAGTTTTATTATTTATTTTTTCTTTTTTAAAGACAAAATGCTTTCATTAAAGCAATGAACTTGAACAATGATGAGTGCTGCAATCATCTATACAAGGAACACCTAATGATCTCCGGCTTTTAAAGTTTGAAAACAAGAGACAAACAGTCAGATTCCACCTCTTATAGTCGAATGCCAGTTTTCAACACCACTATTAAACCTGCTCTAAGAGGCAAAGCTTTGCAATATCCATTCCGCGAACCAAACACAACCAGCAGCCATTGCAATAAAAACCTCTTCTTCGCAGTTCGTCACCACAGCACCTAACCAAACTCTTCAGTATACTCAATCAAATAAATTACAAGTAAGAACCAATTTTTAATACCAAATCAGAATCAAATCCTCCAAAACCTAATTGCAAAAATCTTTGGACGCCAATCTTTAGAGCAATGGGACCCAACTGAGTAGGACTGAAATCAAAATGTCTAGAGCAATGGGAGCAAAAATTGTAGAACCATTATATAATGCAGCGGAAAGTGGTGTGTGTGACAATCAAAATTTTACACACACAAGAGAGAGCTTAGGATCATTATAGCTTTGTTGTTTTAATACAAATAATCAAAAAACTATTTTTATAGAAAAGAAAGAATACTATAACCATTCTTTTGAGAATTTTCTTTTGATGAAATGATTGATCTTTACTACAGCTATGAGACCACGATCTTCCTCACCAAGCCTCTATACCAAAGAACTAGAGAGCGGACCCTTAATAGTTTCAATCTTATTGTTTAGCACACACTTTTAGAATTCTTGTTATATGTCCCAACACATGAGATAGCAAGAAGATAGACAAGAAAGAGGAAAGATACGTTAAAAACTTAAAAGAAAAGAGAACAGGTTAAAAAAAAAAAAAAAAAAACCTTTTTCACGTTCCAGACCCTTTTTCTAAAAAAAAAAATCAGCTTGTGTCTTTTATTTTTAATATGTAAACTAAAAAATCAGATTGTCTAATTTTCTGAAACTCTTTACAAGTCTAATGCTATTTTCCAAATTGATAAATTGGCAAATTAATATAATATTAATGTCATATCATCTTAAATAGAAAAAAAAAATTTAATCCTATTAAAGACGTTATCAAAACGTATAACAGATAAGAGACAGAAGGAAACCAAAAATACAGTCACACCTAAAACACGTTAGAATACGGCGAGGATTAGATTTTTAGGTTTCCTATTTTCTCTCAACCCTTTAACATGTAAAAGAATTTCTAATTAGGTCTTTAAATAATTTAAAACCATGTAATAGAAAATAAATTTCACTCAAATAGAATATAAAAACCCTTCATCTCAGGAAAGGGTTTATATGTATATTGCTAAAAAATTTTAACGTATAGAATGTTTCCTATTAAGGTGAAGTACTTCTCTTAATTCTTCCTTAGATTTATCTATTTAATTATATAATTAATTCTATATATCTTTTAATTTGGAGAAACAAAATAACCTTATCAATTTGAGCATACACATATAAGAAAAAAAACTAAATCCTATTTTTATCTCATAAGTAACGTGTAAGGATTGTCCTGATAAGCTAAAAAAATTCCTATTTTGTTTTATCTAAATATTCAAATAATTAAATTATAAAATAATAGAATTAATTTATTTGGTAAATCATAATTTCCCAAATAGAAAATAACAAAAATAATCACATTATTTTTCTTATCTTTCTACGTGTAACATAGAGAAAACATCTCTATATTATACGCCTAATATAATGAGTATTTGTTACTTATTAAATAATAATACTATTTATAAGTAACAATAAATTAAAGAGATAACAATAATAACAATTACTATTTATTATAATATAACACATAAAATAATTAAATATGCAATATTAAATTTAGTGCAACATAATTAATTTAAAATTTAATAATTCTAAATTAAATATGAATACAAGAAAGTGACCATATAACATGTTCAATATAGTGTTAATAGAGGTGGTTTAGGGACCTGTGGACTTATAATTTCAATCTCCCATAAATTTAATAATTAATTAAACTCTTTAATTAAATTATCTAATTCATTAGTTCCAGTGTTACTCCACTAAAAAAAAAAAAACTAAAATTACACTCTTGAAAGTTACAGTATAAATTACCAAAGCAATTATAAAGTTTGTCCACTGATTTAATCATTACATACAGATCAATCCTCTATAAATGATTCGTAAATAGAGTTAAGTTCATAATTCATTATCCTCTCTAATTACTTCTTTATCCTTGAGTTCCTATGATTTTCTAATAAACAACAAATTTATGATCAAATCATGAACTAAATGCTTTATCGTTCAAGTACTAAATCGTGACTCAAGGGAATCATTTTTCTAACTTCGGTTAGGAAGGAATGGATTCCATATTGTTAATTAATATTTTCAGCTATTTATATTATCACATCTCCAATATATAAGAATTTAGTCTGGTATAAATATAGATATTATCGAGTATATCAAGTGACATAAAAACATAAACAGGAGTCTATTAATTACTCAGGATTAAGATTATTCCATATATGATCATTGATAAATTTGAATATTTAGTTCTGTAATGGATATTATCAGATATTCAAATTTATCTGGTCCAGTCCTATATAATCTCATTATATAGAATACAATTATTTAATGTCGTTACATAAGCAACTCGGATAAGACTGTTTCATTCTCAATGGTAATGGACCGTACTAGTAATTTTTTTTTTCAAATTAAAGATCCCAACTTTAATAATTAATTACGTACTAGTTTGGATTATGTCCCTTAAACTTAATCCTCTTGTATGTACTTTTATGCATACTAAATTTAAAGTTACATTTATAATCATAGAATTTTCGTGATATTTATATATATGGAGGACTTCTCAATGGTTACAATTTTTTTGTGACCATGAATGGATACTAAAAAAAGTAGTGATAGCATTAAATTTTTTTGATGGTAATAGCATTAAATTTTTTTGGCCAACTACCAAACTAATCACCACCGTAGGATATTAAATCTAACGGCTTAAACCATTGTAACCATCTATGGGTAAATATTGTTGTAACCATTTAAACCAAACCCTTATATATATATATATAGGTTGCCAATCCAGTAGGTATTTTTTTTTAACCTATGTGTAGGTATTTTTTTTTAGCCGTTAGATCATCATCTAATGGTGATCCAACGGTTATAATGAGATGCATGAAAAGACGTACATCATTAATGCTATTTCTCTCTCCTATTTTTTATAATAAAAAAATGTGCATGAAAAATTTTTATTGGCCAAATTGATACCTATGCATAGATAAAAAAAAAAAAAAATACCTACTGGATTGGTGCCCATATATATATTATCATAAATAATATATGTAAGCAAATAGAATAAAATTAACTATATATATTTAATAGTAAATCATTATTTCCATCTTACTCTTAAGGCAAAAAACCTAACAAAAGTTTTTAAGCTCAAACAATGGAAAAAAGAAAGAGAGACATAATTGAGCCTATGGCTGAAGGGGAGATCCATATTTTGCTCCATTCTCATGACTGCATAATATAATAGTTCTTTGATTTTTCTCTTTAATTTTCTCCAAGTCCGTCGCTCTTTCCCTAAAAATCTCTTGAGAGGGGAATGGCATAAATTGTGTGGACATGTGTTGTTTGTTCAGCGAGAAAGGGAAGAAACACGAGAGAAAATCTTTTTTCTTTTTTTTTTAATTCTTTTTTTTTTTTTGTGTTTGAGTGAAAATTAATAAATTGGTCTTCAATAATTTTAGTTAATTTTCTTTAATGAAGAGTAATCTGAAAAATCTAGAGTTAAGTTTAGTTAGTTCTGAATTGCTTTAAAATTTGAATTTTAAATGGTTTAATTTCCCCTGGAATCTATTTCTTGATTTTTTTTATTCCAAATCAATTTTTAAAAGTGAAGTAACAACTATACTCTTAAAATCCGATGCACATGACTTGCACATGTGGATTCCCATTTACCTTTAATAGTTGTTAACGATTTAGAGTTAATTGTTGTTGATTTGTGAATTCAACTATCTAATTGCAAAAGAAGAAAATCTTTCAAAGACCAAATTACTAATGTACGTAAAATTCAGGGCCAGCCATGCTAAAAATCCACTTCTTAATCATTCATAAAAGATGAACACATTTTGATAGTAGAAAGTTTATTATTGGTTTTAACTCTCACTTCTATAAATAATTTTTCTTACATAAGGTTTTATTTCTTATGCTGAAACAAAAAGGAAATTTTTTGAGGTTAAAAATTACGTAAAGAATTAACGTGTTTAAATAAAAAAGAAAATATAAAATGCTCTTTACATGATCAGCGTGACAACCATCCTTTCTGTATTTAGAAATGTTGACGGAGGTTTTATCAACAATGAATATACGAAATTGTGAGATGTGGCTTGTGTGTGAAAAGGATTAATAAAGCAAAGTAAATAAGGAGACAAGAATTTTATAGTGGTTCAGCCCCAAAAAAGATGAGCCTACGTCCACTGTTCTTCACTATTTTCTAGAGAATTACAAGAGTTTCTCTAAGTCTCAAGGTGAGAGCGGAGAGAGAATTATAGAGAGAGATTACAGAGAGAGAGTGTATAGTGAAGTGATTGTCAAATGACTATCAGATATTGTGTGATATTCTGAGATGATAAATTATGAGACTGAGCCCCCTTTATATAGGTGAGGGTAGCTTCAGGTTTCCTAATTTTGTGAATAGGAAACTACATAATAAAATACAATATAATATTGAGATTGGGTGACTACACAATAATGGGTAATTATCTCCTCTTCAATTAGCTAGTTGCCTTTTTTGGGATTAGGCAGGTCAACTATTTGTGGTGGTCAAAAAATCACACAACAATAGCCCCCCAGCTTTTAATGCGTCCTTGACGTGTTGAAAGCTTTCTTCGACAATATAGTTGACCGCATGCCATTATGATCAATAGTTCCTGCTCAAGTCTTCAGCTGAACTTGTCGTAAGTTCTCTTGATTCTTCTTTGTCGATGTCGATGATTGACTTGGTAGGTGTAAAGCAGCGATCAAATAGTGCGACCATATCATTGTTGAATCTCTCTCATATATAAATGGATTAACTAGTAGAGCGATGAAGAGGCTGTAAAGTCTTTTAAAGAAGAAACTTTTCTTAACCATAAATTTGAGATAGTGCTCGCATTGAAGAAGTACGCTTCTTATTCTGAAAGCCTCGATCTAGACATGATGCTTTTATGTTGAAATTATGATGGCGGTTAATGAAGTCGCCAAGAAATAAAATAAGGTGCACTTTCCTGAAGACGTAGTTGATGACACCTACGTCGTTGAAGAGATGACCCAAGCATTCGAGGATCTGAAGAAAACTCGCGAGGACGAGAAGAACTCCTTCGAGTCAGAAAAGAAGCAGCTATGCGCTATGCGAAGACCATATCCGAACATCCCGATGCTCTTAAGAAAGCAGCCGAGGAGGCAAGTCGCAAAGCTATTGAGGACTTCAAGGCAACCGAAGTCAAAGAAATCAAGAAGAAAGCGAACAATATTGCCTCGTCGACCTTTATCTATAACATATACTTGCGAGCATCTAGAGTTTGATTTTTCTATCTTTGGCGAGGATGTTGTCGAGCTTGTCAACAGATGGAAGGAGACAGAAGCTGTGGAGAAAGCGACAGAAACGGAAGCGAGTACTTCTACAAAATAATCGTTGTAATTTTATAATGTCAAAGACAAATGCGGGCATGTCCTGTTTGTAATATATATATTTTTACTTGCACACGGGTGCGACTTTTAATTTTATAGAAGTTTTCAATTGGAGATTTATTCGTCGAACTTTTATCCCTGCAAAATGAACAAAAGTTGTTATATAAACATGCATAATTTAACCAAGTAGTCAATCACTGAGTGATTGATCGGTACGCTATTGCGATTCGAATCCAATAACTTAAACCGGGGTTTAAGTAGTAGGATAGGTTAGGTCACTTATGAAAAATAACAATTGAGTGGTGCAAACTCTATTATTTTTCAAAAGTTCCACGTTAAAATAGGGTTTATAGCAATATATCACATCGAACAATGAACGTTATGCTTAGTTACTTTCTGTTCGAGGAGGGAAATTGCGTAATACGACATGCTATGGCATGAAGCGAGGAGAAAATCCTAAGATTTTAAGAAATTTTAGAACGGTGATCCAAAATTCCAACCCCTCCAAATGAACGTTTTGCATAGTTCCTTAGGAAGCGAGTAGGAGATAATGATCTAATCCTACTGCCCCCCGAGTTTTATGGTGTTCGAGGACTGCCATAAAACTATAATAGACGCGCAAAAATCACCATGTACACCGAAGATCAAAGGAACAATGCCTTTACTGATCACTTCGAATGACGAATAATCCTCCTAGTTTTATGGTGTTGCAATAACTG